>JAJKLE010000014.1:600000-991916 GCA_022593225.1 Xylaria sp. FL0064 | reverse complement strand
CCTAACCCTAACCCTAACCCTAACCCTAACCCTAACCCTAACCCTAACCCTAACCCTAACCCTAACCCTAACCCTAACCCTAACCCTAACCCTAACCCTAACCCTAACCCTAACCCTAACCCTAACCCTAACCCTAACCCTAACCCTAACCCTAACCCTAACCCTAACCCTAACCCTAACCCTAACCCTAACCCTAACCCTAACCCTAACCCTAACCCTAACCCTAACCCTAACCCTAACCCTAACCCTAACCCTAACCCTAACCCTAACCCTAACCCTAACCCTAACCCTAACCCTAACCCTAACCCTAACCCTAACCCTAACCCTAACCCTAAACCCTAACCCTAACCCTAACCCTAACCCTAACCCTAACCCTAACCCTAACCCTATCATGTGACTTCCTATCTCCTGGGCCGTGGCCCGCCTCCAATCTTCTTAGCGTATGGCTTCCCCTCTCTTGGTCTGTCCAGCTGGCCGCTTTCCTGGTCTACTTCGTAACAGAACCAATATTATATTTTTTTTTAATTAATTATTCAGCTAATTATTAAAAACTATAAATATAATAAAACAATAATAAAACAAGATAATAACCTTTTAATACCTGAATACCCAGAATATTATAAGGTTATATAAATACTATGAATATTTATAAAATAAGCTAAAGAATTCTTGGTTTTTAAAATAAATTATATAAATAATAATAAATAAACCATATATAATAGATTATAAAATTATAACACGAGTAAAATATTAAAATAAACAAGGATTTATAATATTTAGAACAAATAATAACTATATATAAAAGAGTTTTATAAAAAATATATAAATAATAATTATAAATATTATTAGCTATTAAAAATATAATTGTTTTAATAAATAATTTATAAAGAATAAAGAAATAAATGACTATATTTTATAATATAATTAAAAACAATAATTAAGAAATATTTCTTATCTAAAAAAAAATTAAATAAAAAAAAACCTATATTATAAAAAACTAAAGAAATATTGGACCAGATATCTACTAGAACATCTTATATAAAAGAATTAAAAAAACAAAAAATAAAAAACAAAAAAGGTTCTTGCCTTAAAAACAGTAAATAACCAAAATAATTAAAGCTTTATAAAAGGTTCAATATAATATAAAAAGAAACTAATTTAAAATTAAATTTAAATATTAAAAGAATATATATATAAAGCTTTAATAGATTTTAAAATATAAATAAATATTATGTTACTTATATAATAAAAGGAGAAGAATAGAAAACAGCTATCCAAATAGTACACAGGCTGTACAAGTACCTGTCAGATATAAGGGGTTATATCTTAAGCCAGAATATCTGACTAACGGGTATCTAAGGGTAGACCCATGTCCAGGAGACAGGGGCCCTCATACAAATTCCGCGTAGCCTACTAGTCGCGTCTACTTGACACATACAACACACAGGATCAATACAATCAATCAACCCAACGTTACATGCCATCACTTATATCTGACAGTACCTAGTAATACCACAAGAACTATAAAATATATTAACCAGCTTTTAATATATAATAATAATAATATTATAATAGTTTTTAAATAAATTTATATTTATTTATTTAAATAATATTTTAATTTACTTCAACATACTTAAAAAATATAAAGAATATATAGTTTTAATACTAAAGATATTTTAAAAGGCCGGACTATAATTAAACCTAAAAGAATATATATAATATATATAAAAAATCAACTTTTTAAGATTTATAATTATACCTAGACAAATAAAAATATAATTATTAAAAATTAATATAATGTATAATTAAAAGATCTTAAACCCAGTAATCATTATAAATATTAAACAAGTTTTAAGATTTTTTAATTATATTTATATATTTATTAAAAACTTTAGAAATATAATATAATATTTTATAAAATATTGTTACGAAGAGGGGTGGCCCAAGAAGAGGCCTAGCGCACATTACGCTCTTACACTCGTTCTCCCATTATTAACGTTTATGCGGACCCCGCTTACTGCATAAGGGGGTTGGCTGCGACTCCGTCGCTCCGGTCGACATCGATCCCATCGATCCTGACTGGATCGATGTGGTCGACAGCGACTCTATCGATCCCATCTTGGATCGATACTGTCGACGGCGACCTCGTCGATCCTGGGCCGTTTGCGCCCTGACAAAGCGTATTTCCTATGTCTATATAATGATTATGATCTCCTGTATCTAGTCGCTCGTTTAGTTTAGTTCTCCAGCTATCAATTTCTCACACTCTTATTTCACTTCATACTTTGAACATCTAAGAGCGACTACTATTCTATCGCGACTAGACTAGTGGTGGGAGTACCAGTAAAACCTCCCTTACGGACCACCTGCTGTTAGTCTTATTGTTACCTGCAAATCAAGAACCCCCGCGTACGTCTTATATATCTTCCGATATATAAGAGGTCCGTAACAAATATATAATAAAAGAATATAAAAAAAAGACTTTTTTAATTTTAAAAGAAATGTAAAAAGCTTTTAAAAAATTAAAACTTAAAATAACCTTTAACCTAGTAATTGAGTTATTAAATCCAATAGAAAAAAAGGCTTAAAATAAATATCTTAAATAAAATAATTATAAAGATATTTAAATAATTTAAAAATAATAAAAAATAATATTTAATAGTTTATTATTTAAAAATATTAAAAGATATAATATTATATTATTTTATCTATAATAAAGAACTCTTTATAATTATTATAATATTTAAAGAATAAAAATTATTTTTTATAAAAATAATAAAACTAATTAAAATCTATTTAAATTATAAAAACCTAATAAAATTTATAATTATATAAAAGATTATTAAGCAATATAAAAACTAAATACTTTTTTTAAAAATTTAATTTTAAAATATATTATATTAAAAAAAAATATTTAAACTAATATATTTAATTAATAAAGTTAAAGATTTAAGGTTTTAAAATAGAATATTCAAATATTATACCCTTAATAAAATAAAAGCTTAAGAATTCAAACTATTTTCAAAAATCTTTTAAATATACAATTATAATACATATATAATCTAAAAAAGCTAATAAAACTATATAAACAAAAATGATTAAAAAATAATTAAAACTATATAATAACTATAAAAAAAATATAACTTTTTAAGACTATAAAGAATAATCGAGTTTATAATAAAAGGTTATAATATTTATAATAGAACCAAGGCTTTATAATATAAACCTTATAAAATATTATAATTAATATAAATATTTAAATAAATATAATTGTTACGAAGAGGGGTGGCCCAAGAGAAGGCCTAACGCGCGTTGCGCTCTCACACTCGTTCTCCCATTATTAACGCTTATACGGACCCCGCTTACTGCATAAGGGGGTTGGCTGCGACTCCGTCGCTCCGGTCGACATCGATCCCGTCGATCCTGACTGGATCGATACTGTCGACGGCGACCTCGTCGATCCTGGGCCGTCTGCGCCCTGACAAAGCGTATTTCCTATGTCTATATAATCTCATGACTCTCCTGTATTTAGTCACTCGTTTAGTTTAGTTCCTCAGCTATCAATCTCATCTCAATTTCTATTGACGACTACTACTCTATTGCGACTAGACTAGTGGTGGGAGTACCAGCAAACCTCCCTTACGGACCACCTGCTGTTAGTCTTATTGTTACCTGCAAATCAAGAACCCCCGCGTACGTCTTATATATCTTTCGATATATAAGAGGTCCGTAACAACAAGCCGCTACAAGCTTCACGTGATCGTGTTATAAGAGCGGTGCTGATTCCGCAGTCAAATGAGGAAACAACATGGAACGATTTTACCAATACCAAGTTAACCTTACTTAGAAAGCTATGTCAATACCAAAGAGTATATGGAAGAACTACATGCAGGTATCGCCGGCTTGTATAGCCTTGAGCGCGGCATCTCGCCTCATCCGTTTTAGTGCAAGTAACACCTGAAATAAAACGGAGTAGGTTATTTGTTAGCGTGCCAAGGATGCTTGCTACCTGGGCATAGGACTTCATACCGCGCATACTACGTACAACCTCTGTACATATGGTAAGACTTGAATCCGTCAACAAAACGCTGAGGTGATAATGATGCGCTTGACGATATACATAGTTAACTCGACGGTCACAAGTTATTGGGCTGGGCTCTAGGGCTGATCCTTCGCCTAAATTTCTCCACCTCTGCATAGAACCCACTGCAGATCTTAGCTCCATTCATATACTCACCTAACCTCCAGGGTTAGATCGATTTAGAATTACGAGGTCCTGTTGATCACTTCAAGCTCGGGGTAGTACTCAGGGGATGCGTTCAATATGCACGCAGTTATGTCGACTCTCGTAGCCCAATCGTTAAGACGCTTCAGTCGTCAAAGCGCTCGCTCCCCGAAACTGAGCTACCGGTATATAAAGTGAACCTCTCTCCTACTCTCTAGAGGCTGTTGTCCATCTCCTCAGCCTCACTGGTAACACACACTAGCTCATATCTATTACCACCATCCAATCTCACAATGAAGCAAGCTTTTCTCGGTCTTGCTAGCTTTCTAGGTGCAACTGCTGCGGCAAACTCACCGTCCTGGGCCGGGTCCAACCTCTACTTTCTCATAGGGCTGTCCGACTCACAGCAGGATGAATGGATCAACACCATAGCCTCGGACGGTGCCAAGGTAGTACGGTTATGGGTGAACGGCCAAAGCGCGGGGTCGTGTCAAAAAGGAAGCACGGTTGCGACGACAATCCAGGAGCTTGAAAGCTCCATCGGGAACTACAACGACGCCGTCCTGGATGCTGTCGACAGTGTCTTGGTAAAGCTATCCGCCAAGGGCATCAAGGCTATCGTCTCGCCACACGATGCAGCAAATCAGTTCAAGTCAGGGAGCTCCGATCCGTACTGGAACACATACGGCTCGGGGTACTTTTACGAACAGCAAGCTGCGTTCGATGATTACGATGCCCGACTATCCCACGTACTCAACTATCAGGGCAAATCATCCGGCAGAGTGTGGAAAAATTGGAGCGATGCTATCATGGCTTTCGATCTCCAGAATGAGCCCATGTCTACGAAGACCTCCGAGTGCTTGACCGGTGCCGGCGCGAACTGGGTATGCGGGCGCGCCCAGCATATGCGCAGCGTTTTGGGTGCCAACAACCCCATCAAGATCTCCTCCGGTGGCATTGGCGGTGATATCTCTCAAGGCTGCAACTTTATGTCCGCTGCTGTTAACTGTGCGGAGCTTGATATTATCGCTATCCACCGATATGCGGGCAACTTGGCTTCGAACCCAGGGGAATGGTCGGGCGCCGCACCTGGTTACGTCAGTGATGCAAAGGGCAAGCTGGTATATGTAGAAGAATGGGGCGTCAAGCAATATCAGGGCGCAGCAGACGCATCTGTCGAATACCCGGCACAGGCGAACGATATGAACAAGGTTGGCTTGCCATGGGTGTACTGGCAAATTGTCCCCGCCGAGACATGCAACTATGACCCGAAGAATGATGGGGACGACTCTTTCAGCATCTTCCAGGGCTCGGGAGTCGACATTGCTAGCGCCATGAAAGCTGCGAGCTCGACGTCTGGTCTTCAGGACTGGACGGGCATCATTTATTAGGTAGACAGAACAGACACGCTTGAACGACCGGGCGGTCTCAGCATTGGGTTATAGTTTGTTACATGAGTACTGTCATAATTATTCGTAAGGGATACTCGTAGTAGTTAGTCGATCAGGGCAGATAGGTAATGCAACGGCAGAAAACCACGCACTTATTATTGTGGCAGTGCGTATGCAGCGCTACTTGGAACAGAACTTTTGTCGAAAATGTGAAGGTATATAGTGTGGGAAGTGATCCAAGGTATGCCGCAACAATAAATTCGTGAGCATATTCACACGTATCCAAGTCGCTCCTCAATCACGGGATGGTCCAACGTCTTTGCATGATAATCATTGGTAAGCTTTCCTCTGTTACGATACATAGTATACGCTCAACAGCACCTCGTAGAAGTCACTCATGATAAACAGGTAGTTAGTTTAGGCTAGATCCAGCTACGTTCTCTTACTAGCAATACTATAAGCCCGAAGAGAATAACCGGTAGCAGATATAACTACTACAGTACACCAACTTCACTCGTGACCGAAGCATGAGGAATAGCTTGATGATTATGGCTGTATTTCGGTTTCTCCTCAGAGTTCTTCTCTAACACTTATTCCTCTTTGCAAGGATTGATCCTATATAATTAGCAAATAAAGGACAGAACATTTAAAATACCAATCCATTGCAATACGAGCTTACGGAATGAGACTACCTAAAAGTTCTAGAGGAATGGACTCCTTTTTTACAGTCGCAGCAGGATTTCGCCCCATGGTTATACGCTTGGCTGTTTGAGGCGATCTGCACTAGCCTGTCTTATAATTCATCAAGGACGCTCGTGAAGGCAGATAAACCCCTGAACGTAGATAGCTCTCTAAGTCTACACCTGAGTTGATCGTTTATATCAACAGGTGTCTGGAAGGCTTATCTTCCTCATATACTAGATATATTTTAGGTACTGCAAGGTCTACCAACTTTTTCTACGCTAGGTGTTAGCATGCAATAGTGATGTTTGCACCTGAATACGCGGCCTGGGGATGGATTTTCCTCTTGTCTAGGAATTCGCTGGCCAGTTGCCAGTCATGAAATCTCCCTTGAAGTAAAGAAACTAAAGTTAGGCCCGTAGCCGGAATCACCGATGCGCATAGAAGGACTATGTTCTGGAAGCACCTAGGCATTCCCAGCTGCTCTGCGCTCGGTCGCTCCGTCCGCGCGCATCATCACGGATATGGATATGCTACCGTAAGAATAGCCTATTAGAAGGATTTCTCTGTCTTTCACAAGAAAGTCCTTGAGTCCTTCCAATACGAGCAGATCGTCAGCATCCCAGCAGATATCCGTTGTTGTCTACCCCATCGTAAGCAATACAGAGACAATCAGTTCAAAATCGCTTATAATAGCTTGGGAAGGTCATCTGGAATCACTTGCGGCCTGTCAAAGTACGAACTGCATGTTTATGGGGTACGATCTTAATGCTGTATAAACAAATCGATCAAAGATTAAAGGCGCTTGATCCCGCTAACCGTAATGTATCTATTGAGAGCATGGTGCGACAAGCTCGGACGATTCCAACAAACCCATGTCCTAGACACACCCTGCCCCTCTCCCTCCTCCTCGGAGATGAACCAGCTCTATCTAACATCTCGCATGCAAAAGTGCCGCTTCTGGGTGACAGTGATCCGCGTGGCCGCCATTCATGTTAGGTATAGACTACAGGTCAATAGCCGTCTATCTTTTTATGAGTGACCGTCGTCGGTTTATTATAGTCCCTGTTTACGCGTCGGATGCTTCGCGTGTTGCTTTTTGTTACCTAATCATACAAGAGAGGGGCGTTCAGTTTTTGGCTAAGCAAGCATCCGTGACTGATTCATATCGCGCTACGCCACGTAGTTACTGCAGCTGCATCTGGTCCAAGTCTGATCTAGGGTGCTCGCATTAGTTGACTCAATGCGACGTCATGTTGACCTGCTTTTATTGGCTCTAGGGGAGCTTTTTCATCAGGCCTTCTCAGGAGCACACTGATGACTTGGGAGCGGCAGCATCGCGCTTCATCTGTGTTATCTGGTGGCAGACAGAAAAAGTTCGTTCCCTGTCATATCCCAACGGCGCGGCAGCTCGCTCTAACGGTAATGCTGACTAGGTACCTAACCTGCCTAATTCTTTGTAGGTGGCTGCATGTATTCCCACTTCTCGCCACTCAACTCTCTCTGCATGCAGATCTTCGCAATCAGTATCATGCAGGCGCATATCTCCTCCACGTTCTGCGAAGAGCGGAAGCGTGATTCTACTCGATGTCACTGCAGCCTGGTCGCAAGTCATAGCACCGGTACTGGATAATAACAAGTGTGCGTCGACCTAGATGCCTTACCTTAGTGTAAGGGAACAACTTCCTAATACCTGCGTGCCTCCTTAAGTAGAAGCGTACTTACCTTACAGCAGGTACCGGAAGCAATCGCCTGGAGCTAAGTGGGCTGTTAGGGCTGCATGCACGTGTGGATCCCGCGGCCCCGCGCTCCCGCGCCAAGGAGCTACAGAGGACCCAGAACCCCACCTTGACGGCAATTCAGGTACAAGTCTAGGTACATAGGCACTCCAGGCACCCCGCCTTGTCCACCACAGAATATCACAACAGGCGCAGTGCATGCTACCGTTTTCAAATTCAAAATTGTGACGAATATAAGTAAGAAGGTATATGATTGGGCACATGGGGATAGCTACATACCTAGGCAAGTAATTGAAACCTAGTCGGCGGGAATTGCGGGGGGAAGCCGAAGGGGTAGGGCACATACCAGTATTACAGTGGCAGCCACATGGGCAATCGACCAACCACATAACATCCATTCTTTGCTTCGTGCTTCGTGCTTCGTCCATTTCCTCCATCGCCGTCCTTTTTCCCCGTACACGTCACGCGAAACGCTACCGATCGTGATCATGGCGCAAAACAACTCAGGAAAACCAGGTCGACTGTACTTCGCCTATGGCTCGAATCTGTCAACAACCCAGATGCGGCATCGGTGTCCGCATTCTCCCCCCCTTGGTCTTGCGCACCTTGCGGGATGGACTGTACGTTGTTTTCGCACACGATTCGCTGTCTTCCCTGTCGCTTTGAGATTGATCTAGTCCTTCCCTACGTGTATGACCATAGTTGTACCCTCGACATTTTAAGTGCTCTTGAATCCTTATAGTCATCACTGACACCCAGACGTGGTAGTGGATCATCAATGAGCGTGGATATGCCAACATCATCCCAGCGGAATCCTCTGCCAAGGAGGGAACTGGGAGCACCGCCGGAACAGACCTTAGGCATGTCCTGTCTCAGAACCAACTACCCTCTCTATCTCCTGGGCACCCAGTAGGTGTTGTCTACGGGCTCATATACCGATTGCATCCCGATGATGAAGCAGCGCTTGACCTTTACGAAGGAGTAGGATATGCTTATGAGAAGGTCATGATGAAGATTCCCCGGACCGACTTTGACGAGCTACACTCAGTCGGAGGTTCATCGATAAGCACCACGAAAGCTCCATCTAAAAGCGAGTCCAGTCAACCTCCTACCGAGAAAACGAAGACACTACACAGTGGAATCATGGTAAAACAGCCGCTCGAACACAAGATCGAACTTAACGATGAGATTGAGCTTCTCGTCTACGTTGACACTATCAACGTCACGCCGTCGGCGCCCAAAGAAGAGTATATCGGTCGGATGAATCGGGGTATTAAGGAAGCATCCGAGCAGCGAGGACTTCCTGCTGCGTATGTGAATCGTGTCATCCGAAAGTACATCCCTGCATCTCTGTAGGTAGTTGAGGGAAGCAATGGACCCGAGTAAGGGGGCGTGGCGAATGTGTGAAGCTCGCGACTGACTACGCATACGTTATCAAAGGAATGCAAGGTAGATTATAGCGGTCTAGCTCTCTGTATACTCAGCAGAAATAGACAGAGACAGGGCCTCAACCGGTCACTGGATTCTTTACCGTATGTCTTTCTTATCTACTGTGCCAGATTTCCACCAAGATGTCTATACTCATGAGCCCTGCTTGGCCTTAGTCTGGTTGGGTCCCTAACGACCGTCTTTAGTCAGCCAGCTCCATGAAGATGCGCCAGTGACTTAGCTATTTGCTTCGTAGCATACTATTCTAGGGTTGTGGAGAGGTTGAAGTATCTAATCCGATTAATGCTTAGTCCCAGCACCGACAGTGCGAGACAATGGTCAGATCCCCTCGAATCTTGGGTAGTAGAGTGAGCGCGGAGATGCGGAATATTTAGATGAGAAACGACTGCGCTCCCTAGGTGTTGATAGATGTCCAACTAATGCCAAGGGGAGTCGGCGGCAAGGATCTTGACAACATGAAGCTAATGATTCTCAAAGGGTCCAGTCAACCAGACTCTCGAGAATTCTCTGTACCCAAGCTAATTAAGCGCTGTAAATCTGCCTCCTGGCACCTAGCCGATGTGCACCGGATGAAACTCTGCGCGGCGGTATCTTTCAACCTCTTTACAATACTCAAACATGAGAGTGCAATGTCACGGGTGGTCACGTTATTTTCTTGGCAGCTCCCTGCTGTGGCTACGGAGATACAGGCTCATATGACTCAATATGGCGCGCTAGAATTTTCCTAATGATAGGCACGGTTCCGCCCTTGTATAGCATGATCTGACGTCGGATGAGATGCTCTGGTTTTTAAGTCTAATGTAGCACATCGTCGGAGCATTGCGTATCATCTTGGGGTCTAGATTTGAACGGAAAAGCTTTGGCGGTGATCTCGTTCAACATGGTTGCAAATGCCAGAGGAATCATGCCGCCAACGCCAAAGAGCGGAGAAACGCGCACTGATAGAATGGTTAGGCTTGTGCCGTGCAAACAGGCAAACCGAATGTAATTTTTGGCATCCCACATTTAACAGTGTATACACAGCTGTATAGAGTGATATTCTGTTCTTTTGCAATTTGGCAGTCAGCGTCGTTTCTGTTGCGAGAGCCAAATGTATGTTCGTGATTTTGACTCGTTCCTGTGAAATGAGAACGCATAGCATACCACCGAAATCCGCAATCGCTTCATAAGAAAACCTAAATTACATCTTAAATAAGCTTTAGCTTAATCACTTAAACCTTCATTTAGTAAATCAGCAACAAGGTTATAGGCTTCACTCCGAGCCGCCACATTACGCTTGCTCTTATCAAACCCGTGACCGCATCCATGCATTCTCCTAAGTTTCACTCGCCGTCCGGAACCTTGACCGTTTGCCTCAATCTTTTTAGCGAATTCCTCAGCCTCTAGTGCTGAGACGTCGTAATCTGCGGTGAAGATGAGAACGTCGTTGGGAAATTTCACTGTGTCAGCATAGAGGGGCGAGATGCGTGGATCTTTTGGATTCATGCCCATGAGATAGCCCTCTCGGAAGAGTCGCGTCCAAAACAGCGGTGCGCGTCCCCGGTCGGGACCTTTAACCGGCGCCTTCCGCTCACTTGGATCCTTCACCATGCTGACTGACGGGTAGAATGCGACCAGACTATGGAACGTGTTGACTGGAAATAGTGTCGGCGCGACGAGCGCGAGTGTACCACCGGACGAGAAGCCGGAGATTGAGACGCGAGCGGCATCATACGTGTCTGGGTGCGACAGGACATAGCGCACTACATCCTCCACATCATGGATGGCAGCTGGGAAGGGGTTCTCAGGTCCAAGCCGGTACTCAACGTCCAAAACAACATGATTAGTCCGTCGAGACAACTTGCGGCAGAAGAGATCATCGGTGCCAAATGCGGGAAGGGCGAAGCCAGATCCAAAAAAGTTGATCAGCACAGGCTGTGGCGCTCGCGATTGCAACGCCTCGTTGGGGCCATCAGTAGACACTACAAGAGTTAAAGAATAAATGTGAGCCTTGATGGTGCGTCCCGCGTCTCGTGAGGGTACGCGGAGCACCGCGTCGGGGTTTGCTTCCACACGCGGTGTGAGGACGCGAACAATGAACCGGATTACGCCGACCAAAACCTTCAGGCGGAGATAATGGAGAGCTGCAATAAGCGACTCCATTGCACAAGCTGAATGTCAGCGCCCGGAGCCACCTCGTGACGAAGTTATACCGTGAAGAGGTTGATATAAGCTGAAGATCAGGGAAGTGAATGATGGGCAACGCCCATCAGTGGGTAAGCTAGACGACTATCACCGCAGAGTTCTGCGTAAGCATTACGTCTTTCGGCGGAGTGGAAGAAAAATTTTGTCACGTTTTAGCTGACTCATATCAATCTCGCCCGTCCTCTACTCTATGCAGGATTATAAGCTTAACTCCAATTGACGCTAAGCTGTGGCTGGGTTAGCTTGCTGTATTGGAAAAAAACATGTGGTTATCAATGCTTGTAAATGGAGGGGTTAGTTGCACTTTCTAGCCACTTACGACTTGCTTCTCGACTTGGAAGAAAGTGCCCGCGGTCCGCTCCGATGTTAGACCTCCTTGGATTCACTTACAACGTCCAAGCTCGATCGTTATTCCAGACGAACAATTCTCTACCATAATGGATATCTAGGATAAAATCTAAGTCTTAACCTTTACAATACATTAGATCAGCGAACAGCCTGCAAGTAACGCTCTCTTTGTTATACACACCGAGAGGAACAACATATACTCGCAAAGCGGTCACGAGTGCCAAGATAAAGCTTGTTTCTGTAGTCTATACTATAGCCTATTGATCTCAGACCGCTTCTTAACCAAACCTAATGCAGGTCCTCTGTCTAGGATCACGGGGACTTAACTCATAAGCCGATTATCGGTAGTATATAAGACTACTTACGATAAAGTTTACGAATGCCTAAGGGAGGGAGAGATTGCCAGTAATTATAATCTGAGGTAGGGGCTTTTTCTTTCAAACTAGAAATGAATTAGGACATAAGGACGATGTCCTGCTTAAGAAAAGTTCGTTCGGATCTAGTTGCGAATGCAACGGTTATGACGGGAAGTACTGGGTTATGCGAGAGCAGAATGAAGAACTGCCTTCTTATTCTGCAACAACGATCTTGCTGATTTAGTGTGTTGTCACGAACTCTTTTACGCGACCGTGCATGCCAACAGCGTACTACACTTTACTCGTCTAAGAAATTTTATACGTGGTTGACTTTAGTAATTTTCTTAGAATGCATATTTAAGAATACAATTTCTAGAACTCTAAGCCTATTTGACACTCTATGTCATATCGATCTATTGGAGATATAGTCGACAAGGATATTGAAAACCTTGATGCCACTGCTATTATATAGGCGACCGTCCATACGTTGAAGATCCAACGGGTTGGATTTGTGAACTACCTAGCCCGCATAGGATGCTCATACTCATAAATACAGCTTCTGAAATTTGCCTTTGAGATAACTGAGAATTGCTTGACACTATTCTCGTTAAGAGAACCCACAGATTGGGTAACTAGAGGCGTTAGTACTCCCATATCTGCGGCACTAAGTGCTATAATAATCCATGCTGTTGTTGGAATGGTTCCAACTCACCATGTCTGCTAGCAATCTTTCGCTGGCATCGTCGGTGTCACTACGACTGGCCTTACTCCTGTGAAAGTCGTTCAACTCCATAATACAGATTTCTTCTGCCGCCTTCAAAGCCTCGTCCTGGTAGCCCCGGCGTTGCAGTGCACTCCAAGTCGTTGACTGCTTTCGGAGTTCCGCGAGAAGCTCAGGAAGCCGTCGATTACGGCTTAAACGCTGTTCCAGAGCTAGGGCCGAGCTCGGATGGAAGTTTTGCGTGTAATATTGTAACGCCATGGTATCGAAGCTGTCAAAACCCGCATGCTGTGCACAGTTCAAAACGTATTCGAACTGCTGTTCCATTGCTGCTTGCTGGTTCGATGGCATATTTCCAGGCCACTGGGTAGGCACAGCTGTCATGGACGCATGTGTGATTCTATCCTGATAAAAGCCCTGTTGGGGTGCGGGGCCCACATGTCTTGCCGCTATGCAGTCATTGGAAGAAGTTTTCGATTCGAGCTTCTGTCCCCAAGGAGATGTATGAGGCGAGTTGAACCCATGGGAGTGACATATATCTCCGTCTTCGTCTGTTTCTGGACACCGATTAGTCTTCAAGATTTCATTAGATTGTTTCTCAGTAATTTGGAAAGGCTGGGACTTAGTGGAAGCTCTAGAAATTCAAGGTCCATACCATGGATGTTGCCAGTTTGGTTGTTTAGTAAACCACGAGGGTTATCCTTGTTTCCACCAGAGAAAACCAGTGTGTCGCGTTGTGCTTCTCCCTGACACGTTGGCGAGCAAAGTATACTATTAGGAAGGTCCAAAGAAAGCCTCGGTGGCGATAAGGACTGAGGTGCAAATCCTGAACTAAAATTGACGGGCGGTCTCGTGCGCATTGGGGATGGGTTGTAAATAAAATTGTCCCCTCCGAGTGGGGAATTCCACGTGTTGGTCTGACTGGGAATACCAGCCCATGGACTGGAATCTGTGGATTTCATACCAGGGATATCCTGAGATGTCATCTCAAGGTTAAAAGGGTCTCTACTGTTCCCGTGGAGTGGCGGAATAGTAGGGTTCCGGGTATAGGAAGTATAGAATGCCACTCCCTCAGCTCCACCGTCATCTGCTTCTATTTCACTCGGTTGAATATTGTGCTGTTTCTCTCCGTCCTTTTGCTGCAGCTGATGCACTTGTTGCTGTAGATCTTGAAGGCGCTGCTTGATTCGGGTCCCTGTATGTCGTAAGCTCAACGAAACGGGTATCGGCGTTGTCAATCCTTACGGTATGTTCTTTGGGCCACCCTATTCTGGATACGCTTTTTAGTCTTACGGTCTACACCTGCTGTCGAACCTTCGTCGGAAGGATCATGCTCATTCTTTTGTAGCGCGGCTCGGTTCGTGGGAACGGTAATATCATCAATCGGAATCGTAGGGTGGTCCATAGCAACTGTAGCCGTCTTTCTCAGAATATCCGCGCTACTATCGGGCAAGTAAGGGCAATAGACTAGACAGACAAAGAGGTAGTGTTGATTGCCCGACAGCTGTTCGTTCGCGATATGCTTTTTGTATGAGTATTGACACCATATCTATCAACATACTTTACACAGGAAGAGTTGCAAGTTATACATATATGAAAGGTCTGGCGGATACGATGGGCCATGTTGTGATGCAACAGTTGACCTACGGTCTAGGGCGTCTACACCATGTCTCGCCTATCATACAATTCTAATCCATATCAGAATGAGTGGCAAAAGGCGAAGAAAAAGAAAAGATACAAGAAGAGGGCGACTGTGCTGTGCTCGGCTAAACTTGCATTTGACAAATTCTTACCGCTTGTCCGGGGAACGAGGGAATGAAGGTACCCCGATAGCTTGAAAACCCTGCATGCCAAAAATCAATCAAGGCTAAAAGACTCTGTGTAGAACTGTAACTCAAGCTCTTGTACCATACTTTTCTGCTGAAAGCTTTAGCCCAGCTCCAGCTGCAATCCCCAGGTGGCCGGTTCGGATGGAATCCGTGATGCTCCACTTCGCAAGCTCCCTTGCCTTTGGGAAAGCATAATTACACCCCACAACCATCGATAATAGTGACTATGCGGATAACACGCGTAGTATTCGACGGAAGGGTCTATCGGTGATTGATGACCTAAGCTCGATACCTTGTAGTGCAAAGCTAATCAGCAAATGATACGTTGTGGATGCAACCAATACTACCAATTAAAATGAACGATACCGCACTGACCGATCAGCGGCGTCACTGGTTGGGTAGTTCCCCCGCATATTCAGCTTGCAACTGAAGCGACATACATGAAGCCGAGGGGAGGCCTCGGACTCACGTCAATATCGGTAAGCCCGTCCGAAGTCAAAATTTCGAAGCTCACGCGTCATTTATAACCGATTTCATAAGCATTCAATTTAGTATAGGCGCAAAGAAGTCACCAAACAGAGCCTATTCTCGGAACGGAAATGCACTCTTCGCAAATACTTGTCGTAAAGGTCGATAGATTGATTGCTATATTCGGGTGTTATCTGTGGTACGTTGCAGCCAGTATTATAGGCATGGATTCACCATATATACTATTTAGATAGCAATGTGTTGACACAGTGGGACTTAGTATCTACAGTGTTGCAGGTTGCATGAAACTTTTATTCTTTTTCATGAAAATGCGATCAGGTCAATAATTACTACTGGCTACAACAGATCCCTAAGACCATGATACAGAGTCTAAACTATACGTAACACTTTGTCACATAAATTCACAATATCTGTCTAGGTTATCGTATTAGCGATATTTCAGAAAGGTTATGCCTCTTTTGAAGGTGCAATAGTTAATAACACCAGTATTAGGAGTAAGAAATCGGCGTCTAAGGCATTGAATTGGTAATGGATGAATTTACTTATCTGCAACGGAAAGCGATGTAGTCTTAGAAGCCCTGGCTCTCTCGGGGGGGCCGTAGGAGACTACCAAGTATTTTGATGTTTTAGAAACATCAGCGTTGGGGAACATTGTTCAAACAGGATACAGCCTCTATCTTCATTCTGCTCTCGCCACACCGACATGTCAGTTTTACTAATGATAAGTAGAAGCTCGTAGTAGGAGTACTACTGGACTCATATGCTCGCTGTGGAGTGCGTTTGACCCGGACTAATACCGCTAGAGTCCAGCTGATTACAGCCATTGTTTGAACTATCATTTCGCCAGCCAACTCAAAGTATTGGTCCAGCAGACAAGTTCATGGAACATCCCACCTGATACTGGCGAAGTAACTGCATCCTCAAAATCCTATGGAAAGAGCTCAGGTCTACTCTATCCTCCCTTTCCAGGCTCCCAAACAGTAGGCCAGGAAATAAGTCGAAGTACTTCAAGTTCACACGGACATTGGTATGCGCTAACATAGCGTAAATGCCGATGGGTGTGTCCCATGTGATTATCCACTATACTTATTTTAAGGATGAAATCCGGGCACAATATCATACCTCTTTCACCTTAGCAATTCTGAGGGTGAGGGGAAGGGGGCATGGGACGTGTATATATCACCGTATGGAAACTCGTTAGAAACCGTCAGCCATGGCTTAAAAGAAGTATCCCCTGTTAGGGTCAGATAAATAAAAATAAGGACATGTATGTATTCTTGGTGTCGCACCAGGAGTCTAGAATTCTCCATATCCAGATCCTTGACAGTACACATACTATACTCAACAATATCTTTAGGAAAAGTACAAGTCGGACCCATGCCACAACCGAAGGGTCAACCGTTGCGGGACGCTTAAATATGAATGCAACATACTTTTGCATTCGAATGACAGGCAGCTCATCAGTTTATTTGGGAGCAATCAGTACTTGAGAATGAAATACCAATTAGTACCAGTACTTCCCAGCGCGTGCCTTACACACGAGCCACGCATCATCCAAGGCTTTTACAGCTTCTTCAGGCAAAGAACCCTTCTCCAGATCTGTCAAATTACTCTCCAGGTTTCCGAGACTTCCCGCCCCCAAGATAATAGCATCACCCAGCTCACGTCTCAATGCCGAGTGATTAACAAGCCAGCGGAACGCCATCTCGGTGACAGTGAATCCAAGCTTTTTGGCCACTGGTTTGACGATGTCCAGGGCGTCATAATAGCTCTCATTCCAGCTATGTTGCAGATGAAGATTGGTAATTGGCTGGCCCCGTTCATACCGACCCGTTAGAAATCCGCTAGCCAGCGGCGAGTACACGTAAAAAGAGATCCCGTAGTGACGCAAGCAAGGAAAGAGTTCATCCTCGACACGGCGTTGGAGCACGTGGTAATGCCCCTCATAGGCAGTAGGTTTGATCCAGCCATGTCTTTCGCAGATTTCGCACATCTGTGCAACCTCCCATGCCATGTAGTTGCTCACGCCGAACCTATTGAAATACCCTTCACGATACAGCTCGTCTACCGCGCGAAGGGTGTCCACGTATGAGTGCTTACGGTCAGGTCCATGCAAGTAAAACATCTCGATTTTATCTGCCTTGAGCGCTTTCAAGCTGTCGAGCAACCCACGGCGCACATCTTCCGGCGTGTGGGAGTATCCACGACCCTTTTCTAGCGGGTGTCCCGCTGATGGGTATAGCTTTGTGTCCACTGTTGTTGACTCCAATTAGTGAGAGGGTAGTAGTATGCAGTACTCTATCGCTCACTCTTGAGACCAAGGTCCTGCCATTTGACATCGCCCAGAAGTTCCTCGGTCGTGCCATTGCCGTATGCGCGGGCCGAGTCCAGCTCGTCATGTCCATGGCGTTGAAATACTTCGAGCACTTGCCTGGCCTGTTCGACACTATTAATGTGTGGCGACCCGCGAGTATCTATATATATCAAGTTAGCAGGATAATTCGAATCCCCCAGTCTATAATGTTCGGGGTAATATCTTACTTGGAGTCCCAAATGACATAGTGCCGCAAACAACTTTCATCTTGTCCTGTGTCGACATTTTGTTTCTGTAAGCTTATGTGATAATGCAAACCCAAATGTTTCAATGTCTTCATCGCATCGGAGGTCTAGCGATTCAGAATAGGGGTTATATAACATTTTGCTTCAATCACAACGGGTTTCTGATGAGTCCGCTTCAACATACAATGACGAAGCGATGTAAGCGGTGCCTAATCCTAATGGAGCCAATATACGCTGAATTGGCCAATCAGACATCACCTTTTCCGAGACAGCCAACCAAAGGCCTCTGTTACCGCCCGCCAAAACATGTGAATATATGTAGCAAGCTTCATAGCTCGCTATGGTCCTTTCGGACTTCCATTTGCCTTTCTCAACCTTTATTCCTATGCAAGCAGCGGAGATTATAGGCTTAAAGCCGAAAATAGTCTAATGTCGATTGCAGCACTCAGATGAAGTAGCTTGAACATACAGCCTTCTGGTGGCACAGGCAGACTATAAGACAATTTCTAGTGAAGATTCTGTAATGTGGGAATATCGGAGATTTTCCAATCTCCGGTTACTTATGATCTATATGTCGGCCTCGCATAATCGGTAAGTTTGAACTGACCGAAACACCAAATCATAGGTATGTAACTCCCAAATGGAGCATGTATATAGGGCTATAAGTACTGGGTCTAGTCGAGACAGCTCTCCACATCTAGCCTTCTAATCCAACAACGTTTCGCTAGCGGGGCTGCACTGATAGTTCGCTTTGCGAGAGTATTTACCAGCTCGGCAAGTAAGGGGGAAATGGTTAGCCCATTGAGGTAGATTAATGGTGGATTGGTGATGATCGGAAGGGGAGAATTGTTCGCAATGGGACAAGAACTGATAATTAACAACTGACAGGAGCAGAGTAGGGCATGTGAGCAAAGAGTACGACACGCCTATACTCTTGTTGCACGGAAAATCTAGGAAGTTGTCTGGGTGCTGCGCTAGGAAGTATTACCATGGGAAAAAAACTTCAGCGGTCACAAATTTGTTTAGCATTGCTATTTCATATAATTGATTTAGACCCAAAATCTTTTCTATCTTAGCTCATGCTTATCTATGCAGTTTTCTCTAGTGCCTAAGATTGGTCAGTAATGATGTGTTTGGGACAGACGCGGCACACTTACTATAGCATATTTACTCCTAGACCGAATCTGATTCCCAAACAACACCAAGGCCCAAGGAACCACAGTCAAAAGGGTTGCGATACCACCCAATACCCCGCCAGCACCGTCTTCTCCCAAGTTCACGAACAGTGGTGTTGTTACAAGTGGAAACACTCCGCCCAGGATGTTGCGACAAAACGACTGTGCCGCGATGGCTGACGACGCGTAAGTCTGGTAGATGTCGGCAAGATAGTTAAAAGCGGCCAAGTAGACGTAGTAGATACCCGCTGTAGCCAACCCGATTCCAATCGCGGGAACGACCCAGTGAGTTGCGGGTTGAGCAGAAAATCCAAATAAGAATAGCCCAACAGGAAGCAATACGGCAGTAAAGCACGTAAAATAGAGTCTAGACTCTGGGGATTCCGCTGGAAATCGACGCCGAATGAATACCCAAAGGCGATGAGAGCTGGGTTCCATGACATCCACCTCGCTCTCAGTACTTGAGCTGGTCGATGTGTTTTTCCAATTAGGGTGTTTGAGCAGATCCACCTGGAAGACACCGAAGATCGTCGCTATAATAGAGCCGATGATCATAGCTATGAATATATATCCTGCCTGTTGGGTATTAAAATTGTATACCCGGCGAAACACCAGCGGGATTGATCCGAACGTCAGGTAAAGGACAGCCCACGCAAAAGATACCCATAGAGAGAAGAAAAATACGATGGGTTCGGTGAAGAGAAATTGGAATGGACGAGTCAGTGATGTGGAAATCATGGTTATAAGGGAACCTCGTCCTTCGTCTTCAATGGTCGTCCACCGAATGCGTTGAAGCCTCGAGCCGTCCGAGGCTGTAGTAGGTCTCGTTAACCCCGACGGCTGTTTCTCGCAATCTTCGGGAAGTCGGGCAGGGGGCTGGCCCG
This sequence comes from Xylaria sp. FL0064, assembly GCA_022593225.1. Lineage (NCBI taxonomy): Eukaryota > Fungi > Ascomycota > Sordariomycetes > Xylariales > Xylariaceae > Xylaria > Xylaria sp. FL0064. The sequence goes on along the minus strand of JAJKLE010000014.1, from coordinate 971,886 downwards.
GACGAAACACTGGGGATATACTGTCTTGAACCCAGACCCCAACGAAGCCTTTCTCCTCCAACTCTTCGTACCATTTGTTCAATGCCTTCGCCTTTCTCGACAGAACAACTGAACCACGACTCTCTTTGAACAGGATGACAACAGCAAGGCCAACGACAAAGTCGGCGATGACCTGGTGCCAGAATACCCATTTCCAAATTTGGCTGTTGGATCCGCTCTGTTCAACGATTATGGAAGAGACCAACGGCCCTAGCCCCGTGCCAATGAGAACAGACATGCTGAAAATCGCCATGGGAGTATTTCGGGCCTTGTTGTCGTAGAGGTCGGAGATGACACCACCAACCATCGTACTAAACACACTCCCTCCAACACCGGTGAAGAATCGAGCTAAAAGCATACCGGGAACAGTCGTGACGACACCGCAAACAGCCTGGAACACGGTGAACACCACACCAGCGACAGCAAAGATAGGGTATCGCCCATGGGTCTCGGAAAACGGGGCTAAGACCATGGGCGCGTAAGCAAAGCCTAGACAGAATGTCGTCACGCCCAGCAGCGCGACCTCGCGAGTCGTGCGAAGATCCGCGGCGATTAGATCCAATGGTGGGGAGTACGCGCCGGCAGCATACGCCGTAGCCAAGGTTCCAACGCAAGATACGGCAACCATGACGTTCTTCCGGGCGTTAGGCCACCGTAGAGGATTCACGTAGCGGGAGAGATCCGGCGAGTCTGGGATCGCCGGCTCCGCTATCCCGGCTGGAATGTTCGGGGTCGGTAGGACACTATCGAAAGTGAGATACATGTAATCGATCCGGCTGTCGCGATCTAGCAATGCAGAAATCTGAGAACTCGTCCCTGCCGAAGACGACGGCGGCCGACTGATCTCTGCTCCTCTGTCATGATATTCTTTCGCCTCTGACCCTTCGATTTCATCCTCTAGTCGATTCGAGCGGAAGTTGGGACATTGAGCAGCATGATCGTCGACCTTGCGTTCAGATATTCGATCAGAGCAGCTTGACCCATGCTGAGTCCGACCCGGTGGGTTGCCAAGACCTACCGGATCCATTGTGAATGTGAAAGATGGCACGTCAAGTATATCAATGGAACACTATGACCAGAAATACAACGCATTCGAAGAGAAATATCAGAGAACGAAGCAGGAGCGGCTCCCTGGCCAGACCAAAAAATGAACGGTGTAGACACCGTCTCCGCCAATATTAGATGAGCGGTCGGAGTTATCAATTTACTTTTCACAAAGGTGAGTAAAAAGACCCGCTTGGCTCCGGAAATACAATTACGAATGGATAAGTGAATGACGAAGGCCGAGTGGGTTGGGCACAAAGCCCTGTCCAGTTGGCAGAGACTAACAAAAGCCCATCAAGACCAAGGAGGCTCGTGCTAGGCGCGAAGACGCGAGGATGCCCCATTTTGATCATCGAAAGTCGCTACTCTGGGTCTTGCGGCTACTTACCTGGCCTTCGCACTAGACAATACGGAGTCAGTTGTGCGTTGCCGAGACATAGTAACTCTCTCATACGTTGAGTATCGGCTAGGCGAAAGCGACTAACAGAAATAAACCGACGTCGGCCGTGGGTGCGCTGCCGCACGCATTTACCGATAGGCAAAGACTTGAGCCCCCATCGAGTCAGTTGACACGACAATCCGCGCCTCTTTTTCAGGTGCTGTTCTAAAATAGCGAATCGCGACAATCCATCGCTACTAGAGAATGCCATCTTAAAAGCCATCATCAAAAGTCTAGATGGATGGTGTGTAGCATTTTCAGCTAGATAAGGTGATCATGAAATAGGACGCCACACATTAAGGTTGTTATGATCCAGGTCCACGGATCCGGACGAAGATCTATCGATCTAGGCAGTCTACGTGGTATGGCGTATCCCACACCGAGATTCAGGAAATGTTTCCGCTGAACCAATACTCCCTGAGCATGCTGGTCCGGAGCTTGGTCTGAATACAACTGGGGACAACAAAAGCCAGGATCTGGTGAGTGGAAGGCCGTCTTGGAAGGAAAACCGTGAGTCACCAAATCCCACTGGTGGATGTTACCAATTATCGTACAAACGCTAGTACAAGAAAAGAAAGCTTGATGTAGATTCTGCTTATTCCCGGACATCGCCCGGAGTTTGTAGCTGTCTTGGAACTCGGCAGCCCGCATGTCAGCCTAAGTCTATCTAAGTATAGTAATCTAGCTACCCCAGATCTACACTAGCGAATGCTTTTACCCAGGGAGGTGGTAGGTAAAGTAGCGTAGATCCGTTCTAAAGCCGTTGAGAAGTGAGAAACTTGTGATTAATAGATAAGCCTCTGCGAGAACACTCCGCAATCTCAACGAAATACAATTCCCCGTCAGGACTTGAAGGGAATTGTTCGAAGGCAGACCCTAAATATCTGCAGTAACATCGCAGAGAGTGTTCTTCCCCACCACCCACGAGGCCATGTCTATCTCGTCAAAGCGGCTATCTGTGCCGTGTCCCAGAGTACATGTAGGCATGCAGATGGGGAGGGATTCCGTCGAATATTGAAAGCAATCGTGCAGCTGCAAGCTGCGCAGATGATCACAGGTAGTTACGGGTTCTCGCATTATGTAGCCACCCGACGATCATGGCAAGGTGAAAGACTACATGTACGGGTGCGCGGCATAGACGGATAATCCAGCTAAGGCTAAGAGAGCGAACAAATGAGGAGACCAGACTCAAAGTATGCGATACACGGTAGAAGAATCGGCAGAGAGACATATCAGTAAGAAGTGGAGTACTGCTTTTTTTTATATTATCTTGCGGAAATACGGAAATAGGCGGTCCAGAATATCCAAGTGCCAAGTGCTCGATAGGTATGCGAGACATGGAGACTGCGTTGCAGCTCATAGAGATGCAAAGAGCCAGCACCTGGTGCAAGCTCCCGTTCTTAACAAGATGCATCAACGCACCTGTGCAGTACAGGGCTTCATCACTGGCCCAGAAGCTTCATCATCGTCCCAACCGTAGTAAAGAAGATGCGATACATCCAATAGGCCAGACCCGTAACATGCGCTGCTTTGATGCGCCAATGGGAGCTGTTGAGCGTCGCAATCGCTCGAGGCACACTTCGCTTGTCGTAAGCCCTCACGGCAGCATTGAGATTGTCTGACTGGCACAGCTGCTCAGCCAGGTCCCAGCCGTCTTTCAGTGCCAAGTTCGCCCCGTTGCCGGCAAAGGGGCTCACGGCATGATTTGCGTCCCCGATGAAGATGGCAGGGCTCGCTTTCATGTCGTGGGGGAACGGTTGTTTGTCCATTGCATTCAAGAGGAGTGTCGTTGACGGATCGGTCGCGTCAACGATGGCCTGGAATGGCCCCGTTATGTCCTTCCCCAATTCTCTCGCCTGGCGGAGCATCTTCTGGACTTGCTCTGAATCATGGCTATCATACTTTGGTCTCGGTTCCGGCTCCAGAATGCTCACAGCCCACACGAGCGTGTGCTCATCTATGCGTGAGAAGAAGCAAGCCGAGCCTGTACCTGTGATAACGCCACCCCAGTTCGTGTCGAGCGGAGAAGGGATGGGGTCTACTCTGGCGCTCCCTCCCATCTGGACCGCTCCCGCAAACTGAAGCTGGTCGTCTGGCCGCAGGCAGGCCCTGACCTTGCTGGAGGCCCCATCAGCAGCCACAAGCACGTCGCACTCTTCATCTCTCTCGCCCGACTCTTCGTTCGCGAGCCGGATTCGGAGTCGCCCGTCACTCAGCTGCTGGACGGCAGTGCATGTCGTTCCCCAATGGATCTCGGTGCTTGCAGAGGCTGCCTCGACGAGCACACGCCGCAGATCCTTTCGCGCTATGCGCATACTCGCTGTCGGCAACTCCGGCATCACCTTGGGCCGCAGGCTGATCATGGGACGAAAGCCATGCGTCCACAGGGTGAAGTGACCTTTTCCTTGGCCCTGATCCTCGACGCGGTACACGGCCAGCTTGATGATCTCGTCGAGCAGCCCCAGCTGCTTCAGTGCGTACAGCCCACTATCGCGGCCGATCCCGTTCAGCGATAGCGAGTAACCTTCCCGCCCAAGGCTTACTTCTTGGGCGTCGCGGTCGTAGATGGCAACAACTGGCGGCTCGATAGAGGGCGGCCATAGTTTCTGGAGGGCAATGGCGAATGCGAGACCGGCCATGCCAGCACCGGCCACGACGATCTTTTTACCCGAAAGGAAATGCTTCTGGCTTTCTTGTGCGCTCATCTTGCCACGATACCTCGGAGGGTTCTTCTCTAATGGACAAGTTGAAGAATAACAGTGTCAACCAACAATGGATGATGTTAGCAGTGAATAGTCTTGATGAAGAAGCAGTGCAGGCTGCTTCCAACCAGGTCAGCCGCAGACATCAACGAGCACTAGATGTTATATATTCGACAGTCTAGCAAGGTTGTGAAAATGTCCTTCGCGCTGGCTTCATCCCACGCCTGTCATTCGATATGTACGTGCTATACTTGTGGCGCGACGCGTCTCTCGTCTCTCGTCTCTCGTCTCTCCCATCTTCTACGTCACATAGTATCAGGACCAGCATGGACATAGCAGACATCGATCACTGATGTTAGTTGCTGCCTATTGGTTAACTCAAGCATTGAGGAAAAAAAAAACCCGGAAGACCTATTCAGCCCTGAGTCATGCTAAAGCCAGGCTTCGGAAACTCGCGCTTCTATTGGCTGGCCAGGCTCCATCTTCAGTCTTAGCCAGGGTATCTCGGTGAAGTGTCTTGTCCGGGCTCCGGAAACGAAATACGAGCGGGCGCGGTGATGATTGTCCATAGCCATCGGCATCGTAGGCCGGGTATCTCGGTATTTATTACGCAGCTTGCATGCACATATTCAATGTTGTTGGTATTACATACTACGCATATAACGATTCAAGGTTCAGCACTGAGCCTTCGTTTACGGGTAAATACCTAGGGACCACCCTTGATGCCTATCTCTTATCAAGGTCAAACTCTAGAAGCTACCTCCAAGTTCTACTACGGGATCCACCTACCCCTCCATCCTGGGAGCTCACGAGCATGCTATGACGATCCTGTGAAAGGGAGCGTGCAGGTGGGACTATTTTCATTTCAACATTGTATCTCATCGCTGTAAAGCAAAGCAACACAACGTCCCACCACCGCACGCCGAACCCGTCTTATTACATCACCTATATTCAAACCTTGTGCAGAAGCGCGACAGAAGAAAGCGAAAAAGGAGAAAAGAAAAAAGAAAAAGAAAAAAGCAAAGCAAAGTCAGACGCCATGGATGATGCACTCTTCAAAATGTCGGGGCCTGTGCCCGCCGACTTTGACGCTGAGAACGCCCAAAACCTCGAAGATGTGAGTGCCTCATTCCCTCATTCCCTACCATTGTCCAGTTGCCGCATATTTTCACTAATCAGATGCGCAACGTTTGTCGCTATAGATTGAAAAACAGTTCGCCGTCAAAGGTCAGTTCTTCTTATCCTCGTCAAGATCCCCCCTCCACTTCGCCTTTGACGATTCTTGTTTTGCGATGCTTTACGATGCTGACTGAAGACCGCGACCATGACAGCTGTGCAACACCTCGAGACTTACTGGGCCATCCTTCAGAAGGTGAAGGGCTCTTCACTGCGGCTGACCCGCATGGACGATGAGATACTCGAACACCTCAAGACCGACTTCCCCGAGTTTGATCCTGCCGCGCCGATAGACGAGAACGAGATGAAGAGCAAGGCCGGCAAGGAGAGATGGCGCAAGTTTATGATGGCCTACGAGAAGAAGATCGACGATTACAACTTCGGCACCATGCTGCGCACGAGACCCGATGTCGGGTACGAACAAGACACGACAATCTTTGGTATGTTCTCGCCCTTCCGGGAATCGGGAGACTGTCGGAGGGCTAATAGTGTGCATTGTGTAGTCCCCCGAATGCAATTCTACGCAATTGAGATTGCCCGAAACCGCGCCGGGCTGAACGACTGGATATACGAAAAGGCCCAGGCCGAGAAGAAATAAACAAACCAGATGCGACAGGGCGAAATGCGAAGTGCTCCTCGTTAAAAAGATAGCAGCAAAGTCTAGACAAATACGGCGCTGCTCAACAGGTCTACGCGTGATCACTCGCTTTCCTATTGTATTTTCGACAGCGGAGAGGGTCCGTTCGTTTGGCGGCTGAGCGACAAATGTTCGCTCGTTCACGTCCGTCTTAAAACAACCACTCGTTCACTCTTCCTGATCTGGACGCAACTCACGGCCAGCGGCCAGGGTGTTGCATACCTGTACTGAGTGCTAGCGCCTCGAAATGGGCCATGATGATTATTGGAAAATTGATCTCGGTACGTCAGGAGAGACCTGCAACCACCCTGGCATCTCTCTCGTCTGATAGAGCCGATTGCTGTTTCTAGTAAATAACGCGTCGCGTTTGACATCATATTACCCAAGTTTTCTTTTCTTTTCTTGTACTAAGAGTTCAATAAGTAGTGAGTAGTGAATAATGCACTGTGACGTTCCCTGGATTTGCCGCTCGGAGATGAAGTATCCCGGTGTTCATTGTTCTGATGTCTTGGAAGTTTCAGACGCCACGCGGATTCTTTAGTTGAACGCAGCAGACTTACAGAACAAAGAAGTTAGGATACATCCTCTTTTCTCGCCAGCTTTCACACTGCTCTGTTTGTTTACCACGCTTAGCAACAGGACTAACCAACGCAAACGATGGCCTGGACGTTGTTGGGCAACCAACATACCTAGCACAGCATGCATTTCGCGCCAGGCAAAGTAAACAATCCTCGGATCTCATCGCACCAGTACAACAATGCCACTCGATGCCAGACGACGACCTTATTTATAACCCATGTTAATACACCTAACACCATCGACACCGACCGAATACCTGCCCACGCGCTTTCCAGCCGTCTCTCTCCCTAGCTCCCATCTACGCCCGCTTGGTGATCGGTAGAGGATGGAGAGGGCGGCTTCGACTCACGCCAGTAGGCCTTCTTCTCAAAAGCCACAAAAGTCTTCCTTCCGAGACTTGTTCACGTTCGCAACATGGTGGCACCGCTGGCTGTTGGTTGCCGGCTTGATAGGAGCAGTCTTATCGGGGGCCTTCATGACCTCCATGTCTATTCTACTGGGTAGGATATTTGCCGTCATTTCCCAGTTTGGCTCAGGTCACCTCAGTGGAGCGGACACCTCGGCCCAAGTCTCTTCATGGTGCGTTTTACTGGCAGTCGTTGGCGGCGCAGGTTTCTTCGTCAATTTCGCCTTCATGTTCTCGTGGATTGCATTTAGCGAACTGCAGGCGAGAACCATTCGAGGGAGGATATTTCATGGCTTGTTGAGGAAAGAGATGCAGTGGTTTGACGCCCAGCAAGACGGCGTCGCTAGTCTACTCGTTCGAATTCAAACGTATGATCACACTCCGTCATCTACACGGCTGGGAAGGACAATCACTGACGAGACACCAGACAGACACGCGAGTTGCAGATCGCGTCATCCGTGGCACTCGGTTCACTCTCCGCCAGGCTTGCCACCTCGATCGCGAACCTCATAGTTGCACTGATCACGGCGTGGAAGTTGACATTAGTACTGCTCGCGTCGATTCCCGTCTCGGTGGTCATTCTCCATCTCTTGACCCGCCCGATTCAACCCGCAATTCAGGCACAAAAGAAAGAACTCTCACGCGCCTCCAAATGTGCATTTTCAGCCCTCTCTGCGATTGACCTTGTCAAGGTCTTCAACGGAATTGATCATGAAACATGGCAATACACGGCTGCGATTCGACTGTCCATGCAGAAATACCTCATTCAAGCTCGCGCCAATGCATATCAGATGGGCTATGTCAAGTTTTGGCTTGAGAGTCTCTTCGTCGTCGGGTTCTATTACGGTGCCGTTCTTGTCGACCAGGGGCTGAGTCCTGGCAGCGTTCTCACTACGTTCTATGCTGCCCTCGCAGCGCTACAAGCTATCGAGGCATTCGTTCCTACGTATCTAGTCCTGGCTAAGGGAGTCTCTGCAGCTCAGGTTCTTCGCTCTGCTTCTCATAATGTGGAAGACGGGCGGACAATCCATCCTATGATGGGTGGCTACATTCCTGGGGCGTGCATGGGTGATGTTGAGATGCGAAATGTACCAGTCTCTCTTTTTCTCAAACCCTTCCATTAAGCTAATATTTCCCTTAGATAACATTCGCCTACCCGTCAAATCCCTCCAGAATTGTCCTTCGAAGATCATCATTCCGCTTCCGAGCTGGCGAGCTTTGCTTTATTGTTGGGAGAAGCGGTTCAGGCAAGAGCACACTGGGCAACCTCTTGTTAAAGTTCTACGAGCCACTTAGCGGCGAAATCTTGATTGATGGGCACGCAATTAGAACTTTGGACATCGACTGGCTTCGACACAATGTCACCTTAATCCAACAAGCTAGCGTTCTCTTCAACGATAGCTTCTTCATGAACGTCGCATTCGGTCACAGTAACCCTACACGAATCTCTGACGAAGAGGTCAAAACAGCTTGCGAAACAGCACTACTGCAATCCACAATAGCAGGTCTCCCACATGGTATGGGCACATACGTCGGCGCCGGTGGCCATAATCTCAGTGGTGGGCAGAAACAGCGACTCGCTCTCGCAAGAGCTAAGCTCCGGGACCCTCCAGTTCTCATCCTCGACGAAGTCACGAGCGGGCTGGATCCGGTCAGTCGCGTACTTATCATGGAGGCAATCAGGAGATGGCGCCGGGGGAAGACTACGATAATCATCACTCATGAGGTCACCCAGATCTTGGACCGTGACTTTGTTTATGTCATGGATGATGGACATATCGTGCAGGAAGGCTTGTTCTCTGACCTTTCCCAAAAGCGCCATGGCTTTCTTGCGCAACTTGTCGCAGCTGCCACGATGCCAGAGTCAATTCCAGGCCAGAGTCTGGCCGAGCTTGAGACTAGGCAGAGCAGGAGTACTGTGGTCAATTTTTCCCGGCCGCTAAGCGACGCCTCCCAAAATGACCCATTGGTGCCTGGGTCTCCCTCTCCAGGTGAGGCCCTTCGCGGTGTGCCATCTTCATCTCATGATGTTTTTACGATGGCCAGGCGTAGTTCCCAGCTCCGCCTGCTTGGCGATCATCGCAGTCGTCATATAGATACTGCTAAAACACTAACTACTTTGGCCGCAACAGCCGAAACCTCCCCAAGAAAAGCGCTCAGTAGAATGGTAGCTTCACTCAGCCGACAGCTGACCCCTGCGCCCACGCCAACTTCCGAACAGTCCATGGCGTGGGGTTCCAATGACCAGCAACTCACTCCCTTGTCTCCAATTAGGGCTGGAAGTATATTTCACCTTCGAGCCCTTGGTGATACAGCACAAATCTATAGACAAGATTCCGGATATCCGAGGTCCCGACGTCAACGAAAAGCAAGTTACAATAACACCAGAATGGGTCATAATATTGAGGACGAGGCTACACAGCACGAGAATCCCTTGAATGAAGGTGAAGAAGTAGCAACACTATCACTGATCTCTATTTACAAGACAGTTTGGCCGTGTCTTGGATTGCAAGGAAAGGTATTCATCTTAATAGGATTTTTCATGTCCCTTGTCGTCGCAGGGTCCGTACCAGCATTCTCTATCGTCTTTGCCAACCTGTTAGCTGCCCTTTATCAAAAAGAAAATCGACAAGAAAAAGGTCGGAAATGGGCAATCATACTTTTAGGCATTGCGGTATCCGGTGCCATTGCTACGTTCTTAAGTCATTACCTCCTCGAGTGGGCTGCTCAGTCTTGGATCAACGAGCTTCGTAAGCAAGCATTCAACCGAGTACTTCGCCAACCCATGGCCTGGGTGAAGAACCCAAAACACTCGCCCAATCATATCAACGAATGTCTGGATCGCAACGCTGAAGAGATGCGGAACCTAGTCGGTCGGTTCGCACCCCTTCTTCTTGTAGTCGTTGTCATGATCCTTGCCTCAGTCATTTGGGCACTCGCCATTTCTTGGAAGCTCACACTCGTGGCCCTAGCGAGCGGTCCATTCCTCATCGCCGCTACGAAAGGATACTCGGCTGTTTCGAACAAATGGGAATTGCGCTGCGATAAGGCAGCGGAAGAGACGAATGCAATTGTCGTCGAGACCTTTACTAACATACGAGTCGTTCGAGCATTAACACTCGAAGGTTTCTTCGGCCGGAAGCACGACAGGTCAGCAAAGCATACATTTGAACTGGGAATTAAGAAAGCAGTCTACACAGCTACATTATATGCATGTTGGCAGTCTATGTTCTACTTCATGATGGCTCTCATCTTCTGGTATGCTACGGTGCTTCTAGCCGTAAACCAGGAAATCACGGTCCAGTCTATTCTCCAAGTAGTCAATCTTCTCGTTTTAGGCCTGAGCACAGCCTCGAACATCCTTAATTCTGTTCCAGCAATCTCTGCTGCACAGACAACGGCCAGTCGACTCTTGTACTATGCTCGTCTCCCTCTAGATTCGTCTCACGAAACCAAGGGCACGAAAACATTAGCTCGTCCATTACCTATTCGTCTCAACAATCTCTCTTTCACCTATCCTTCCAAAAAGTCCCATCCCGTTTTACGGAATCTCACGCTATCGTTTGAAGCGGGTGTATCAACTGCACTTGTCGGGCCGTCGGGATGTGGTAAAAGCACCATTGTATCGCTACTGCTCGGCCTCCATGTCCCCGATGCTTCATTACGCTCTGCTCAGCCCTTAATGTTCTCCTCTGTGCCTTCTGAGCAAGTTGATGTATATAAACTGAGAACACAAATCGGCTATGTTCCGCAAGCGCCATTTCTGTTCCCGACTTCAATCGCAGAAAACATAGCATATGGATTACCAGAAGACTCGCCTCTTCGAGCTCCCACAAATATTGAGCAAGCTACTCGCCAAGCCGGGATCCACGACTTTATACATAGCTTACCAGATGGCTATGAAACCATTGTTGGGGACGGCGGCCAGACCCTAAGCGGAGGCCAGGCCCAGCGCCTGTGTATTGCCAGGGCCCTTGCGAGGCGACCGAAGATCCTCGTTTTAGACGAACCTACCAGCGCCCTAGATGCCGAGAGTGCCGAAGGAATCAGAAGGACGTTACAAAGTCTCTTGAATCCCGATCAGCATAGTAGCCGAGAGAGATCCATCAATAGCATTAAAGCGCAGCATAAGCACGAGCGCTTGTGTGTCATCATGGTCACGCACAGCCAAGAGATGATGAGAATAGCTGACCGGATTGTCATGATCGATCTAGGTCGGCTCATCGAGTCTGGGACGTACAAGGAGCTATGGGAGAAGAAGGGGAAGTTTGCCGAGCTTGTTAGTGGCGGAGTATGGATGGGCAACGACAGCCTTCCGACGCCACAGAGGCCATCCGGCCGTGGGAATCATGATAGAGATGCCACGTCACCAGTTCGACGAACTCACGATCTACCTCTAAGAGGGATCAGTAAGGGGACTGAGGAAGGGTTATCGATCAGCGCTAGATGGATCGGTGCTCGCGATGTCAATTGGAACGCTGAAACGGGGTCTTCTACGGGGATCTCAAGCCCGATGGCCAGCCCTTACAGCCGGACGCCGCGGAGAAGAGAACATAAGCCTAACTAGTAGGGATGTTTAATATATCGGCATCGCTGCCAGCGCTTACTTCTTCTCGTCCCCATATGTATACGAGCTCTTTCAATGTCGACGTTCTGTTTCTCTTGTGACGAGCTAGGACATGCAAGATATTTCATTCACGCCCGAGTGAGAAACAATTGTTCTGTGTACTATTATATACAGCCTATTTATGAGGTACGCAGGTGGCTGCGGCATAGTTAGCAATCCAGACAGTACTTGTTCGCAAACCTATGATGTAATCAGCACACATACGAACAGATGTCGTCTATTGCCAGCTTACCCATCCCAAACTGGTGGCCCAGCAATCGTATAGTTCTGTATAAAGTCATCTGTTATTAACAGCGCCGACTTTCCGCTCTAGGGTCAACATACCGTAACGTCTTTCATATCATCTGCGTATATATCGATAAAGATCGACGGGTCTGGCCAGAATTAGTTTCTCGTGCTACTTCACAATTGACCCGAAGAATGAGAAAACGCCCGTACCATTATCGGCGTAAGCTCCCGGGAACCTGGCAAGATACCTATCAGATGGGAAGGCATTGCCGGTGCCGCTGATATTCAAATGAGCGCATTCGGGATAGAACTGCGGAGCTTTAGCGACATGGATGCTGAGGATCTCGTGCCGTACGATATAAAGCCCTGGTTTAAGGGTAGCCGGAATCGTGACGGGCCAGAGATCCGGGCTGCCATCCCAATTTTGGAATTTCGTCTGATACCAAAGGCCGCTTTGCAGCCCTCCTTCCAGAACTAAGTGCTCATCAGCAACTTTTTTGTAATACTATAATCCAACCCCCTTCAAAAAACGGAGACAAAACTTACGACCAGCTTCCCATATTTTAAAAAAGTCCAGCTTATTCACGTCCACGTCCGCGCAGGACTCGCCGCATTCGGCGAGCCATACGCTCATGGGTCCGACGGGGTGTAGCCACCACCAGTACACGGCGGTGAGGTTATCGCCAGCCGCGATAGGGATGTAAGACGGCGGGGCGATACCCGGGTTATTACAGGCGAGACCCGTGTCGTTGATGGAGAAGATGGGGTCAATCGAGGCCCATATCCGCTGAACCATCCATGGCTGTCCCTCTTGAGCTTCCCTGGGCTCGTCCGGGTCGTAGCTATACTTGGCTCAGTACACAGTCAAATCTTGTCTAGCTCACCAGAGCAAACGACGTGTTAGTTGTACTCACCCTCTATACCAAGTATCACCTACTGTGTAGTTCGCCAATCCGCCGTGGGCGACGACATGATTCACGAACAGCAGGAGGGACACTAGCGACGGTATGAAAGACATGGTGATGTGGTCTTGGCGATACTCGGCTCTCGAAAGAACTCCGGGTAGACGCTATGTTTGCGAGAATTTTGGTACACAGCCGTCCGGATGTAGGGTCATCCTCACTGAAAATAGCCGGCAAGTACCGTAGCGCTTGGCGGTTGGAGCAGCTCTGTGTTTTCTACTCATGTACATTTTAGGAGCGTGGCGATGAGTTCAGCTACTTGCTTATTGGAAAAAAGTCCATTACTTGGTACCATTTGATTTCTTGTCCATATATGGCAATTCGGAGTATCAACAGTATGACTTCGGGGTAGGTTTGATAGTTTCCGGCTATTTATTTGTCTCCCAATAGGCTGGTCTCGTTACGATCGCTGCTTGGAGCAAAGACACAAACAAGGCTTCCCTACCATAGCGACTCGACACCATGTATGCTATACACTGAACTCGAAGTCTGTTTTAATTAGTTAGAGACACTGTTCTCTTGCTCTAGACACTTACTTTCTAGCAGAGTCTCAAGAAGAGTAATGAATTTGACATGGAATAGCAACTTATCCAGGCATCATGGGACTGAGGCGTCGCAACGAGTCGGCTTGGGTAAAACACAGCAGCTAAAATCAATTAAATGACGCGTCTCTTATTTATACCAAAGTATCCATTCGCTCTTTTCACTAGACTAGCTAGTTGGTTTTCTGATGGGCGTGTAATACCATGGAAGAGCTGAGAGAAACCAGGAAACAGGGGTTCCTAGAGATGTTGCAAAGAGGTTATCATTGAGACAGCGCTGGTCTTGCAGGGATGCAGCTACTGAATTCGTCACTTCTCAAGATTCAGTCGGAATAGAGTATAGTCGCTGCGGGCCAAAGGAAGGCCTGATAATCACGGACGACAAGCACCCGGAAAAGCAGAGCGCAGCACGCGAAACATATCCAGGCGTGACCCTAACTCACGCCAAAGACGCTATAAGGCGGTTGACAATTCGCCCCCCGCGTTCAGGTCTTGGTGGAGCTTGTTCGAAAATAACCACCAGTACGACATTCTAGGGTATGTCTAGGATTTATGTTCCGCGTCCCGCAACCGGCAAAATTGGGCGGCTCAACCATATTAACCCCATCTCCGGCATTTGGCGGTGCAGATCACTTTAACTGGATAATACAACCAGACCCGGACCAGTTGCCAAATTGCCAAGGCGACCTGGGCGATTCGTTTCACTTCCAGCTATCCACCTGGAGCGCGGCCGCGAAACAAGAAGGCCTGGGAACTATGGGAATATCGCTTGCGCCTGAATGCCCACGTGTTCCTGGATCGTACCATGCAGCTCGATTCGCCGCCACAACGAGGGCCCAAGAACGAAATAATCTGGGGAAGCGTCCCTAGATCTATGACCGCAACATGCTTCAACAACAGGCAAAAGTCCCTCGGGATAAATGGGGGTGGCGGTCGACACACATATAAAGTATTAGTACAGTATTTTTGTGCTGTCCTGATCCGCCTCGCTGGATCTCCCTTCGAATCATCCTCCTCGGTTAAACGAACCTGATATTCCAGTACAAGCATAGCTCACCAAAATGGTTCGCCCCCTGACTGCCGCCCTCCTGCTGGGCTCCTCGGCGTGGGCCTTCCCTCGCGGCGAGATCTACGAGCGACAGAACACTACCTGTACTCTCCAGGACAGCTATCCCACGGTTAGCGTCACCAACCTGCCCGACCCTTTCACCTTCGCCGATGGCAGGAAGGTCGCTACTCAGGAGGACTGGAAGTGCCGTCAGGCCGAGATGAGCAAGCAGCTGCAGCAGTACGAGCTCGGCGACTACCCGCCGCCGCCCGACAAGGTCGAGGCCACGTTGACCGGCAACTCCATGTCCGTCAAGATCACCGTCGGCAGCAAGACCGCCACCATCACCACGAACATCGCGAAGGGCAGCAGCGCAGCCCCCGGTCCGGCCATCATCACCATCGGCGGCTCCTCGCTGCCCATTCCGGGAACGGTCGGCACCATCGGCTTCGGTAACGACGCCTGGGCGGGCCAGAACAACCAGCGCGGCCAGGGTGCTTTCTACACTCTCTTCGGCAACACACACTCGGCCGGTGCCCTGACTGCCTGGGCCTGGGGTGTCGACCGTGTGATCGACGGTCTCGAGCAGCTGGGCTCCGCCAAGACGGGCATTGACACGACCCGCCTAGGAACGACGGGCTGCTCGCGCAACGGCAAGGGCGCCTTCGTCGTTGGTGCTCTCGTCCAGCGCATTGCCCTGACATTGCCCCAGGAGTCGGGCTCCGGTGGTGCCGCGTGCTGGCGTATCTCCGACAATGAGGAGTCCAAGGGTAAGAACATCCAGACGGCGCACGAGATCGTGGGCGAGAACGTCTGGTTCAGCAAGAGGCTCGACACGTACGTGCGGGCGCTGAACACGATGCCCGTCGACCACCACATGCTGGCGGCCCTCGTCGCGCCCCGCGGTCTGTTCGTCATTGAGAACGACATCGACTGGCTCGGCCCCGTCTCCACGACCGGCTGCATGAAAGCCGGCCGTCTGGCCTTCAAGGGCGCCGGCGCCGCCAACAACATGGGTTTCTCCCTGGTCGGCGGCCACAGTCACTGCATGTTCCCGTCTGCGCAGCAGGCTGATCTCACCACCTTCATCAACTACTTCCTTCTCAAGGGCACCACCGCTCCGGGCGCCATCGAGAAGAGCTCTGCCACTGTCGACGTTACTACATGGGCTCCATGGACTATCCCTTCCCTAACAGCATAAGCTGGAACAGTTAGCTTTTATTCATCAAGTTAGCTCTCTGTGGCACATATGGCAATGTAGATTAAATACAATTGAATAGTGTCATATATCGATTTGTAAATATCGGAGACGTCGTGCAAATACGCAAGCAAATAAAAAAAGCTGTCTATCTGTAGATCGTTGATTGGGCTTCTTAACATTGTCGCCATGTAATATCTCTTCATTTCTCAAGATATGCCCGAACTGATTCTTCGAGGTCATCTCCCTCGAGTCCAAGTAGTTCTACTGCATTATCGGGACCCTCGACGGCCAAGGCAGCGCCGTCCCCGTAGATGCGCCTCCGCAGAAGGTTTGAGAACGCGCTGTAGTCGCCTTTGCTAAGCTTTTCGAGACCGATCTTCTGCTGCTCAGATGACGAGACTCTGTTGACAGTCCATTTCTCTCCTGTAATCTTCTCAGCAAGCTCCAAGATCTGGTTTTGGCTCGGGTTGAACGAGGCGATAGAGATGTAGCGGTTGGTTGTCAGCTCAAGATGCTTCAACACGCCTGCGACGGCCTTGCCGATCAGAGCTAGGTTACTGGCCTGATACGGCTCGTTTCCGGAGTCGTAAATTGTAGCGGTTTTCGTGGTCTTATCCAGGCCGGTTGGGTGAGGCTCATATGACTATCGTGAAGGGAAGAGTCAGCCAAGCGGGTTTTCATATTATACTAGGCGATCCGAAAAAAAAAAAAGGGGGGGGGGAATCCTCACCCAGTCAAAGAAAAGTCCCGTCGAAATGCCGGTCCACGTGAATGATGGATTCTGCCTCCATTTTTCGTGGATGTAATTCAGAGTCTTGATCTTTCCCTGTAGAATGTTCGCGATTGGGTCCTTGCTGAGAATCCTCGTGTTGAGTCCGAATTCCGAAGGAATGATGCGCTTCACACCCGCTGCGACGGCGGCGTCGACGAGCGGTTGCTGGCTCGCAATAGCGGCCGTGGCGATGGTAGAAACAAGCGCGTCCTGGCCTTCGAGAGCCGCCGTCAAGGACGCGATGGATGAATAGTCGACCGCTTTCGATGCCACCCCAGCTGGAAATGTCGCCGTAGAACCCTCGCGCGTTAATGCTGTCACCGAGAACCCGGCATTCACGAGCTCCCTGACGACAACTCTGCCGAGATTTCCTGACCCCTGAGTCCCTTGTTAGAAGCGCTACGTATCCGCCGGGTTGTTCATGGATGCCACTTACCCCAACAACTGCAACGTTCTTGATTGGGCTACTCATAGTGAACCGTTCGATTCTCTTTTCTGAATCTCCCGCTACAGCCTCCCTAACGGTGCGGCAGAGAACGGCAGATTGTGAGCCTTTTATACTCATTTCCATTATCCGATACACAAGCTGCCGCGATTTCTCCGCACGGCAACCCCTCAGCCAAATGCGAAAATAACGAATAAGGAGCGGAATTGCATACTAGGAGTGTACTGTATGCCAGATTTCAAAGCATGGTATCATTATTGCGTGATGAGAGTGATGGAGGTCGACGCAGATTAACAGAAAAAGGTGAAACTGAATGCTTGGTAATACGCAAAACTTGGATGCTGGCGTATTGATTGGTTCCGACTTTACCGTGGTGTATTTCACACACGCCGGATCGTTGGTTAGACACCAGTCCAGCTGGGTCTTATAATCGAACACTATAGAGCTTGCATCGTCGTTATCTTTATCAGCGTCATGATTGGATGGTCCGGACTTGAGTGTTTAATGTTGTAACCAGACTTAGTCCAGTACTTTTTGTCTTATATTGTGCCTTCTAGTTAATTCAATCGGAAAGCATGGTGAAAACACCGAGTATACAGGGGAGTTCTGTAACGCGGTTCGATTATATGGCCACTTACTCTACTGTCCGCTCGATGTGATAATCCCTTGTTAGTCGAGCCTATAGCTACTATTATATCAAGCAAGGTGCATACCTATTTCATTTCTGCTTAGGAATCCCCCTTTCCCGGTTAGGTAGGATAAAGAGAGTTGGGGTCACTTGATTTGAAATCGAACACCTAGACGACGGTATCTTAACCGAAGCCGACCTGTCTAGTCTGAAAGCCAGGTGCCTGCAGCCTCTCCCTAGACCCAGGCCGAGCGATCTCCCATACCCTACGACACTTCCATCAGGTCGGCCAGCCTGTCAGGGAGCGTTCTTCAGCTGGAATCAGCAATGTCGCTGGTCAGAGCAAATGGCTCTACCCTTAAGCCCATTCCTATGGATACTTCGCTCGACTGAGGTTGGGTGTTCGAGCTTGCTAATCAGATTTTCCCCAACCATTATTCTCACCCAGAGACGTTGGAACAACTATCCATTGGGAGATGGTGATTATGGCAAGATTGCTTCGACTGAAGAGGACAAGTCTTGGGCAGAAAAGGAGTGCGCCTATGTGCCAGGACAAGTCGCAGAGCTGGTGAGAAGGATGGGCAGAGCATCTAATTCTTGATCAAAGCTACGTCTGCATTATACTATACTGCTAGCAAACTACGCACGATACACGCCACTGCTACTTCGCAGACCATGGTCAAGGATAGGCCTTGTGGCGGGGTTCGGTCTACACAGGTACATAGCTGGTAGCTGGTAGCTGGAAGCTGGAAGCTACAGCAAGCAACATGTACGCATAGGTTCGACTTGAAAAGGTGGGCAGATAGTGCCTCAGATACGATAAAGTCAAGACAATATCTAAGAGCTACGCACCGAGTCTTGCACTCGACTGAATACAACGTCCTTCACATCATGACAATATGGAAGGCTTCCGACGCACTGGTGTGGCGCGTGGAATAGTACAACGAGGATCAACTGAAATGGTATCATTAATAATTATAGTCAAAAGACGCTGCTGCCAACTAGCACGAGCTCTATCAGTCCCGCTACCTATATACGTGCTGGCTAATATTTTCCAATCCGCATTACCACGCTGCCGGTGGATGATCATCCCTCTCTAATAGTTGTATCTATAGCAGAAGTGACCCTGGAGAGTGCGCAGGACGTCGCGGACCGGGAGATCGGGGCACTTGGAGCCGCAGATGCCGCCCATGTATATTATGGTGTCAAGCGTCAGAGGTGTGCAGCCGTCGTTCGTCGCACAGCCGCTGATGGTGCTGCGGCGCGAGACATCTCCGAGCTGCCACTTGCGGAAGACGTAGTCGATGTACAAGTGGTGCATGAAAAAGGCCGGGTCGCCGGGAGAGGCGATGGCATCTGCCATGGTGGCACCGACACCGTTGTGGCCCTGGGCATGGAAACTGATTCTTCGTTTAGCGAACCATCTAGAACAAGAGAGCATCAAGACAAGACTTACGTGAACTCGACGCAACTGTGGAAATCGGGGTAGGATGTGCGGGCCAAGCAGGTGTTGTACGAATCAACGCCGGTCTGGGCTGTGACTCCTTCATTCACGGCGCGCTGGACGCAGTGAGGGTTGTTCACAGTCTGGCCAGGTCCGAGGTTTGACTGAATTCCGCTGAAAGCCTACGAAAGAATGAGCATGTTGACCTCAAGCGAATCACTGTGAGACTCTTGTCCAAGCTGGGTATACTTACACCATCGTAAACGCAGGTACCGCGGCCGTTAGTCGGGCCAGGAAGAGAACCGAAGTATGAGGGAGTGAAAAGCGTGGACTGAGCGAAGCGTCCCGCCCATTTCTTCTCATCCCACCACTATTATGACCCATTAGCACAACGTTGCTTGAACAGAACGTAGAATAACATATGGGCCTTGTTCCTGGCAAAATGACGCAAGGATGTCGGGATACACTTCAACACAAACATAAAATTACTTACAGGCATGGCCCTGTTGAAGCCACACTCGTCGCGGAGGACCTGCTCGAAGGCCCAAACGAAGTAGCGATGCCACAAGAGGAACTTGTGAGTCTGTTGGCTAGTGCTGCGACTGTGGATGTTGGGCGCATAGCTCTGGTGAAGGCGCACGAAATCTTCGTATCGGTTCTTGGAATAGGCAAATTTGCCGGAGGCTGGCTTGTGTACCAGACAGTTAATGGCGTTGACATAGGCCTGTTTGTCGGAAGCCGAATAGTCATCCCACTCGAAACGGATGTTGGGGTTGGCGCAGTCACCAGCGTCCCTAGTTTCGAGGACGTCGTCAAAAATGTCCTCGACCGACTCGATGGCATCTCCGAATTTGTGCTTCAGCCTGTGCTCAAAATGGTGGAAACCGTCTTCGATCTTTTTGCCATGCTTTTCCAACCACGCCTCTAAGCTAGACTCGTGCCCGGGGCCAAAGATAGGAAGGACACTGAAGTTGTTTCCGCCTAAATCCTTGCCTAGCTTGGCATCGGCGGGCGTGACATGGTGAACTTCACCAAAGTCTGAGAGCAGCCAGCCTCCTTGGCTGCGCTGGTTGAGGGTGAAGATGTCGAGACCGGCAGCGGCCTCCTCGGGAGTAACCGAATTCACCTCGCCAAACTCGGAAAGCGGGATTCCGTCCTCACGGGCCGGGAGGGACGCGGCGGTCACGGCGGACGCGCACAGGGCGATGGACAGCTTCATGATCGTCGTCGAATGATTTTCAGCTAGACGGCCTTGGGGAATTGCGAGCGGCGGTTTGGCGTAGCGATCATGCCCAGCAAAAAGACGATCAAAATTCCCGGGGGGGAGCGGCTGGTTGTTATTTATCACCCTCGCGCTTTATTCCCATTCGGTATTATAATTAGGGGCTCTTTGACCCAAAGAGGATCCTTTGCATTGCGCTACTAGTACACAATCCCGCATTTCCACAGTATTATTTTCTGCAGCCTTCTTTTTTCAGGTCGCGCGACATGGAACTCGCCTCGGCCTCGCCCAGAGCCGAACAAACATGACCGGGGCCCATCGACAAGACGACGATACGAGCGTCTAGTGCAGGTATCTCTGCCGCCAAGGACCTAGGCAGTACTTAGACGACCTAGCTCCCCCAATCGAGAACACCAAGACGGGCAGTAAGACGGAGACAATAAAATTACTCCTCCTGAGTCCAAGACTATCCAGGGATGAGAGCCGCTAGGGGCGCCCTGCCAGGTTCAGCCTGTTGACTAACCCCTGCGCGGGCTGTGCTGTTGTGCTCATTTCCCAGAGCGGAGTAGGTTTAGACATCTCTGGCCGAACATTGGTCAGCCCAATAGGACTATTCACGTGTCGTACAACTGTATAGGCCATGTAACCGCTGAGAGCACGCTGAATCTTTTGTTGCAGCTTGTAGGCGGTCCTGTCATCTCATTCATCCTACTGATGTCCTTCAAAGGCAAATAATACCGTAAAAAGGCTTTATTCACTTTGGGTACCTAGTTGAAGGAGCAATGTCTGAAAAAATCATATTCAAGCACAGTATGATTACTGTACAGGCACACAAAGCCGAACATGTATATGTAAGAGGTACCTGGCTTAGGTAAAACAAAAAGCCACTTAGTCTTTACCACTGTTAAACTGGATGGAAAACGCAGTTTTACCAGTAGAACTGTCGAGGAAAACAAATGTACATAGTGTAGATAGTACCTGTTAATCTGTCGTTGGCGGATATTTTCCTCGTACTCAATATGCTAGTTAGGCATGAATGATGTTATACGTAGTATACACCTACCTTTCTCTTAGGTTTCAATCCGTGGTAACAGCACATGCGTGACTTTACGTAGTATGTAACATAGCGTATATCATTAAAAACGTGGCTTTGTGAAATGAGAGCCACCGGTTCAAGCTTCTGAACTGGGCAAAGCTGGCTAAGTTGGGCTGGCGCAGCTGAGAATACTGCTGAGGAAAAAAGGGTTGGTTTCGCGTCTTGGCAGACCAGCGCCCTGGACCATTTACAAATAGTCAGCTTTTAAGCGTTTCTTGGCCTCCCACCTTAGCTCAACAGGAGAGCTATGGTTTGTGACCCACGCCCGTCCAATTGAGATTCACTAAGATCAGCTTGGTTGAGCCTCTGACCTTCAATCTCTCTGATACGAGTTGGCCTCGAGTCATTCATGGCCTGCAACCATTCGAGACTTAAAATATCCGTCGCTTTAAAACGGCTCACCGCTAAATATTACGTACTGTCTTGTTGCTCACCGCAGGTTATACATAACATACATAATCTCTTCAGTCCCTTAATTATGTAGTTCTTGGATCATACGAAAGACGCAGCCGGATCGCCTAACGACTTTCTTACTCAGACGAGCACCCCTCATGGCCATATGTTCGAAATATTGTATGATTCTAATTTCGGTCGCCCGTTGAACATCCATACAAGTCACCATTTTCATCGAGTCCCATCATGTCTACACCAGGTATATTGATATAGTGCGCTACGTAGTATAATAGTCTGCCTACCCCACGGCACTATTGCGGCGCGTCCCAACTTGCTGGGTCCCTCTTGTGCCAAGATATCATCACGATCACTTGCAGATGGTGTAGTGTATACCTAGGTACACTACTGGAGGCAATTCCGGGCCCGTTGAAGACGTTGGTATATCTCCTAACGCTTGACCATCACGGTACGTAGTACGGCGTTGTCGGAATGTGGGTGGGGAGACCGGCCGAGGCTCATTGTTCTTTGCCGGTTATCACAGCCCATGCACCAAAATAGTCCACTCCCTGCTTGCTAGATATATCACCCCGTAGTATAGTAGCCGATGGTAGGACGGGAGCAGATTATCAGCGACACTATCGACTTCGATTGCGGGGAGCCAAATCTACAATGTGTACTACTTGCCGTTCCGAAACGGCGAAGAGTGAGCCCACGATGGCTTCCCCCATGTGTCGCTCGTAGCAGATTGCCAATATAGGTCCGTCGGCTTCGCCGGCGTTCTTATACATTTTGTGATATTCTATGATCGACATCTTAACTAGAGGTTATCTATAGTCTCAAACAAGCGAGTAACAAATGTCTAGCGAGAGAGCGCCGTGATAATGCAAAAGAGTATCCCCGCCAGCCCCCGGGCTGTTCGAATGTCGCTAGCGCCAGGCGTGGAGGGGAAATGCCTGTTGCATCAACCATTCTGTTGGGTATGTGTCCAAGATTCGAGTCCTACAATACTAGTAATTAAGTCACAGTACTGCGCGATGAATAACGAGTAGGTCATGGGATTGATGAAGTCATGGTGAGGTGTTGCTGCAGTGTGATGTGTAGTTGGTATCTCCATAAGATGATATCATAAGCTGTAACACGAGCAAGCGACTTACTAGAAAGCTATAAAATGTCTAACCTACATGTAAGTATGTAACGCGCCCAATCAGGAACTGGCATAAAAGTCCGATATCTACTCGGGTCGGATGATTATATGGCATCGCAATACAGAGTAGGTATTACAATGTATGAATACCCAATGCGTCCTGTCCTGGTTACACTGCTTGGGCTGGTCCTGTTGAGCTGTATAGCAGTATGCTTATTCTGCAGTAACACCGCTCGATTGACAGCTTTCTCATCTAACCACAAGGAAGCAATATGTAGAGGGTTATGGCATTCGCGACGTTACATTCTACGCAGCCGAAACGCTTAAGCGAGAGCCGTCCAAGTTAGCGCATCACCTCTAAAGCAAAGCCAAGTATGGGTCTAGAAGCCGACTTCAATCGAGGGACGTAGGTAATTTCGAAAGTTACAACCAGAAAAGACCAAGGTCATCATTCATGAATTTCTTGGCCACTAAGCTGACGTGACGAGCTAACAAGTAGATAGGCAACTAAAGAATGATCGCATGTAGTTTTCACCTGCTATACATCTCTGAACAACATCACCCCGCCTCATCGTCGCGTGGCTCGTCTACCGGACGTCTAACGGCAGAGTTAAGTCGCATTACGCCGCAATGTGAAATGGCCTATAAGCATTGCCTTTCAGAGCAAGAGGCTTGCCGATACGAGCTGCTCATCTATGCGACCGACTTGGCATGACACCACCACCAAAACCGCGGTGCTGACCTACACTAGGACGGAAACTTGGCGTGCTCTTAGCGGTCAGGCTTGTGAGCTCACTTATGTTTTACCGTCTCACGACAGATGACCGCTTGGCAGGTTGAGGCACTCGACTAGATTTGACCACAGAGAGCGATTATTCTAATCTCCAGTCACACACCTTTAGAGTCTGACTATCGCGTCACGCGGTCACGAGCATCTATGACTCGAATCACAATCAAGGTCTTTATTCCGCCCGTTTTCAAAAGTGAGGTCCGGGAACTAGGATCTCGGGCTGGTGTAATGAGGGGCTGAGCTCTTGTAATTGCTCATGGAAGAGGAGTTCCGTATTAGCTCATACTGAAAAGATCACGCTGCCTCATGACTGAGATCAATCCCATTAGTCCGTTAGGTTCCAAGTTCGCATGAAAACCACGGAGAGTGCCTCACGAAAAGTGTGATACACACCGCGAGCCGACGGATATCCCCTCGCCTGAGCTACTTGTACCTCGATGCCGACACAAAGACAGACGATTAGTCACACACCGAATACACTTGGAACATAGAGAACAGCTTCCAAGTTTTCATGCCCTCTTGTGTAACTGCCGTCATAGATGCACTACCGTCTTCAACAATCGCCAGCACAGCGATTAAGCCCAAAAATGTCATCATTAAACATCAAACGCCACGCTGACTAAAATCGAAAGAATAACATACACACACACACTGTCTTCTGTTCAAGCCACACGCATATTTCTTCGGCACACCCGCGACGGCGCACAGAGGGGCGCTTGTGGCGGGATATATCGAAATCCAGTCCGGATATTTCTACTCACTAGGTAACTCGATGTCTTGTGTGACTTGCTAGGTGTAGATATCGTTCTGCGCCGTAAGTTGAGCGACGAGAGCAGGTGGTATCACCTGCTAGGATCGCGTGAGATTCTTCTTTCTATTCGGGATAAACGCTGTGATCTCTTCGTCACACGTTGTGCATTAGTATTGTGGCTTCTAGAACTCATAGACGAGCTGGACTGTCAAGTGCTGGTCCTGCCGAGGGATGCGCTAGTTCAACTTCGCGTTTATGATCTACGGTCATGCTATGCCCAAATTCGCTGTGACAGTCTAGATAAGCACGCCACTCAACGAATGCCGTCTACTGAGCTGTGGCTGAACAATTCAGATTGTTCAACAACTATGTCTCACAAGCCTCAAGATTTATCAACGTGGGATTCAGGTACTAGAGTCAATAGGTCTAAGACATCGGCTAGGAGAGACAGAAGGAAGATTAAGTGAGTACTCGGGCTCGTAATATTGCTTACTTGGATCAGCCGTGTGAGCTAATGGGAATCATCTCAACTGCTTCAACTAGAAATGGTATAATTGTCCTTCAAAAAACTCCGACCCGATATGAGACAGCTGGTACTCGGCGGAAGCCTAATTGAGCAGCACCTATCTATTCTACATATTACTACTCCGCCGCATTTGACATAGAGCTTTACGCAGCTAAATGTCTCGTCTATTCTTGAGAACTTGATTGATGATTCACTTAACTTATTCCCGAAGCGTGATGGGAAGCCGGCATTTCCGATTGATCATAGTACAACATCTCGACAATAGATAATATAGGGGTAAGTGACTGACCGGGACGGTTCACGCGGAGGAAAGGTTCACAACTGGATGCGCGATCACAGATTATAACGATGTAGTGGCTGTGTAGCAAGTTCTACCGTGATCATATGTATCAATTATCGGCCCGCAACATCTCTAAAAGGTTCTCTTGTCGATGCATCGGCAGATTATATGTTATTGACTGGTGTGGTCGCGCATATTTCATTAGGAGGTAGGAGGTAGAAAGTAGTCCGAAGCCGCAAGCGGCGGCTCATCGAACGGACCAGCGAGGTCGTAAGGGCGTACATGCTTCTTGATCCCATCGACCGCAACTTCGGTGACCGTATCAGGTGAAATGGCTTCTACCGATATGCGAGCATTGTATTCCAGGGATGCCATAAGTGTCCAGGCGTTAATTCCTGTCATTTCAATCCTTTGCTGGAACGGATTGACCCATCTTTTCAAATTCGTGATGGTGCCTACCTTACAAAATTTCATTCCGGAGATATACCAATCTATTACTGTAGCACTTCGTGTTAGCCAATTTCCTTCTGGAGGTCCTTACGAGGTACCGGCATAAATTGAAGAGCGTAGAAACCCAGATTATAGGAGTTGGGTGGGCCAGAAGATCATTACTCCTGAGCAGCGCGCATGAGATTGAAATCAACTTTCATATTTACTTACCCTGGTCTATGAGGTCCTTGACCACGGCGAAACAACGTTCTCCCGATGTTGCTTCATTGAATGGCATGGGACTGCAGAGCACTTCCTTGCATTCGGCTGTTGTCAGATTAAAGCCTACTTGATCCCAAAATTCGTGAAGGCGATTTTGGATTCGTTCTATCCGTGAGGCAATTGGCCGATGCCGACCTTTATCATCGGACTCCTGTGAACGTCGAGGGTCGATGGTGGAGTAAGATATCAGTTGATCGTAAAGAGCCGGTGCCGTAGGACTGTTTTCGGAGTACCATATGACGGTAACGTAATCACTACCCTATTTATCCTCTATCCACAGGGGCTAAATAACCTAGGGTCGCTTCTTTAGGTCGGCGAAGAACTTGGACTCTTCCCTGCTAGGCTCTTCAAGCACAGCGACATGATATTCCTGGTAATCTAATTTCTTGTACATGGCGACTATGGCATCGTTATCGTCACCCCAGAGTGCCGGACCGTTGGGTGCAGCAAGGTGCATATATCTGCGGGCGTGTCCCGGCATACTCCTCCATAGGTGAGATGTTGCGATGTCCAGGGCGCAGAGGGGAACGGGGGCATCATGAGAAAGCTGAAGGTTCGAGAGGCCTGCCCTCGCACGGAAGGTGTGCTGGACGAAGCTTGGGTATAGAACGTCCCGTATCCGCCTCCTATCCTGAGTGGCGGCGGTGTCCTCCTTTAGAGAAGTCGAGGTATTGTTGAGGCTCGTCTGCTGCGAAGGAAACGAAGAGCAAAGATCCAACGGATCAGTAAGCCATTCCGATTTTGTCCCGGTGAATGTCCATTCAGGTTTCTGACTGTCAAAATCCGCGGCGGCCCTGTCTTCACCAACACCACCACGCCTATCATTACCAAGTGTACTAAGAGCTTGAGGCGTGGTATCACTATTGGCCGACATGGCCGTATATGACTAGAAGAAGTGGTGGAGGAAGAACAGAACGGCAAGCTGTACTAGTGATAGAAAATTTATCAATGTTAGATTTGAGTGTAGTTAGAACGAAAGGGGGGGGTGCATAGCACTCGCGTACCAGAGCAGTTCCAACAGATTTGTCTCGATCAAGACTTTAGCACATATGTACATTGAGAGCTTACCAACCTTGAAGGTTCAGAACAATAAGAGTTTTCATGGCAGAGGCAGCCATTCCCGAAATGTCCGAGCGGGTTGCTAGGCGTCACTGGTTTCGGACAGGCAGCCTTTGTCAGAGTCAAGATGCTGAGTTGGCGTTCTTTGTTGCGGGCGAACGTTTGCGAGCGCAAGCGGGAGCGAGAAGGGAGTTGGAATAAGTGTATTCCATGCACGTTTTGCTATACGTTTTCTCTTCTGGAGAAAGGGGCAAACACATCTCGTTTATGTCTTGCTCTGACTTGCTGTGTCTCGTCAAATCGTCTCTCCCTGATAGTACCTACCGTAACCAGCTCTTTAGAATTGGAGCATGAACCCTAGACAACGTCAAGAATGGTAATCTGCGATCTTCTCAAGGTCTGGACGTGTATGTCTGTGGTCTCAGGAAACGGCTGGTGCCAGGATAACTACCTCGTTAAGGACCAAAGGTGTTGGTAGATTGATGCCGCACCGGATATAGTTCATACATCGCGATAAATTTGGCAGGGCTACTGAATGAATACATGACCTTTTCACTTGACACCTTGCCTAGGAGTCTAAAATTCTACGGACGAAGGTGGAAATGTACTTCTGAGAAATTGAGGAAAGATCGTGACAAGGTTTGAATCCATTCAGGGGCTGCCCAGCTGCATGTGCCTACATCATTAATCTTGGTAAGAGAATAAAAATGTATATTGATATAAGCAAATGCAGATATTCACTTATCATGGAGTTAGCTCCTGTCGATGCCAAGGCTTAGTAGACTCCACTCTCCACTTACCTAATGCATCAATTAAGCAGACAGGCGCGTCTCGTTAATTACGTCGCGCCCCGGAGTGCAGGGGCAACCGCGTAGAGGACCCTTGTACAGCACGCTCTCGCTCTCCCACTCACTTAAACAACAACTTAAACCTCCTAATCTGTTGACTACCTTCTTCGTTCTGTTGTCTTCAGCAATTCTAGAAAAGAACCTGAATTGTTGTTAATCCTATTGCGTGTATTGTACAATCTTTGTTCTTCCTTTCTAGTCCTACTTCACTGTGATCCCATTTCATTCCGGGCATCTTCTGATTTTTTTTTTGCTCGTACTCAATATCCTATGAAATATACACGCCGGATTGCCGCAATTTCAACTGCCTAGTATAAGGTAGGGCGATAGGGAGGAAGGTGTCTGTTTAAATTAATCAAAGCGTCGCTTGTTAGCTTTCGCGTTTGCTGGCATTGCTTGAACAGCGAGTATACTGGCGTTAGATTGGCATCCCGGTCGAAATGGGCGAGACACGAACTCCGGCGAAGACGCCGTCGTCTAAGAAGCCCGGCTCTGCGCTCGCTTCTGCAACGGCGACACGCAAACAGCAGAGCATCCTAGGCTTCTTTGGCAAATCCTCCCCAGCTGCTCCCTCAAAATCCCCCGCTTCTACTGCCACTACTCCTACCGCCGTCGCCACGACACCCCGCGCGTCATCGTGCCTCCAGGAAACAACAACAAAGTCCAATTCGCTCCAGCTCAACAGGAATAAAAAGCCTTCCAACGCCACCCCGGTGCCCAGTAGCGACGCCATTGAGCCTTCCAGCTCCCAAGAAAACCACGACTCGGCTGCAATGGACCCCGCCAATAAGGTACACACCCCAACCTCCTATTCGCCCTCGTCTATTTGTTTCGCTTGCTAACATGGGCATTTATGAAGAAAGGCGCTGTTTCCACCAAACTTGTCATCGGTAGCAGTCCTTCGCGTAGGGTATGTTTATCCTGGATATGAAAGCAGACCGCGGTCATGGCCCTCCCCCGATGGACCCTAGTATGCTTGAATCACGGAGCCCAATTGCTGACTGCTGAACTCGCATGTTAGGCCAAGAAGACAGTCAGCTACGCGGAGTCTGACGATGATGACGACCAAGACGTTTTTGCTGCCATGGAAGCTAACCGCTCCCGACGTCGCGGTCGCCAACGACCCAAGGCTATTGTCGAGGATGATGAGGACGACTACCAGGAGGGAGGCGATGCGGCTGGTTATGAGGACGAAGACGGTAGGTTATCGATGATAAACACTCGTTAGAACGCCACCTGCTAACGCTCATGATAACGCAAGATGAAATGGCAGACTTTGTAGTTTCGGATGACTCAGACGCTCCGTCCAAGAAGAGAAAGCGCCCAGCGAAGACCCCGACGGCCCGGAAACGATCGCAGCCCTCACCACCCGTCAGAAAAATGGAAGATAGCGACGCTGAAAAAGACGAAGCTGAGCTGTCAGAAGAGATACCTTCAACTTCAACCGCACAGCAATGGGCCTATGACCCCAACACCGTCGATCCGGTCAAGCCGAGGGCGGCGCCCACAGCTAAGCAAGGGACAACTAAGGTCAAGGCACATACCCGTGAACCCGAGGAGCGATACCCATGGCTCGCTAAAATCGTAGACATGAATCGCAACCCGCCGAGTCACCCCGACTACGATCCGTCCACTGTCTACGTGCCGCCTATGGCATGGGCCCAGTTCTCGGCCTTCGAGAAACAGTACTGGGAGATTAAGCAGAAACTCTGGAACACGGTGGTTTTCTTCAAGAAGGGCAAGTTCTACGAGCTGTATGAGAATGATGCAACCATAGGCCACCAACTATTCGACCTGAAGCTCACCGATCGTGTCAACATGCGTATGGTGGGTGTGCCCGAGAGCTCCCTAGGGATGTGGCAGAACCAGTTCATCGCCAAGGGGTACAAGGTCGCTCGGGTTGACCAGATGGAGACGGCCCTCGGTAAAGAGATGCGTGAGAGGGACGGTGGCAAGGCCAAGAAGCAGGAGAAGATCATCCGTCGCGAGCTTGCCTGTATCCTCACCGGCGGAACCCTGGTCGATGGCAGCATGTTACAGGACGATACAGCGACGTATTGTGTGGCCATCAAGGAATCGGTTGTCGATGACCATCCCGCGTTCGGCGTTGCCTTTGTGGATGCCGCCACTGGCCAGTTCTTCGTCTCCGAATTTGAGGACGACGTAGACCTAACTAAGTTCGAGACGCTGGTCGCTCAAACAAGCCCACGAGAGCTTCTACTAGAAAAGTCGCGCATATCGACCAAGGCTCTTCGCATTCTGAAAAATAACACCTCGCCGACTACCATTTGGAACTACTTCAAGCCAGGGACAGAGTTCTGGGAGGCCGAGTTGACCCGTCGCGAGCTTGGCTGCAACGGGTACTTTGCTTCAGAAGACAATGACGAAGAGGAGGTGTGGCCCGACGTTCTATCCGAGGCTAAAGACAAGGATTTGCTCATGTCTGCACTCGGCGCTCTTGTTCAGTACTTGCGTGTACTCAAGATTGAGCGCAACCTACTCTCTCAGCGCCACTTCACTTGGTACAACCCCATCCACAAGAATGGTACCCTCATTCTGGACGGTCAAACCCTAATCAATCTCGAAATCTTCTCCAACTCTGTTAATGGCGGTGTCGAAGGCACTCTATTTTCCCTCCTCAACCGTTGTATCACCCCATTTGGTAAGCGCCTGTTCCGTCAATGGGTGTGCCACCCTCTCTGCAACATCCAGAAAATCAATGAGCGGCTAGATGCTGTGGATATGCTCAATGCGGACGTGACTATACGCGAACAATTTTCGTCGCAACTCACCAAGATGCCTGACCTTGAACGGCTTTTATCGCGGATACACGCGGGTGCTTGCCGACCCGAGGACTTTGTCAAAGTTCTTGAGGGGTTTGAGCAGATCGAGTATACCATGAGTCTCCTCGGCGCCTTCGGAGGTGGTAACGGCCTTATCGATCGCCTCGTAGCTTCTATGCCAGACCTCAATGAGCCTTTGTCATTTTGGAAGGCGGCTTTTGATCGCAGGAAGGCTCGAGAAGAGAAGATACTCATACCAGAGCGTGGTATCGAAGAGGATTTTGACCGCAGCTACGACACAATCGTCGATATCAAGGAAGATCTGCAGTCCTTGCTCGCCCAGAAGAAAACAGAGCTTAAAGCCAAATCTATCAAGTTTACTGACGTTGGCAAAGAAGTCTACCAGATAGAAGTGCCCAAAGCTGTCAAAGTTCCCAAAGACTGGCAGCAGATGTCCGCCACAGCCAGCGTCAAGCGTTACTACTTCAAGGAACTAACCGGTCTTGTACGAAAATTACAAGAGGCCGAAGAAACGCATTCGCAGCTTCTTCGCGAAGTAGCGCTTCGCCTTTTTAAACGGTTTGATGTTGACTACGAGATTTGGTTGCAAGCCATCCGAATTGTGGCCCAGCTTGACTGCCTCGTCAGTCTTGCCAAAGCGTCATCATCGCTTGGCGAGCCGAGCTGCCGACCTTCTTTTGTCGATGAGGAACGAAGCGTTGTCGAGTTCACTGAGCTTCGACATCCCTGTATGCTAAACACAGTTGATGATTTCATACCCAATGATATTGTCCTTGGGGGTGATACTGCCAAGATCAACCTCTTAACCGGTGCAAATGCTGCAGGTAAATCTACAATTCTTCGAATGGTAAGTTGAAAATGTGCTTTCTACTATCCTTGCATCGCACTAACACGGACCAGTCATGCACTGCTGTCATCATGGCTCAGATTGGCTGCTACGTGCCAGCCTCTGCAGCGCGCCTCACGCCCTGCGACCGCATTATGTCCCGGCTTGGTGCCAACGACAATATTTTCGCAGCGCAATCAACATTTTTTGTCGAGCTATCAGAGACCAAGAAGATCCTGTCGGAGGCAACACCACGCTCTCTCGTCATTCTCGACGAACTAGGGCGAGGCACTTCGAGCTACGATGGTGTTGCCGTAGCACAGGCCGTTTTGCATCATGTCGCTACACATATTGGATGCATCGGCTTTTTCGCGACTCACTATCACTCTCTTGCCACGGAGTTCGAGAATCACCCAGAGATACGAGCGAAAAGGATGCAGATTCACGTGGACGACGAGAACAGGCGTGTCACGTTCTTGTACAAACTTGAAGATGGTGTAGCAGAGGGAAGCTTCGGCATGCATTGCGCGGCCATGTGTGGCATTTCTAACCGAGTGATCGAGCGTGCTGAGGTTGCTGCTAGAGAATGGGAACATACTAGTAGACTCAAGGAGAGTCTTGAACGTGCTAGAGAGGGATGTTATATACCATTAGGTGTTTTGAGCGACGTGGCCGCGCTTCTCGATGACGAGAAAAGCTCAGATATTTCAGCGAGAAGCCTGGATGTACTTGCACAAGCTATCGAAGCCTTGTAAACGAGAGGCGTGTTCATAGCTTTTCTCCCTCTATGTGTGTCGGAATACCCCTGAAAATCGGTCTTGTCCGATTTGATGTACGTATGTTTGGTCTTTGCTAAATTTGGGAGGGATATGTAAGGCGTTGGGGCTAGAAGTGAAATAGGAGGAAAAGGACATGTTGCCACAGACTCATGCATGGCATATTGCTAATGTCGGAATAATAAATTGTTAATAAGTCAGTCGTTCTTGTTAGGATCATTGGAAGTTCAGTCATTTCGCAACGCCGCCAATATTCATTACATGTCTGAAATGTGATCATGCTGTAAAGCCTGATAAATAATAAGAGAGACCTGGAAGTCGAAGACGCTTGCTTTGAGAGGACTTCACATGCTCAAGCTTTCTTTTGGTTCGGGAACTTGGCATTGAATGAAAGATTGGAAAGGACGATGATACTACAGTGGTTAAGTATTCCGCCATACGTACGTGTTCCCCTAATTAATGTACGCCTCAACCTACCTTAAATATCTAAGTTGATTGTTTCCAAGCAATATCTAAATTGGATTTGCGACAACCATTAATATCCATCGCTTTCTATTATTTTAAATACATTTGCTACCTGGCTAGCTAGGTAGCAGCCGACGATGAAACACAAATATAGCTCCCTTCCCTTTGTCGATTCTCATCACCTTCCTGTTCAACAATCGACATAACCAGCTTTCTCCGAAATCTTCCCATCAGATGCCGCCCCCTCAAGATCGCTCTCGCGGCGCGGACACGCCTCAATAGCAACCTGGTCAAGATCCCAGACGGTCTCCATGACGAGCGACTCCTTAGCCGGGACAAGATAGCTCAAGCCCACATATAAAACAATAGACACAACGAACCCAAACATCCAGTTAAACGTATACAAATTCCTCAAGCCGGCATTAATATGCACAGCTTCCGGCCCACTAATGCTAAGTCCCAATCCAGGGAGCAGCGGGGCCACAGGAACGATGAAAGCCACGGCAGCGCGCCAGTTACACCCGGCGAGATACCGGTAGCGGCCGTCGGGGTTGTACAGCGCCGGGATGTCGATGTGTTGCTTTTTCACGAGCCAGAAGTCCGCAGCGATGATGCCCGCCAAGGGCCCCAGGAACACGGCGTAGCCGCCGAGGAAGGCGAGGAGAGTCGAGGCCGAGGAGAGGATCTTCCAGGGGACGAGGGCCCAGCCGGATATCACGGCCGCGATGAAGCAGCCGCGGCGGATGTTGATCCAGCGTGGGAAGAGCTTTTGGGGGTGGGTGTCAGTTGGTTGGATAAGGGGAGATGATTGAACTGCATGTGGACTGAGAAAGAAGGGGGGTATTGGGGGGATGCGTACTACTGTGAGGTCGTTGGCGGCTGAGATGCTGTTTGCTGTGATGTTTGTGCCGACTTGCGCGATGTACCACTGTAAGATGGGTGCATTTGAGTTAGTCCAATGATCGTCGGCATTGTAAATATGAGTCTATGAGCTATTTCTAAAACTGTGGGGAGAGAAGCTTCCAATTTCGATGCCGCGAAATCCAGCCTATACAAAGCGAAACAAATGAAGAAAATGAAAAAGTGAAATATGCTTACGGCCAGCGCAGCGAAAAAGGCAGCAGCGCGTCCACCGGAGCCATAATCGAGCCACAGCGTAATGATATCTAGAGGATTCCAAAGATACTCGCCCGTGAAGACGTGGGCAGCAGACGTCGTCACGATACCGATCACGCCGCAGATGGTGAAGAGAATGGGCATCGCGGGCAGCTGGATGAACTGCCCGTTGGGTGACCTCGCGTACCGCGTGAAATCGGGCATGTTGACGCTCAGCGTGGACCAAGTGCCCGTGACGCTGGACATGCTAGACAGCCAGAGGTAGGCATATTCTATTCACAGGGTCTCGTTAGAAGTTGAATCCTCGCTCTTCCTAATAGCTACCTTACGTAGTGCGGCGCAAAAGATAAAATTTTGACAGCCTTAGAACAGCGGAGATACGGTAGGAAGAAGCAAGAACTTACCGGAACCGCTCACAGAAGCGCGCTGTGCAAAAATCTCGCCGCCTCCACCAGCCTTCCGGACCGACCAGCCCAGGAGTGCGAGCGCGGAGGCCGGGGCAGCGACCAACTTGATCCAGAAGAGTGGCTTCAGCTTCGTCGGGTGGATGAGGAGAAGTGGCAGCTGGATGATCCAGAACAAGAAGTAGGATATGAAGCCTTGGGTAGTGAGACCGGCTGATGCGGGCAAGTGATTCGGGATATCCTTATACGACGGCGCCCAGGCGCGGAGCATGATGGTTATGCATTGGGCGCCATTTGCACCCTGATCGTCCAGGTGCAGGAAACGTTAGTGATACCCAATACTGTAGAAATATGCCTAACATGATATCGGCGGTTTCTTAGGGGTGTGATGGCGGGGTCTTTACCTGGATACCAAGCCAGAACATGGCGAGCACGGCACGGCTAACGATGGAGAAATATCGTAAGTAATAACCAAAGCTACTTGTCGCGATGACAGAGAAGGGAACGTGTAGCCTGGATCCGATGGCACCATTGAGCACGATGGGTATAGCTACGACAAGGTTGCCGAGGAACATGATAGGGATGGCCTCCCTCCATGATAACCCGACATCGAGAACGGCAGAGGCAGTCTGCCATGTTGTGAGGTTCAGCACATCGGTGGCCCAATATGCGATGATGCTCCAGCTGCTCCAATTCTGGTGTTCCGGGGGCGTCGGGTCTGTCACCAATCTACGTGTAAGTAAACATGCAGATTCACAACACCGCCGAATAGCAAGGAAAGCAATGAGGCGCGCAGAAGCAGAATGTAGTCGTCGTACCCATATCCTTATTCGTCCACACATGAGCTGGAGCCAGGGCTCCGGTCTGCTTGGAGAGCTCCCATGCGTGTAGAGACGTACATCTCCGCCTGATCTCGGAGGCTGACGGCCTCTTCACTATATACGGGGCGACATGTTAGAATGACGGTTTTTAGTATAACTTGGATTCATCCCATCTTTGGGGCCGAGTGTACGACAAGTATATCAGAGTGAGTAAGAGTGGGGATTCCGCCAAAGCAGAGACAACATGACTCGAAAATGCGTACTGTTGAATACTATCAAGTATTGCAGAAAGGCCGTGGGCAGACACCGTTTTCACTCTGACGAGACGTCTTCGACAAGGTAGACTTTATCCTCTGTGTAAATGGAATTCCTCACACAGGTATTCTCTCTACCGTAGATGAGGCGGCTGCTCAGGGCGCCCTAAACATCTTATACATTCTTATCTCATACACCCCGGTCTAGACTTCGCCTCACCGGTTATCCTCGTCTGGTGAAAAGGCAACGCAAAACCCATGTCAGGTGATATCTGGTTATATCTGGTACTGCATAACTAACCTAACCCTAGGTGGTATTATCGCAGTTACTGTATGTAGTGTACGCTATGATTGAGTGTCAGCTCTGGTCATGGCTCCCTAGGCTCTCATGCTCGGCATACTAGGCGGTACCTAGATGTTGGAATGAATAAGCCAATGGCACGAAGCGTTCTTATCTGGATGTCTCTGGCCCCCCGTCTTCCAAGTGGGTTGGTCAACGCACGATCTTCATCCTGCATGCAAGCCGCCACGATATCCTAGTTGGGTTAGTTCTTGTGATGTCTTAACATCTTCTAGTGTAAATTTGCATTCTTGGAAGAACTAGATAACGTGCTGCCGAGATGAAGGATATCTTCTAATGGGTGGTTTCAGTAGCTTGTTGCGTAGTGCCTTGAACTGTAGACATTTGTTGAATCTGGAAATAATTGTCGAATTAGGAAACTTCGACGTTTCCAAAACTCGAAATGTAAGTAATGAACGGTATCTCGATGGCATATGCATGTGTCTGGGACGATTCCAAGCCCGTTTGAAGCACGGGCCCGCATAACTGGATAAAATGCATACTCGGCTATGCTACTATTAGGTATATCACATTAAAAAGCATAACCTCTCGTAGCTTGATCCTCGGCCAATTAAGTTTTCTGTAATGTGACAGAAAGAAGCACCGATATCCAAAACTGCATCCAGCACTTCTTCATCTCGCCGCCTCGAGTGCTCCGTTCACAACACGCAGGCGAACATAACAACAACTCCCGCCGGAGATATGCCGTCTCCCTAGTCCAATTGAGCGGACGATAACACACCAATTGGCGACATGCGCCTGCAGTCATTATGAGTTTTCGGCCGGCCGGAAATGTATTCCGCTCGCATGCTCTCGACAACATCTGCTGGCGATGCAGTCGCCGGCAGATGACAACATCTACACCACCATCGCCATTGCTGCCATTGCTGCCATTGGCTCCGACCCCGATCCCGATATCGATATCGAAGCTCGCAGGCACTCGATCGTTCTCTCGTGCCGCTCCCCTCGGACACGTCCTCGCATCTACTCCCGTTCGCCTGAAGGCCGGCTATTTCATCTCGAATAATGAATTCCCGACACAATCGCCCGGAGCCGCGAGTCGCCATGTGAATTCGGCAGATCCCGACCACGTCTTACCGCACAGACGGCGACGGCTGCAGAAGAGGCGACAACAGCAACCACAAGATGCCATCTCTTCTTCTCCTCAGTCTGGAGCAGGAAGAGTAGGAGGGGCAGCGGGAGAAGGAGAGGGAACTACTGCTGCGGCTGCAACAGAAGACATTCTCCCCGACAATGCCTCCTCCATCCTGACGACACAGTCAACCAAGCATCCCACGACGTCGTTCCGCCGCCAACTATCCCTCTACCTCTCCCTCTCCAAACCCCGCCTAACCGTCCTCGTCGTCCTCACGGCCATGACATCCTACGCCTTGTATCCCGTACCAGACTTCATCTCGCCCTCCATCGGCACCGACACGCCCTCTCTATCCCCGCTCACCCTCGCCTTCCTGACCACCGGCACGGCTCTCTGCTCCGCGAGCGCCAACGCCCTGAACATGCTCTACGAGCCCGCCTGGGACGCCATGATGAGCCGCACCCGCAACCGCCCGCTCGTGCGCGGCTTGCTCTCGACACGGAAAGCCCTTGCCTTCGCCGTCCTCGCGGCAGTAGCCGGCGTCGGCGGGCTCTACTTCGGCGTCAACCCGACCGTCGCCTTCCTGGGCGCGACCAACGTCGCCCTCTACGCAGGCGTGTACACGCCCCTCAAGCGCGTCTCCTGGCTCAACACCTGGGTCGGCGCCGTCGTGGGCGGGATCCCGCCGCTGATGGGCTGGGCCGCCGCGGCGGGCGAATACGCGACGGGGGACGGCTCCTTCCAGGAACTCCTCCTCACCCCGCAAGCCATCGGCGGCTGGCTCCTCGCGGCGCTGCTCTTCGCCTGGCAGTTCCCGCACTTCATGGCTCTGTCCTGGTCCATCCGCGACGAGTACAAGGCCGCGGGCCACCGCATGCTGTGCTGGATCGACCCGGCCCGCAACGCGCGCGTGGCGCTGCGGTACAGCGTCGCCTTCTTCCCCATCTGTGTCGCCCTGTGCGCCGCGGGCGTCACCGAGTGGAGCTTCGCCGTCACGAGCATCCCCGTGAACGCGTGGCTCGTGCGCGAGGCCGTGCGCTTCCACCGCCACGAGGGCTTCAAGGGGAGCGCGCGCGGCCTGTTCTGGGCCAGCGTCTGGCATCTGCCCGCCATCATGATCCTGGCCCTGGCGCAGAAGAAGGACATGTGGGGCCGTGTCTGGAGGAGCGTCGTGGGGGAGCCGGCTATTGATGACGAGGAAGAAGAAATATTCGACGACGATGAAATCGAGTAATGGCTGGCTTCATATATATATAGCGTCACAGCTTACTGCGACTGGTTGCTCGTGTCAGAAGTAAGCGAAGCCGGGACCATATACCCAAACACAGACGTAAATTCCCACCTGTAACATATACTGTCTATAAAATTTACAAAGAAAATACCACTCGGGGATAGACAAACCTCTAGGTTATGTACGGTGCGGGTTACATGGTATGACATGTTCACTCATCCGGGGGCACGATTGACTCTTGGATTGCATTACAGATGCTCTGTTCATTCATAGCATTCGCAACCAGTTCTAGCATATCATTCCCCCCCCCCCCCCTTTTCCAATCATCCGCCTGTCTCTCGTTATCCGATTACCAGCCCGTGATCCCTCCATTCTCTGGATCATCTGCTCCTTCCCGCCCGCCTAGTAACTTATGTGGTATCTATCTGATGACTATAAGGTAAAATAGTATAGGTACAGTATATCGTCTCGCTTGTGACCCTTGATCCGATCGGAAAGAAAAGGGAGACAGAGAAAAATGCCGTCATTAAAAAGAAATAAACCAGCAGTGCCAAGTGTGTGTTCCCATTCTTGTGCGCTGATTGATGTTGGCTTTGCCTGTCTAGATGTGCCCAATGACTGAAGAAAGGAGAAAGGAGAGGTAACACAGCCTAAGGCCTAGATGCCAAACATCGAAAAGACTCCCGAGACATCGTTCAAATCCCACGATTTCCATCTTTCCATGCACGGTCTTTCGTCATCTCGTCGTATCCCCGAAGGGATTAGAAAAGGTATCAAAAACAGGTATCAAGATTTTCTGAAGGACAAGCGCAAACGTCCGTAAAAGGGGAAAAAAGAAAAGCGAAAAAAAAGGGGTGGAAAACTGTCCACAGCCGCCCTTCAGTAATGCGCCTCCCAAGCAGTGAGAGGTGGGAGACAGGAAAAACATTCAACATTAAATCTAAATGCCTAATGGCATCACGGCGCCTTGAACGCCCACTCCATCATTAAACGCCGGTGAGTAGCCGTAGAATGCATATAAGCCCACGTTGATCAAATAAGTTTCAAAAGAAGGGGTAGCAGCGAACGCAATGGGAGGGGCAACGAAAGTCATACATGCGAAGATAAAAGAGAGAGAGAAATAGAGTTGTTGTCATGTTTCGACGAAGCCCATTATCTTTAGGTTAGATGCCGCCATTGTGGTTTTGGCTATGGCCAGGTCGGTTGATAATGGCCTCGATGCCCATGTCGACGCTAGGCAGGCGCTGGCCGTTGCCCATGTAGGGAGAGCTGTCTTGCGAGTGGTGGTGTGGGTGGCCGTGCATGGCATACCCGTGGGCTGCCGACGAGACGGAGGAGCCGTAGCTCGACGAGTAGCCGGCGGCAGAGCCGTAGGGGATCGCCATGGAGTGGTGCATGCTGTAGCCGCCGCTGCCGCCCGAATGCTGTGAGTGCGCGCTCGAAGCCGTCGTCTCGGGGCTGCTGTACGAGGCGTCGAGGTCATCTACTGGAGTCAGACCGATGCCCGAAATGCCGCTGTCGTCGTCATACCCATTGAGAGAGTGACCTTGTTCCAGTCGCTCGCGACGGGCCGCCGATCGCGACGCCGATTGGAGATTCTTGAGTCCGTTGTGCATACACTACAGAGCGGGGGTCAGTTAGTCTTTTCCTCTTCTCCCTTTTGCACCTTGACTTTTCTCATTTATCTCGAGAAACAAACAATATAGAAGAACCAGATGCTGGGCTGGAAGTGTGAACGAAAGGTTAGATAAAACGTACCTTTGCCTCAACAACAGTCCACTTGTCTCCAGTTCGTGCCGCTAAGCCCTGCCAGATCTCCTTCCGCATGCTCATGTACTCCTTAGCAAGACGTTCCAGTTTCCTGGCGTCCCAGTCATCCGCACCCCTGCGCTCCAACAACCGCTCATGGCGCTTGCGGCAGGCGTTCGGTGACTTGTTAGGGAAGTACGTGCTCTGGATCTGAGCCCAGTTGAGGCCCTGTTGCCGGGCCGTGAGCAAGTTATGATCGTCCTGTTGCGACCATGCGCCGGAGGAGGGCCGGTGAGGCATGGGAGGTGGCTGAGTTGGGACGGGATAGGGGTCATAGGGCTGTGCCATAGGAACCTGGGCCGCCGCCGATTGCGGAACGGCACTATAATAGTTTGTGTTTAAGGGTACAGCTGTCGAGCGTGTGCTGTAAGTGATGGGCATCGCCGACGGCGC
This sequence comes from Xylaria sp. FL0064, assembly GCA_022593225.1. Lineage (NCBI taxonomy): Eukaryota > Fungi > Ascomycota > Sordariomycetes > Xylariales > Xylariaceae > Xylaria > Xylaria sp. FL0064. The sequence continues at coordinate 931,812 of JAJKLE010000014.1, read as the reverse complement.
TAAAGTCACCGGTAGAGGATTCGAGTACCGATTCTGGTTTGAACTCGAAGTACGCGAGTGCTTAGGCATTTTTGCAGGAGAGAATGCGCAACAACGAGCAACAAGTGATAGTATCAAACGAAAGCGTATAAGCTAAACGGAGAATAGAGTAGTGGAAACACGTGAGCGCATCCGCCTCGAGACAGAAGCGATTAGGATTAGCGACAGGCAGATAGTCTGCTTCCTGCTATGAGGCTAGTAGTTAAGAAGCCAAGGTAGCAAAAGGAGGTAGTAATCTCTCGTTTTCGCCTGGAGAACTCGATATGTTTCGAAATATGAAGATGTCGAAAGCGCTGGGGGAAAAGTGGCTTTTGGCGCAAAAATCTCAGACTCGTATCAAACGAATGAAGATTGGTGAAACGAACGGGGAAAGACTAGGAAAAGGAAACCAGGCCAGGACGTTAAGAAAAAGAAGACAATAGGAAACGGGCGGCTTGATGGTGTAGCAGAAGGGTCCGGGAAGGGAAAGCAAACAGGTAGACCAGGTCGCGATATGGGCGCCTCTTCTTATAAAACAGCCATCTGGACGGCCATCGTCGAGGACGGCCATTGTCCCACGCGAGCGATGGAAAAAAACGTGTTGGTTCCGCCGGCCATCTCGAGGCGCACCCAAGACTGTGAGTCTGAAACATAGCCCTCATGGGCCCCCGTCTACACAGTTGCATACACTAGTATACAGTTAGTGCGGATGAATGAAGACAAGAGCGCGAGCGCGAGCGACAGCGTGGGGAAGGATGCAAGCAGACGAGATGAAACCCGCGTCGTGTATCTGAACGAGCGAAGAGGCGCTCGAGGGGCCGCTGATATTGGCTGGAGCGTGTCGGAAGAGGCGTCTGTCTGGGAGCTGGGCGGCTAGAAAAAAGGGTCCGGGGTGGTCGAGGGCGGTTAAGCGTAGGTATAGCAGTCTATCTCGAAAGAGGAAAGAAACAAAACATTTGGGGGCGTAAATCACGACGGCCAAGATACCGAAGAAGCAAGTGGGCATACCAGACAGGAAACAGAAAGGTAAGCGGGCCACGCAAACGGGTCAAAAATAGAAAAGAGAAAAGAAAAGGTTGAGAGACGTAGAAGACGACTGCAGTAAGTGCGTGCATCGGTGCAGGGGGGGATGGATGGTATCATTAGCCGCCAGCCCTGGAATGCAGATGATGCTATAACGTATACAACACGGACTATACTATGTTAAACGGTGTAGGTATTTGCTATGCGCGCGATAATGTGGACCACCGCGGAAGCGGAACTCGACAAGCACCAAAGAGGAAACGAGGGACCCAGGGAACAATCAGTTATAATGACGATGTTACCTGCACTTCTGTCGTGACATAGTCAGACGAACACGTCGGGGCATCGATCTGCTCTACTTTGCTTGTTTAGTTCGCTCGTCAAGAAGTTTGCCCACTTAGCGATCCATATACGCGCTTAAGGCCTCGGTTGTGCGGGTGTATGGCGAATGGTGTACGCAATAAGGCCCATCCTTGCACAAACCGCTTAGGAGGAACAGACAGCCATGCTCCAAGCGACGAAGTGCGACTCGTCAAATGAAATGGCATGTGCGCGAACTCGCTATAGCACGAGCTATACAGTTGGACGTCAATCAAAATAAAAATAAAACAGTTCAAATCATCAAAAGGGCGCACGATGGTAAGCCACGCATCCCAACGCGGACGGACGTTGGCCATGGCTCGTCCCGCCTTTCGGCAGATGCGCGAATACTATAGGTAATCAGAGACTAAAATAAGTCAAATTCGAAGTGGATATGAAAGAGACACAGTGCACGAGTCAAAGCAAGCATAGACGGTACCTTGCAGGAGAGAGGGTATCATACATGGCGCACTATAAACGGGAGCCAATGACATGGCATACCAGTGCAGCTGTACGGGGTACGGGCCCCTGACGAGAGCCGAAGATATGTACCTAGCGGCATGGCGATCGAGACAATTCCGAATGTGTGCACTATATGCTATATGCATGTGTATAGTAGCAGCACTGTAAAGAGCCTGACTCCCTGACTCCCTGACTCCCCTTCCCGCGGTCTGGGTAATGGGTGGTATCGCGCAGAAACTACTCCGTAGACCGGCGCTTGTTTTGAAGAAGCCAAGACTTCAACCCACCCGGTCGCATTTGTTTCGCCCTGATTTCCATTCTAGCATGTCAAGGCTCGGGTAAACATCGCTGTCGTCGTCATTCTCGCTCCACAGCAGCAGAACAGAACAGAAGAGCGGACAGAAGGACACACGGGAGCAAGCAATTAAAGGGCTTTGGAATATATTTGATAAAGATTTGTTCTGAGTGATAATACCCATCCAGGCACCATGGCAAGTATCCAAACGAGAGGTTTATGTGATCACTGTACAAAATAGGCTAGAGAGACAGCCAAAACCCAAAGCAATTTGTGAAAGACAAGGGGGGAGCGGAGAAAAGAAGAGAAGAGACCTGAAGAGAGAGGATGTAGGTACCTAGGTAAACGGCAGGGATAGGAAGATCGCACTACCTTAGGCAAGAGGCTACAGTAGTCTAGAGTAGGAGCAAGGTGAAGAACAACAGCAGACAAGGTGGGAAGTTGGAAGTTGCAGTGTGTTAGACTGGCTTCCTTGCTCTAGTCTGTGTATATGTATGCCAAGGTAAGTTTATACTACTGGCAGGTACTATCAGAGGCGCGCGTCTATGACTGCCATCTGTAGGTATGAGAATAACCTGCGCTGCCAATAGGTTAACAAGACGCTTATGGCGGGGCTGTCCACGATCATTCCCAAATCAGCTAGACACTCAGGTTACTAGCGGTGATTTAAACGCCCAAATTCGTCGCTTTGACAGCCGAGTGGTCTATATCGGGGCCATAGCAGAAAACGCCAAGGCGTGCCGGTGGGTACCTCTACCTACTAAATTAGGCATTACTTTCACTGCATTCAGTATAGTGCCCTATTTGTTGAAATCGTCCAGAGCGTCATCTCATTCCTTGCCTTCCCTTCCCGTCTCTATCCCGTGCTTTACCGCCTCACGTTTCCTTTTGCATCGCCTTACCTCGTTGGCAGTAGTAGTACTACTACAACAGTATGGCTACAATTCATATGTCTGCTTCCACTCACCACGTACGCTACGCTGGTAGGCGATTTCAGGTTTGTGCTATCATTGCTAGAGCTTGCTCCCCCCTGTCCTGAGTGATCCTTCGGTCCCTTCAGTCGAGCTGGGCGTTCGAGCGAGTGCAACGGCAGAGACTAGAGCCGACGTGACATGACATGACGTGACATTTCGCGCTGGCTAGCGATGCTTTAGGAGAGGGAAAATCCGTCCAGTATTCGCCATCGTCGCCGTCGCCCGGAGCTGAATTTAGCACCCCGTCGGAAGGTGTCGTAGGATACCTAACAGCTCGAAGGCGCTCGTTCGCTCGGTCGGTCGCTCGCTTAGACATTGACGACACTGTTCCTAAGACACACACGCGAGCGCTTGTGCGCGTGTTGTTGGCATGCAGACATGCAGACTTGTGGCAACAAACCATCGTTGTTCGAGAAATGGAGCGACTCGTCTTGTATAGAGATGCCGATGCTACTGTTTCAAAAAGTCTCTTGTAGGGTAGGAGTGCACAGCAGAAACACACACTTACGAGAGATGAATTGGCTCAGCACGTGTTCGCCCCCATCGACACCGCAGCCGTTGTCCCTTGGGGGCTTGAGAATCCATTCCCCTTCTTCTCCGCCTCTATCTCTATCTCTATCTCTACCTAGGTCTCTTACCTCTCTACAGTTCTCCGACTCGTTGCCAGCCGGCCCGTCCCTTGACCGAGCTTCCCGTGCATCGGCAACTAGTCTCCATTTGGGGGCCGCAGGTGTGTGTGCCTATGGTGTCGTTAGTTTCAGCATCCCTATTAAGCCCTACGTCGTCCCCGTGTTTCACAGGCTGCCGCCGTGGTCGCCCATCTTCTCAGCCTCTGATCCCACGCTGAGAAAGAGACGTTGTTGGCACATTCATTGGACGCTCGTCGCTCGTATCTGCAACGCCGGCATCCTTTCCGTTGAATAAGCTTTCAAGAAGCGCTGCGTCTATTTATCCTCGTGCAGCTCAAAACTTTGGTATTAAGCTCACCTCTCCATGCACCAGCTGATTGGCAGCAAGCACTATCAACGGACAGGGACTTTAAGATCGACAGTTTTCATCCTTGCAAGGGTTCACGATTGCTTAATCCTAGGCTAAAGGTGAACGAGTGTTGGGCGGCATCACTACCTGGCTTCTTATTCCTCGGTGCATTTGTCCGTGCCAGTACTGAAACCTATGGGCGTTAACAGCTACTCAAGATATCACTCTTTTGCATATTCCCCGCCGTCGGATGAATATCCGGCTTGTATGCGTAAACTGCCCTCCAGAGGTGACTTTGGCCGGACGCCTTTGTCAATATACAATTTGTCCGTATCCAACAGCCTGTCTTCCGAGTTTTGATGGCGTGGCATATCCGGTCCTCCACACGCAAATAGACAAGGTATGCCACGATTCTCGTATCTTTGCCCATGTTCGCCTAGGGGTCTTTAACACTCTTAGAGACAATTTCCCTCTGACCTCGGTCAGATTCTCGGGGATTTATGTTGTCATTCTTTAATGCGCCGACGAGTGAAAGAAAGTGTCTCCGTACGACATGATCCACATCAGTGCTGGTGTTTAAATCTTGACATGTAACCACTGTTACTGCGTATATTAACGCTGGTTGACAACTCTCATGTTCACAATATATGGCCTCGATTATCAACTCATCGGGGTAGAACCGCCTTCACCGAGAACATGCATTAACTACGTATACAATTATACTACCGGCACATTGCTTCTACTTTAACTCACTGAACACCCTAACCATCTGAACGTTCACCTCTGAATACTACGGAAAGGCCTTAGGGAGCTCCGACCGACCGTCCCCCAATCATAGCAAATGGAAGCATTCAGGCTAAATGCATTCAACACTACCCCGCGAAACGGTAGCTACTACACCAATTACGGTTAGGTAGTTATCTCATCCACGCGAAGCTTTTTAGTCCATCTCCACGGTTTAGACGAGGCTTATACTAGTAGGCGGATTTATATCTACATGAGCAATGTAAATGGCTTGTCAGTGTGTTCCCAGGATGGAACCATGGTTTATAGCTCAATCTTCACCAAGCCATTGTAACTGAGGTGGATTATAATCTCCATCTAACTAGTTGCGTACTTCTGTATAGCCTACCAATCATCGTAGACGACTCTTGCTGAACGAAGGTGTTCGTTAAGCAATCCTTCCCGGTATTCACATTTTATCCCATCCCCTTGTCTCCTTGACATATCTCGATGCCCTTGGCTAACATGATTCGCCCAGAGACAATAGTGTGCAGGATCTCGCCCCGTCACCATGGCACTAGAATACGCATCTGTACCATGCTCCGCTTGACTAGTGTGGTCAGATCAGATGGCGAGAACACATTCCCCCGCAGGAGAGCAACCCTAGACGCCGATGATGAAGTTGATTATATATGGTCGGTGTCGACCGACTCTCAGCTGTCTGAGCTCCTACCCTATGTTCGATACGCAGTGCTCAGTATTGCTCGCCCTAAACAATTAGCCGAGCGTGGAGGAGCAAAAACCATTACTGCACCACACAGGAACTCTGCAATACACACCGGGTCAACTCAACAATTCTGAGCAACCTCAAGCCTCACAATGGGAGTCGGAGTCGACAATGCGGCCGTCTATGACGCCGCCTTGAAGCGCCGCCAGAGTATGATGGGTGCCTCAGGCCCCATGGCTCTGGTTAAGAATTTCAAGGTGTTCCGAATCGCATGCTTCGCCTGTATTGGCGGTATTCTATACGGCTATAATCAGGGAATGTTCTCCGGTCTCTTGACAATGCCAGCTTTTCAATCTCGTCAGTTGCTTAACCCCCAATCTTCCCTCTATGGCAGAAAGGTACTAATAAGTGTAAGACATGGGCGATTATGATCCGTTCGATCCCAATGCCGATCAGACGAAGAAGGGTTGGCTAACAGCCATTCTCGAATTGGGCGCATGGATTGGAACGCTCATGTCAGGCTTTATTGCCGAGACTCTATCCCGCAAATACGGTGTGCTCGTTGCCGTCTCGGTGTTCTCGCTGGGTGTCATAGTCCAGGCCACGGCCCAGACTACTGGGCATAATGGGATTCTCGCAGGCCGATTTGTTACGGGAATGGGTGTGGGCTCGCTCGCCTCCATAGTCCCCATATACAATTCCGAAGTGGCCCCCCCTGAAGTGCGCGGTGCTCTAGTCGCTCTGCAACAGCTCGCCATCACATTTGGCATCCTTATCAGCTTCTGGATAGACTATGGCACCAACTATATCGGCGGCACGACACTTGGGAAACAGAAGGATGCCGCTTGGCTTGTGCCAATCTGCCTGCAGCTTGCTCCCGCTGCTATTCTGTTCTTTGGAATGATTTTCAGTGCGTATCCTGTTGAACCTGATAGGAGTTATGTACACTGATTTGATATCTTCAAGTGCCATTCTCCCCACGTTGGCTAGTCCATCACGACCGCGAAACAGAAGCACGAAATGTGCTGGCTAATCTTCGAGGGCTCAGTGTCGACCACGAACTAGTTGAGCTTGAGTTTCTTGAAATCAAGGCACAATCTCAGTTTGAGAAGCGAACTGGTAATTCAACTCCATCTTTTCATTCACCATTGTTTCACTGGAATCGAAGCCCGATCATAGCTTTCTTGCCTTGTATACTGGACGGAGCAGCTGACGTAGTCTTCAGTTGCCGAACATTTTCCGCATCTCCGTGAGCCGACAGCATGGAACATATTCAAGCTACAATTTGTCGCTATCAAGTCGCTTTTCCAGACGAAGGCAATGTTCAGGCGTGTCGTTGTCGCAACAGTAACCATGTTCTTCCAACAATGGACTGGTATAAACGCAATTCTATACTACGTATGTGATTATCTCGGCATATTGCTAATAGTGAGACCGTGTCATCTGGAAGTATCTCTAATCTCAAAAATCGGATTCACAGGCACCTAGTATCTTCCAATCGCTCGGCTTAAGCTCCAACACCACGAGCTTGCTAGCGACAGGCGTTGTAGGGATTCTCTTGTTTGTCTTCACCATCCCAGCCGTCCTATGGATCGACCGTGTGGGCCGGAAACCAGTCCTCACCATTGGAGCGATTGGAATGGCGACCTGTCACATCATTATTGCAGTCATCATCGCCAAAGACGCGGACCGATGGGCCTCGCAGGCTGCCGCCGGCTGGGCCGCTGTCGCCTTCGTTTGGATCTTCGTCATCAACTTCGCATACTCGTGGGGGCCCTGCGCATGGATCATCGTCGCTGAGATTTGGCCGCTGAGCTCACGCCCTTACGGTGTTACTCTGGGCGCCTCGAGCAATTGGGCAAACAATTTCAGTGAGCATCTTAAGCCTAACCATAACCTTGCTATTACTTACACGAAAACAGTTGTCGGACAAGTTACTCCTATATTGCTAAACAAAATCAGCTATGGCACTTATATCCTATTTGGTCTATTAACTTTCCTAGGTGCCGGGTTTATCTGGTTCTTTGTGAGTGTCTCTATACCTACACTTCTTATACACAATCACACAGGCGAGCAGAGTACTAATCACCAACTATTCCAGGTTCCGGAAACTAAGAGGCTCACGCTAGAAGAAATGGTATGTCAACTATCTGAGACTGTACATATAACCTCGCGGACTACGCTAATAGTACCTATTACTAGGACGTCATCTTCGGTTCGGAAGGGACAGCTCAAGCCGACTTTGAGCGCATGGAGGAGATCAACCGCGAGATTGGGCTTACGGATATGCTTCAGGGGTTCGGAGGGAGTGACGGTAAACACGATGGTGCCTCTGAGAAGAAGTTAAAGGAAGAAGACTAAATGGGTACCATCTAGAGAGTAAAGAATGCTGAAGCAGTCGAGAAATACCGACAATATGCAGATGTATCTATCATTTCTTGTCAGGATGTTATAACTAATTAACGATACATCCATGTCCAGCATACTCAACACTACATTCTAGACATTCGAATTTCGAACATATAACAGCCTTAGATTCTTTGCGCCCTATTAAATGAGGACATACCCTGGCTTATTTGTTTTTTATAATTACTTTGATAATACCTGTTGATTGACATGACAACTCTACCCCTGTATTACATGCAGCTGTACATTTATTATTATACTTTAAAAAAAGAAGGCGAACCACGAGCAATGCACTTGGAATAATCAACCTTCAAAGCTTTTCTTGGTTCTCATTAGGTACCAGGACCTGAAAGCAGAGACTACATTCCAGGGAACGTACCACACAATAGACAACAATATAGTGTAGCTCCGGCTTTATTTTAGCGTTCTTGTAGGAGACTAGCGTCAGTCATGGGCAGAGATGTCTCAGATTCGCTTTTCACTATTCAATAGGTTCTGCCTCGTGGAAATCCTATCTTGGTTTCCGAAAACGACCCCGGGCTTTGTTTTCGACGGAAATAGAAGTCTAGAGGGGGAAAAATGGCATCCCCGGGAAAGATTCAAACGAAAAGGATGTGATCATCGGGTCGGCATTACTGGACGAAAAGTCATGCATTCGTAATCTGGGGGAAGTTTTCCTTGTCCTCGATTCTTTGTCAAAATAGAATCGTAATTTGCTTCTGACTTCATTCTCTCCTTGTGTTCTATGCTTCATGGCTCGAGCTTCCTTAGAGATAGCTTGATGGACTAACTTCTGTTCGCACGTCTGTCTCTAAAGAGCTGCACTTCGCTTGGAGAGCGTGTTCAAGGTATGATTGCGCCGCTTGTTGCTTTGAGAAGGAGAGCAAAGAGACGTCAGATCTCCTACGACCTACATCTATTGAAAAAGTGGAAGCTATTGGAGAGTCAGCGATCAAAGCCCAGGGCCGTAAAGCTAGACTCACCATCAAAGCTAGTTACGGAGAATACAGCTGCCATCAAAACAAATATGGAAATCCCAGAGGAGATAGAAGTGGATACGGTGATGGCGGACGATGAGATGCCCACCGACAGCGACGAAAGTAGTCTGGGGGTTCGAGAACAGGAAGATGAAGACGACATTACCGCAACCCTCCCGCCTAAGGTACCTTTTAAAGAGAGAGTCGACGCTTTCATCGGTTTCAAACATGAGAAGTTTCAGAAGATGGAGAACTACTTCCTCTCGCTGCTGAGAACCTCCGGATTGTCGATAGACAGTATTATCCAGGGTACCTTCGATGACTACGAGATCACTCTCATCACCCCTCATGCTGGATCCCCGGATATCGTCAGCTGGCAGATGAGAAACGCACGGCGGTACCACGAGAATCTTGAGACGAAATTTAAGGGCCATGCTGATACGCTGGCCTTCAAGCTGTCATGTCTTTATTTCGGTTTGCCCGTTGAACCATTACATTCAGGATCGATGTCGTTCCATGTCTCGCCGGACCAGGATTCGTTCGAGAAGGAGGTTGCGCCAAAGCCCAATCCGCTGAAGTTTCTGGACCAATACTGCAATGAGAATGAATGTAAGTCATGTCTAAGTACCTTGATATCCTGAGTGACTTACTCTTGCACATGCTGGAATTAAATCTAATAACTGTATTATAGCCATGCCTAGCGAGAAAATCCTAAGTCTTCGTGGCGGCGGTACCTTCTCGGATAGCGAAAGCGACAGTAGTGCTAGTTGGAACTCGACAGAGCAGAACAGGAGGGTTAAAAAAAGGCCAGCTGTGTTAGATGAACGGGATATTGACGAAATAATCCGATCCTCAAAGAGAGCTACTCCCGACACACCACGAATTCCAAAGATACGCCTTTATGGCTGGCAAGGCGCAGTCGACACAACTCTCAAATATAGCGATTTTGTCTCCAGCGTCGATAAGCTTATCAGCAATTGGGATAAGAGAGATCGAATATTCTACATTGATATTTTCGTGGCGATTCCAAGAAGTAAATACGTCGAGACACTCCAAGCAACTCTGCGACACGGCGTAGATAAGGCTCGAGACGTTGATTTTTTCGGGGGCGTTCTACAAAAGTACTTCGGTGATGCCGATGATGGCAAGTATGTTTGCTTCATCCGGCACTATACGGACGGTGAAGCTAGCCGCCCTGCTCGGTACAAGCCAACGAAAACGGACAAGAGTGTGATCGAAATTGAAAACGCAGATACCAAGGACGTGGCATATATGAGAGTGCCAAGCAAGCTTCTCGCATCTCACAAAGCCCGTCAGTTCAGCATGGAGTATATGCATGCAATGCAATTCCACTTGCTTCCGCATCCATCACATGCTTCAGTTATCTATCAGAATGGCCTTGATGGCGAAGCCTACCAGTACCTTGACCCTCCCAGTGATTTCTGGGAGCAGGTCATTGCTGCAAAGAGTGAGTTGGGCTCACCGAAGAAAATAACCTTTCAACTGAAGCAGTTGGATAAGGATTCTTGTCAAACCGTGATCCCGGGGGTGCTAGAGTTGCACGGTGACAAGGTGAGTCGCTCAGGGCTCAGGGAAGGGAAAACCGACGACCACTCAGCTATCCACACTCTAGAAGAGATCTGCAGTATTGTCCAGAAGTTAATCGAACCAATTCATATGACGAGATACCTCACCGGCCTCGAAATCTGGCGCCGGGGCACCGATTTCAAAGATCTCCGCGAGTCACCCCACCTTGTTACGATCGTTAAGACTACCAAAGGCTTAAGAGCAGACAGTTGGCAGGAGTTCCTAAACACCGTCCCGGATAACGCGCCGCTCTGCCTTGTTGTGCGTCCAGTGTACTGGTCTTATCGGCTAATAAGTCCCGAGTCTGAGAAGACGGTCAACGTTAACGAACTTGACCTTCAAAACTTCAAGGCATTCGTCCATAACCATTTATGCGAGAACTATGAGCCCAAAAACCGGTCACAAGTCATCGCCCTGCGTCCTATCCGGTTCGGCCGCTTCCTCCAAGCCGAGCTAACCATTGGATACAATACGACCGAAGACGAGTGGCAGTGGATTCGCAGGAATATTATCGAACGGGAGCTAACCGTGTCCATCGGTAATCGAAATAATGTGTGGAGTAAGTATACTGAGCTGCCCTGCTTGATGCTATGAACGGCGATCTGACAAGAAGACAGAGCTTCCAAAGAATTCCCTATGGGGCCCGCGATATATTGCTCAGAGCTACGCCGCAACTAAATCTATTCCGACGGAAACAGAGTTCGAACCCATTTCCGTAGTCACCGGAGCGGTTACAAACGAGGCCATCAGCGTAGATGATGTTGGTAGCGACTCTAGTCTATCCTCGTTCCTTACCCCGGGGTGTGCGACAGACCCTGCTGGACACGCTTCCCATACTCTTGTCACCAACCCTGGAAAACCTTCTAGTGGGAACGCCGTTCCTATCAAGGAAGGAGAGAATCATGAAACACAGGTGAATCAGGATAGTCGTCTTAACCACATATTCAGGAGCTCGAAGAACACGATGGGCGAAGCGGAAAGGATGCGAGAACTGCGCAGTCGCACCTTCACAAACGTGAACTCGATATTCACCAATCCCCTGAAACCTGTAATGCCGCCGTACGGGCCACCCTTGGAATCGATGATCAAGACGGGCCCCAGCATGCCTGGCGTTTCAATCGCTATGTTGACGCCGACAGAGGTCCTCCGTCTCCAACAAGAAGTTCATTCCCTGCGTTTCCAGCTCCTTGATCGGACGCGGGAGTGCCCGTATGCAGATTGTGCTCGCTATTTCACGTTCTCTGACGGAGAAGGGCTTGACAGACATATAAGAGAGGATCATAACACTTTGCGCTGCTTCCTCTGCGATAAGAACGAGCACCTTCTGCCTTACTATAACACAGAGCAAATTAAGAAGCACTTTGTCGAGGAGCATCTCGACGATATCTTGATAACCTTTGGAGTTGCAGCCGCTTCTGGTGAAACTGCGCCAACCCAGCAACCTTTCAACGTCTCGAACGACCCCTGGCAACGAACCATCAATGGCCTGAAAGCCACCCAGCAGTCGAAGATATCGCCGAAAGCTATTCTTTCGCCGCCTCTACAAGTGGAGGAGGGACAGCCAGAAAGTATTAACGTCCCGTACAAGCCTTTCGCAGTTAGCTCAGCGCAAAACGTAGAATCAAAACCAATGACGGAGATTCCCACGTCTGTACTTGAACCCTTAGATGACGCTTCCTCCTCAGACGAATATCTCGGATCTTTCGCGCCGAAGTGGAAATCCAGGGGTAATGCGTTGAAGAAGAGACTCTCGATCCCAATTATAAAGCCGACCCCGGTGCAAGCTACGAAGGACACGCAGGCCACCACCACCATGAAGACAGCGGATGATGAAAGCAATATCTTCACGGCTTTGGACATAGACCCAGGCACGTCCGAGCAGAAAGAAGAATCCGCCGCGGAGCAGTCGCCATCAAAGACCAAGGCCAGCGAAAAAGAGAAGGCGAAGCGAAGGGGTAAGGGAGAAGATGTAGGCGACGACAAGCGAAACTGGAACCCCTCCACCGCAGACGACGGTCTCGACCCTGAGTCTCAGCTCTACGAGTTCTCGGAGCGCAGCGCCGCTTCGGACGAATTTCCAGCGGGGGTTAAAGACAGCGAAAAGGAGAAAGAGAAAGAGAAGGAGAAGGAGAAGGAAGGGGTGAAGAAAAAGGCTGCTACTACTCCTGCTAGTAAGCGAAAGAAAACCCCGTCAACACCCGACGAAAAAAATCAGAACGAGAAGGAAAAAGCTGCTGCTACTGTTACTACAACAACTACTACTACTCCTGCTAGCAAACGAAAGAGGAGCCCGGTCACCCCGGAGGATACGGAGCCAAACAAGAAGAAAAAAGCCACTGGTAATGCTGGCGGTAGCAAGCGAAAGCGAAACCCCTTCGCAGATGACGCCGGGCCGGAGCAATACGAATGGTCCGAGGGCAGCGCCGTCGAAGACGGGCCGGATAACCTCGACCCCAACGCGCCGCCGTCGCCGAAGCCGAAGCCGAAGAAGGCGCGCAAGGGGGCAGCAGCAGGAACAAGGGCAGCAGCAGGAGGTAAAGGAGGTAAGGCAGGGGGTAAGAGTAAGGATAAGGATAAGAGCAGGGACGAGGATGAGACTACCATCGTCCCACCTCCGCTCACGCCTGTCACGCCCGCGACGGCAGCAGCAGAAGGAGGCAAAGGTGGTAAAGAAGGAGGTAAAGATGGTGGTAAGGCAGGGAGTGGCAAAAGTAAGAGCAAGACTAAGACTAAAACTAAAGACTCGACTCCCATCGTCCCGCCTCAGCCTACGCCCGTCACGCCGGCCACGACGCCCGCGCGTAAAACTGCCATGACCCTGAGGGCTCCTAAGACGCCTAAAACGCCTGTAACTACTAAAACCGCTAAAGCTACCAAGGGCCGAGCTGCCACTGCCGCATTTGCCTCGCCTTCGCCTTCGCTGTCAGAGGCGGAGGTTGTCTGAAAAGGTCGGTGGAAAGAGGAGAGAATCATGTAACCGCCAACGAATGAGAAGAGAAAGGAGCTTGTCTCTGTGGATTCGTCACTGGCTGGTGTATGTATCATATATCAAAAAATGGATTTGCGTCTCATTTAGGGAAGGGAAGGGATTGGAAGTATAGATCTATAAGAGGCGTGAAAACATCAATGTCTTAAACTGAATTTCTTTGACAGTCGAATACCATTCTTAGTTTTGTAATTATACAATCTATTCTTTATTCATCAGCGCGGGACTGCTCGCAGAAGATGAAACTAATGAAATCTGCCGTGTTGAAAGCGTAAAGAAAGACAATGTAGAAGAGCAGGCTCACATTCTCCATGGGCCATGGCTGTCAGTTCTTTTCGTACTCACTTTCCAGTATCACGTCTTTCCTTTCCGTTCTTCTCTATTTTAGTAGCTCCTAATCTCCTAATATTTTATCTATGTCATCTATGTTTTAGGGAATATGATCTAGGAGGACTTATTATCTCATGGCTAATAAATTTTGGGATTGGGCCCTCGGAACAAGTATTGGAGATTCAGAAAGCCTCTCATTAGTAGTAGATTCTACCAAGAATATGCCCAACAGTCGTATGAGCTTAGATCACCTCGAAAAGATCACATAAGGGACACTGTCGGGGCGTATCATCATCAAACTTAAAGTTCAGTCAAAAGTAAGGAATAAAAATATTCTATTTTCCATCCGACCTGTTTTACCCCCAATACAAAACACAAACAAGCAGAACCCAAGACACTCTGTCTATGTAGAATACTCTCATTCACGCAATACGTCATGCTCTCATATTCATTGGGCCACTGAAGTCATAGATTAAGATAGACAGATACTGACATCAAAGGTCCAAGCAGAGATATTCCATACATTATGATTACAGACTAAGCGGCATGGGCTCGGTCAGGCCAAGTTAGAATTCCCCGTAGATATATTCCCAAGGGAGTCGTGCCACCTTACGCTCTATCGGGAAGGGTAAGCGCTGACGGTATGACGAACTATGCGGGTCATCCAACGCTCATATTTGATTAATGCTTGCCCTGACCTTGACTCTCTAGTTTCTAGGATGGAAAATAGAATGCATTGATACATCATCTTGGTAGATGTGAGTTAGAAATTCAGCCGTGGTATCTCAAACACAAATAAAGCGTCTTCTCCTTTTTGCAAACCCTGTTATTGGCCTCCCGCTTGTCAGTTTCGTTTCAGCACTGATAGTATCGAAATGTGTAACCTGTTCCACGAAGCGGTCCCATAACGAATAATAGAAAGCCCAAGCCCAGGTGTTCTGCTAGCTCATAGTAAGTACAATGAAGTATTAGCCATCACATGGTAGGCGGAGGGCACCGCCTTGCCAACACGCGTACGTTATCGATTAAACCGTCGACCAAGTCTTCGTATCTGTTTGGTTCACCCTTCATGAGCAGGTGGCCGTGTTCGTACAATACTCCCGATTCCAACTCAATCTCTAGCTCGTGCTCCTTGGACGGCACACCCGGCTGTCCATTGGGGCCCGGATTTTCTCGAGTGACCTGAGTCAGATCAATCTGGTAAAATCCGTGCGTGTAGCTCAACCTGTCCTTATTACGGTCTGGTTGTCTTTCTTTATTCGGAATCTGGTTTTGTTCGATCTCTTGGGCAGGACCGTCCCAATCCCATTCGATGTTGACACTGATCCGGCAGTCTAAGGGCAGGTGCGCCATGTGGATGTGGAGGTCGGCAACCCGTGCCTTGATAATCTTCGCCAGTACATTGTTTGTCCCCTTTTCGTAGGTGATCCGAGCTTTGAGCGGCCCATTCTGTTGAAGTAGGTGGGCAATGGAAGGCGGAAGTCTCTGGCGCAGATGAGCTGGTAGGTCGAAGAATCGGTCCGTTTGGCGGCGGTGGACATATTGTACTGGGACTCGTGGCTCGGCAGCAGAGCCGCGAGGGAACAACGAGGCTCTCACCTGTTCGTTCAGATAATCATTGAACGTTTTGTGCTGATTCTGTGATGAAAATTAGTCAGTACAACGACTGAACGTAACATGGAATGTGATCCAAGAGTGGAGCATCAGTAGAGACTCAGGCATGACATACCTCGGTCATTGAACTTCGGAAAGCAATCCGGGCTCCTTCCCCTATGATACATTCACCCATTTGTATCCCCAACTCAATGCGGTCATTTGTGCTCTTGTCAATAATAGTACCAAGTTTTGCCTCGATCTCAAATTGAGCACCGCGTGAGTGCAGTTCAGCAGGGTTCGGACCCCGTAAGACGTTGAAAACGAAAAAGTCGGCAACGGCACGGGACATGACGTCGATAGGCCGGGAGGCTTCAATAGTAGGCTCCCATGGGAAGGGCTGGCCCCCAAATGTAGAAGAGCTCTTAGCTGCAACTTGACCGGGGTCCTCCTTGCCGAGCGTGTTCGAACGTGCAACTTCTGGCGAAGTATGGCGAGACGCATGTTCTGCCCTCATCATGGAACCGGGGTCTGGGTGCGCGCCGTTGACAGACGCGGTCGCGCCGGGACCACCTGTGCTATGTTGCTTGAGGGAGAAGTTGCGGCTTGCACCCAGCGTCCGCTTGCGACCGAACTGGGCCCAAACGGGGGTGCCGCTGTGTGTGATACGCCTTTTTCTGGGCATGGTGGGCGAGGTGGACGAACGTTGGGAAGGAAGGTTGTGGTTCCCGTTCATCTTGGGAGGAGGCGGTGGCTGGCGTGGATTCTCCACCTCGTCCGGCCGCAAATCTCGGTCGTCTAATTTTCGCTTGGCAGGGGTCATGTCGCGCTGCGAATCCATGTTGGGTACCGAACCCGGGGGCGGGTGAGGTTGCAAACACTGTTGAGAGTGGAATGGGTCTTGCTGCTCGTTCGAAGCAGGTTGGCCCGTGCTGCTCGGCAAGCTAGGCACACGTGTTTTCGGTGAGACACTTAGACTCCTTTCACGTTCGCTTCGGGCTTGTTGGGACTGGGATCGTCTTTGTGATTCACTAACCGCGTCGTACGCACTGTGCCCGCCGCTCGGCATCCGGGGTATAGAGGCCGGTGGTGGCGGCGGAGGTGACGTCTGCATCGCTTGTTGATAGGATGCTGAGGCGGAGGGCATGCGTTGCTGATACGGACTGGGAGGTTGCTGGTAGTTGGCAGCGGGCGATTGACGAGGATGCGCGGACATGGGTGGCCCCAGTGGCGTGGCAGGTTGGGGCGACTGGTGTCGGTGGTGTTGTTGATCGAGATGTGCCGGAGGGGGATGGTGTATCGCAATAGGGCTGCTTTGGCCATACGGGGGATACGGTGGATGTTGGCCGTGCGCGGATGTAGGTGTGGGTGTCGAGTGGATAGAGAGAGATCGCTGGTGTAGGTACTGGTGACTCCCGCCGGGGGTGCCAACAGGTGGTGTTTGCGGTATCGGTTGCGTTTGGTGCTGTTGCTGCTGTTGTTGCTGCTGCTGCTGTGGGCCGGGGGGATAAGAGATAGAACCCTGCGGGCCAACGCCGGGTTGGGAGGAATAGCTATTGCGTGAATAGTTCGGAGGGCCGTACTGATGGCGCTGGCCAGGGCTTGCGGGCGGCTGCTGGGGCGGAAACGGATAGCCGGCGTTGCTGCTCACACTCACAGAGGAAGTAGGGGTTTGGCGATAGGGCGAAGGCCCGGACATCGATGCGCTACTGGGTGACCGCATATCATGGGGAGCCAGGGGCTGGAGTGGGGGGACCGAGGGCCTTCCCGAGTAGGGGCCGCCGGGCGAGGGATGGTGGTAGCTCGTGGGTGAAGCATACGCCGGGGGCCCAGGCCCAGGCCCTGCGCTGGGCGTTTTGTGGTTGGGATGGCCCGGCGGAGGGTATTCGCGCGGCTGGGCAACGGGGGACGCATGAGTCGAGTGACTGTAATCACGAAAAGAATGCGGCGGCGGTGGCGGCGCGGTCTGGCCCGGTGTGCCAGGTGTGCCCGGGACGGGAGCCACGGTTGAGGCTGACATCGGCGGAGGCTGCGGCGGGTGAGGAGGCAGAGGAGGAGGGTGAGCTGCCTTGGACCGGTCGCTAGCAGCACCTCCCCCTCCGCCGTCCGTGTTTAACATGGCGCGTAGATCCATTCTCGCGGTTCGTGTTCCCGTGTCTCTCCTCGCGCGCTCGAATGACCGCCGCGATGGCGCAGCACCAGCACCGATTTGCGCGCGCGCACGACGTGTAGAGGAGTCAACCGAGACGATGAAAAGCAGCGAGTGGCCGGCGGATTCTGGGTTCTCGCAGGCGGTGTTTGTCGTGCGTTTGTTGCCAACAAACTCTGTGCCTCTCTTCCCATCAATTTTCAAGCCCGCAGCCCTCTTCCAATCTCTCTCACACGATTGCCTTGCTCGTGTTCTCCCGCGTGGTCTCGGATCTTGGGTCTTGGCTCCTTGTCTCCTGTCGTCCTATCTAGTGGCATTCGGTGTCATAGACACGTTCGAAGAGGGACACTATGCATCGCCCGTATCCAAGCAGTGTTGGAGTACCGCAACGAGACCAAGGCTGCCTGCAGGACGAGAACTACAAGCGTCCGCGCCAGGGTAGCTGGCACGAGCGCAATGGAGTAGAGGGCGCGCGCGCGCGAATATGGCGACGGGGAAGCCGATGTGTTGGAGAAATCTACCTGCTTTCTGTCCTCCGCAAACGGGCGAAAGAGTACGATGAGGGTGGGATGAGCGGGAAGATGCGTCTAGCTTGGGTATGATATTATGTCTGGCCTATCAGGGCCATCGCCATGGGTATAGCAATACGGGCGATATTGTTTCTCGAGCACGATTGATTCAATTGATCGTGTATGGCATGGTATGCGTGAGAATAAGAGGCGTGGCGACAGAGGGTTCGAAGGCAGAGCAGAACAGAACAGCGCGCGCTTGGGTAGGCAGATATCGATTAGATGATATGGGAAGTAAATACAGTAGTAGTTAGTAGTCTTCAGATAGGTACAGATCTTGTTCACCGGATCGCTGGCGGCGGCTGCAAGAGATATAGACAGACGGAGTTGGGGAATACCTCGGGAAGGCGATGTCGATAATGCGACCTCGAGGTTGGTGCGGTGCGATGCGGCGGTGCGGCGGCGTTGGTAAGTTAGGAGTTGGTAGGTAGCTGGTGGTGGAGGTGGGTGGTAGTGAGGGTAGTGAGGTGAGTCGAGGGTGTCCGTGGATAATGGTCGGCGCCAGAAAAATCGCAGAAGCAAAGCAACAGGCGTCGCACAAGCTATTGCACTTGAGTGGTACTAATGGGTACCTGAACGTTGGTAGATGGCAGCAGTATAAGAGGCATGTGCGGGAGGTACTGGGGGAGTACCGATGTGAAGTTAGGCATTTACAACAGACACCAGGCTAAGAGCTGTACAGTGGATATACCTCTTTTGTCCGTAGAGAGACGCCGTGTTAGTTAGTACCGGGCAGGTAATTGGTAGCGTGACCACCCGGTAAGGTATCTGGTAAGTTACCCGGTAGGTAGTAGGGGTATGCGCGGTCCAGAACAACGGCGGGCATACAAAAGTTTCAGGGTTGAGCAAGTCGTTAAATAGATGCTCGAACTCAAGGCCGCGATATTGGGCCGGGGACCACTTCATCTGCCGAGATGCAACGCTGCGTAGTCCGCATCTTAACGCTGTGCCATACAAAAGTACACGGGAGCGTGTTAGTGCTCGTGCGCGCCAACGCTTACACCACATGTGCAGTGTACCTCTCTACCCATTCTTTTAAGAGGCTGATCCGACTTTTTTAATTCTTGTCTAGCCCCTTATTCTTTAATGTTAAACCGCCTACTCATATAAAATAATATTAATCTTTTTTTTTATTAAAGTTATAAAAAATTAATTAATTATAATATTTTGTTACGGACCTCTTATATATCGAAAGATATATAAGACGTACGCGGGGGTTCTTGATTTGCAGGTAACAATAAGACTAACAGCAGGTGGTCCGTAAGGGAGGTTTGCTGGTACTCCCACCACTAGTCTAGTCGCAATAGAGTAGTAGTCGTCAATAGAAATTGAGATGAGAAATTGATAGCTAAAGAACTAAACTAAACGAGTGACTAGAACTAGAAACATCAGACTTATATAGGAAACCCCATTCTCCCCTTTGTCTTTGGATCGCAGGATAGCTCTCCTATCCTCCTATCCCTTTGGATCGCAGGATAGCTCTCCTATCCTCCTATCCATCACGTGACTAATCATGTGACTTCCTATCTTCTGGGCCGTGGCCCGCCTCCAATCTTCTTAGCGTATGGCTTTCCCCCCTTTGGTCTGCCCAGCTGGCCGCTTTCCTGGTCTACTTCGTAACATATTTATTATTATTAAAATTTTTATTATTAAATTAAAATATTTATTTATTATATATTTATAAAATAAATATAATGTTATAATTTATAAATTTATTTTATATAAGCTGTATAAAAAGTCAATATAGGAGTGGTGGGGGTTAGTGGCGTAAATATACATATATGTTATTTTCAACGCGTGGCCCGTTTTGAGACGATTCCTAGCCCACAAGCCATCATGGCAACTCCAGACTCTGGGAACAATGCTAGAGTAACAATGTACACAGAGTACTCTCTCGATTCCGAAATTGAAGCTTTCTTCAAGAAAACATCAGTAATCCACGCTACATGCGACGCTAGAGCACGGGAGCTTGTAGGTGGGAGTGTCGTCCCTGTCGACGTTCAGGGTGCGTGCAGCTATACTGTCTATGCCGGCCCCGGATTGGAGCACGTCGTTCAGTTTCGCCTCGAATCGCTGGCTCTAAGTATCGAGATTGCCTCTTTAGCGACCGAAGTATATGGGTCGCTTGCACCAAGAGTCTCTTTCGAAGGCAAGATCGGAGAGAAAGGGAAAGAACCTCTTCATGTCTACCTAATGAACCGTGTACGTGGCATAACGCATCTCGACTTCGTTCTCGCGTACGGCTTTCCCGAACACTCTCTAAACAATATTTCCTGGCGTAAGAACCTTATCGGTGACGTTGCGCAGTATGTTTTCACTTCGAGCACCTGCTACATATAGTCTTGTTTAACCTTTTACAGTTTCATGGCTTTGTCTTGGAAATCCCCTCAGCCCGTTAGCCCTGAGTACCGTGATAACTTGGAAAGGATTTATGTCAAGGACCTGCTGCTCTTACGCGCCACACTTCCCGCGCGATTTCAACACACCATCCAAGTATGTCTTGATTCGATAAACGATATTATGTCTCTACCTATGGTTCTCCTTCATCAGGATTTTGGTTCTCCTAATATTCTAGTCGACGAAACGACTTGCCATCTTGTTGGTATCATTGATTGGGCGGAAGCTAGAGTATGTCCCTTCGGACTCAACCTGTATTCCATCCAATCCTTAGCAGGGAAGCTCCACTTAACCAATGGCTGGACATTATTTGAAGACTACGAAACTCTGCAGGGCATTTTTTGGAAGAGCTTCGAGCGGGAGGTCGGCGGTTTGCCTGGTCATCAACTCCGGGCTATCAAGCTAGCGAGAATATTAGGTCTGTTGCTGTCGTGCGGATTTACCAGCCGTCTTGCGAACGAACCAGAGCCAGTACCTATTTGTGATGATGAGATTGGACGTTATAACTTGATGTCATTGGACGGGTTTCTCACCAATCCCAAGACGAAGTTCGATGGCTTTGAGTGATCACAGACCTAGACTTTCATGCAAAAGGTAAACATCTAGATGCTACTGTGCGAGGTGATGGGGAAATTGTCAGAAGAATTTTGTCACCGGAGTGCGGTATCAACATCCAGAGAATACACAGGTACACAGTGGCCTAGCCGTTAGGTAGAAGAAACATAGTTAGGGGTCGAAGAGTGCATCTATTGACTCCTGCTTCTTTCTCATCCTTTTAGGGGACATCCTTCCTTATTTATAATTACTTCAGAAGCCTAGGTACACCCCACGGGTGCGATGTCCCCTGACAGAAATGCGGACTTAGCATAGTTAGCGTCAAGTTCAAGGGAACTCTAGGTACACATACTATCCACGCCGACAAGCAAAAGACAAACTTTTATTGATTATGACACGGTAATGACCGACGTGATTGTTTTTTGTAACGAGCCTGTTATCTACCGTTTGATGAAATAGGCATGTAAGTCGGGGATTCTTGAGAGGGTACTTGTAAGAGAGGTATTCGAGAGCTCTCCAGATATATTAGGTGAAGAGATGCTTTAGATTGATAGCTAGGGAGCGAAACTAAAAGAGTGACTATTTACAAAAGGGATGCCCTTGTGTATACCTATTCTTCATTTGCGATGTTGGATCGACACCTATTTCTTCGAGTCATTTTGACTTGTTACACGAATAACTATTTGTTGTATTGGTGTAAACTGCTTGTGCATGCATGAGTGACAGCTACCACTGCGTTTGTCAAATTAGGTTTTCGGATCCGTTGGATCGTAATATCCTTCTAGCGAGTGCCAGTTTTGATTCCATTCCGTACCACC
Source organism: Xylaria sp. FL0064 (assembly GCA_022593225.1). Lineage (NCBI taxonomy): Eukaryota > Fungi > Ascomycota > Sordariomycetes > Xylariales > Xylariaceae > Xylaria > Xylaria sp. FL0064. Next base: position 909,885 of record JAJKLE010000014.1, on the reverse strand, counting down.
AGGCCGGATCAGATGACTCCAGCTACAGCTAGGGCAGCTTTGAGATCGTCTAGGTTTTCGAGCTTCGGGTGTGGTTTTCCGACGTTGAAGACCTTGTGGTTCCTCGAGTTCATCTTGGTGTGTGTCTCGTTGGCCTGGCAAGCGCGAGGACCATAGGGACCAGCCTCGAACGTCCAGCCCGTAACTCTGGCAAGTTCACATTTCTTGATGGACGTCGCTTGTAGCATGACAGTGCCATGATCGAGGATGAGCTCACACAGGGGCTGCTTTACGCAAGTCGCCAAGGACCTGGAGGCCAATCAGGGAGGTGAGATCATTTGCAACAAGATATCCGACAAATTCGGGCAGGAAATCCTTGCTTACGGTAGAAAAATCAGGAAGCAGGCCATATTGATACTCATAGGCGCAGAATCTGTCTTTCTGGTAGACAAACATGTGGCCGTGTACAGCGGCATGATCAACGTCCTTGATCTGCGTCACTCTGGCCCAGCGATCTATGGGGCCCTCAAAACTTGTACCCAGAAGAACGGTGTCTTTGGGAATAGCGAAGAGTTTGGCCAGGTTGTGGCTGTGTTTGTCGTCAATAGGTAGCTGGTCACCATCATCACGCAGTGTGTTGTATCTATATCAAAAACAGCCAGCCTAGTTATTGGGATCCTCCTGTATGCGGTAAACGGATGCTTACAGATCACAGCTATCGCGGAAGTTTTGGGCTTCCAAGGCTCTATCAAGGCTCGGTAGAGCAGGAGTTGAGGCTAGGAGCATTGCCATGAGTAATCAGATGTTGTAGCGACAAACTGTGAGCGTTTGGCTTTGTTGTTCTAGATAGCGGAAGAAAAAGATATTAACGGCAGAGGATCTCTTTTACATATGTCCCATCCAGTGCCATCATGCCTCAAGAGACGGAGCCCATTTTTCTTACCTTTGCCAGGCAGCAGCCTACCTGTTGCGGCGCAGTGGATGCTGAAGAGCTGGCGAATTCACGGTGAGTAGTCGGATAGTACCGATTCATCGCCGACTTCCATAAGAAGTGAAGTATACTGCCTTTGCAGAATAATAGCATCGGCCGACTGGGGTCTGGGTGACACATATCATTTTGTGCCATAAACGGAGATACTTAGTCTTAAATGTTCTATCAACATACTGTTGGGTTATTAGGTGTTATTGATGTTGTATGAGTGTTGGAGACTATTGTACAGACATCCTGTTGGATATAACGATTGCCTCCGTAGAGTCACGCCATCACAACGTATCATGGTGGTACGATGAGCCCTACCGCCCACAGGTTAAAAGAGGGAGCCAGAAGAAAGAGGCGCCTCAGAAAAAACAATACAGACAATTCTGACCAGACTTCATGCAATTGACTCAAATCTGACAATTTGTTACTGCATATATTTTACTAGTAATGACTTAATTTAAAATAAACTTATATTAAAAAATAAAAGTTTTTATATAAAATTTATATAATAACTGTGTTAGTCGCGTTTATTAAATAAATATAATCGTTTATATCTGTAATATCTAACACAAATTTGTATGAGAGCCCCTGTCCCTTTGACATAGGTCTACCCTTGGATACCCGATAGTCAGATATTCTGGCTTAAGATATAGTCCCTTATATCTGACAGAAATCTAACACGTACTGTAGGCAGAGCTCTGCCTGACGTGGACATGCATGGGTCCACGACCCAAGTCGGCATAGGTTGCAGGAAGCCGCCCACTGATAAATGCCCTTACCTGCACTAGACTGCTGTAAGAGGGCCTAGGTAGATACTAGCTGCAGCGCTACCAGGCAGGGGAGGTACGAAGAACCGAACAAAATTAGCTCTACGTACCTTGTCCTGCCGATTCCATCATCCCCAAACATCACCACCACCACCACCACCTCACTGTCGGTTCTCTCTGTACTTACATCCGCAGACATCCTCACATTATCCAACATCCCAACCACATTCTTCATCTCGCCTAGTTACGGCCCCCATTGCCTGGCGACTGCCATCGTTCCCATACCACTCCCATATCGTCGTGAGTGGGACGAAACCCGAGTCGCCGCGGAGACACACGGCACACATAGATATACGTCCACCACGCACATCTGTCATCCAACATGGCTGGACTCGTGACCGCCACGGGCGTGCTGGCCTTGCTCGCCGATGAGGAGGTCGAGCTCAAGGTCTTTGCCTTGCAAACTCTCAATGAAGACATCGACACTGTCTGGTTCGAGGTTGCTCCGGCCGTCGCCGATATGTATGTTGTTTAGCCGTGCTCCTCTTGATTTCACTCCTGTCATGACCTGTCCTGTGTTGTTCTACCTTGTCCTGTTTGACTATGAGCTATACTTTTAAGCTCAAGTGCCAAGTTCTAAGCACATAATCATATCAAAAAGGCTGGCCAGCTAACTCGGTTGCCTTTCTCTTAGCGAGGCGCTCTTCGAAGACGAGTCCTTCCCCGAGCGCAAACTGGCCGCCCTCGTGCTCTCCAAGGTCTATTTCCACCTCCAGGCCTACGATGAGAGCATGTTCTTCGCATTGGCTGCAGGCGACCTCTTCAAGCTCGATACGCCCGGCGAATTCGAGGAGACCATCATCTCCAAGTGCGTCGACCACTACATCGCCACCAAGCCCAAGAGCGACTCCTACACCGTCGCGGACGATGAGGACGGCGTGTCCTCGCCGCCCGCTCTGGCCACTGCCTTTTCCAACGGGCCCGCCGACGGTAACGCCTCTGCCCTGATCTCACCCACCACGCCCTTTTCCCAGTCCACGCTGCCGTCCAAGTCCCTCCTCTCTCGCGCTTCTACCGACAACACCATCCTGGAGCCCTCGTTCGAACCCCGAAAGAAACAGCATCGGTCTTCTTCCATCGCCATGTCCTCTAACGAGCTCCAGACCAACCGTGCTGTCGACAAGGTCATTGACCGTCTGTTCCAGAACTGCATCAAGGAGGGCAAGTATCAGCAGGTCGTGGGCATCGCTGTGGAAGCTAAGCGCCTAGAGTGGGTGAAGCACGTCATCTGGCGCGCTGACGAGGAGTACAAGAGAACCAAGGGCAAGGCCGCCCAGGACGACGCCGTGAGTCCAGCGGAAGAGCTTTTGGACTACTGTCTCGGCATCTGCATGGACGTTGTCCAAGAGCGACATTTCCGAAATGAGATGTTGGAGCTAGTATTGGGCATCTTGACCAGCGCCAAGTTCGCCAATGGAAGAGCTAAAGATCCGGATTATTTCTCCATCGCCAAGTGTATAGTTCATTTGGATCAGGACACAAAGGCGTGTGATGTGATTCGCCATCTGGTCGACACCGAGTCCATCGAGGCCACAGCCATCGTCTACCAATTCGCATTCGATCTCTACGACAACGCCACCCAAAACTTCCTAGGAAAGGTAATATCGGGTCTCCCCAAGGGTGAAGCTCCCAGCGAGAATAAAGAGAATGAAGGTAACACCACTGAATCCGAGACTTCTCCGCTGATCGATGCGAACCAAAACGACGCCAGCCCCGATGAGGTGGACGAGAAGCATGTCGAGATCTACAAAAATATCCGCTCCATCCTCGACGGTACTAAAACCATCAAGCTTAATCTCGAGTTCCTTTATCGCAATAACCACACCGATCTCGCCATCCTGAACAAGGTGCGCGACAGCCTCGAGGGGCGAAATTCCATATTCCACACCGCCGTGACTTTCTGTAACGCGTTCATGAACCAAGGCACTACGAATGACAAGTTTTTCCGCGATAATTTGGAATGGTTAGGAAAGGCTGTTAACTGGTCCAAATTTACTGCAACAGCGGCCTTGGGAGTCATACACCGCGGAAATCTCTCACAGTCTAAGAAGCTACTGGATCCTTATCTTCCTCGAGGTGCCGGTGGCATCGGCGGCGGTTCCCCATATTCCCAGGGTGGTGCTTTATATGCATACGGTTTGATACACGCAAACCATGGCGCTGATGCTCTCGAGTACCTCAGAACTCGATTCACAGAAGCGGAAGAAGAGGTCATTCAGCATGGTGGTGCACTTGGTCTTGGCTTGGCTGGTATGGCAAGCGGCAACGACGAAATATTTGAAAATCTCAAAGGGGTACTCTATTCAGATTCTGCCCTCAATGGCGAGGCCGTTGGTTTATCTATGGGTCTCATCATGCTTGGCACTGGTAACGTCAAGGCCTTGGAGGATATGGTGGCATATGCCCACGAGACGTCACACGAAAAGAGTGTAAGGGGTCTGGCTCTAGGAATGGCTTTGATCATGTACGGCCGTCAAGAGATGGCAGATGTTATGATCGAAGGCCTCCTGAACGACCCGGATCCTACCTTGCGTTACGGAGGTATAATGACCGTCGCTATGGCGTATTGTGGCACTGGAAGTAACAAAGCCGTTCGCAAGCTTCTCCACGTCGCCGTCAGCGATGTCAATGACGATGTGCGACGTATCGCTGTCATGAGCCTGGGCTTTATCCTTTTCCGCAAACCTGGAAGCGTTCCTCGTATGGTTGAACTTCTTTCCGAATCCTATAACCCACATGTGCGATACGGATCAGCTATGGCCCTTGGTATTTCCTGTGCAGGGACTGGTCTAGATGAAGCGATAGACCTGCTTGAGCCTATGATGAAGGACCCGACTGATTTCGTCCGCCAAGGAGCCCTTATTGCCTTAGCCATGATTATGATCCAGCAAAATGAAGCTATGAACCCTAAGGTTACGTCAATTCGGAAAACGCTCAAAAAGGTCGTTGGTGATCGGCACGAGGACGCCATGACCAAATTTGGTGCTGCTCTCGCCCTGGGTATCATTGATGCTGGTGGACGGAATTGCACCATTGGACTTCAGACGCAGACTGGAAATCTCAACATGGCGGGTATTGTCGGTATGGCCGTCTTCACGCAATACTGGTACTGGTTCCCCTTCACACACTTCCTATCTCTGGCTTTCAGCCCAACCTCCATCATCGCTCTTGATCACGACCTCGACATATTAGATGTCAAGTTCCACTGCGCTACTAAGCCCAGTCTCTTTGACTACCCTCCCGAGCAGGAAGTCAAGGCTGAGGAAGGCCCGGCACTGATCGCTACTGCCATTCTATCAACAACTGCTCAAGCTAAACGCCGCGCGCAAAAGAAGGAGAAAGCTGATAAAGCACAACACCAAAAGAGTATGGATGTGGACCCTACAGTGACACCGACGGCTGCCGGGGGTGATAAGATGGATATTGACGATAACGCCAAGCCGAGCGACGAAAGTAAGGACAAGAAGGAGGAACAGACTTCAACGCAGGGCGAAAAGGAGGCTTCAGCAACCTCGGATGCCAGGAAGAAACTGGAGAAAGAGAAACCTGGCTACGAGATTGAAAATATGAGTCGCGTGCTACCTGGGCAACTCAAATTCATCAGCCTCGCCAAGGGACGATACTGGCCCGTCAAGCTTGTAAGACCGGGACCATTGGTAAGTCGGGCTCCATTCAACCTGTCACCTTCTAAACACCATACCATACTAACATGTTCTTAGCCTACCGGTGGCCCTATACTTCTCCACGACAGGCAACCTGAGAAAGAGAAGTCCTTAATTGAAGAGAAGATGAAGAAAGTGGCAACCGAGAGAGCACCTGTTGCCGGGGCCAGTAACGCCCAGGGCAGAAACGGTCGAAACATAGAAGAGGCTCTACTGAGTCGGTTAGCGGGAAATCCTCCTGTCACGCCCAGCCGAAACCAGAGTGGTGCAGCTGCAGCCGCGGGTGTACTCACCGCAATCGACGAGGATGGAGAGGGAGATGAAGGAGCCTCTGTGCCTCATGACTTCGAGTATTACACAGACGACGATGGCGACAATTAGGCATCACATATAACCTAGGAATTTGATAATAGCAACTCCCTACCGATTGTAACCACGAACAATATCCGACGGTGTGGTAGCACAACTCAGCCGTTGAAATGGTTTATCATACTTTCAGGCGAGAAAAAGGCAATGGGCGTTGCATAAGGAATTTCATTCTATAAATTGTAACACCAGTTGTAGAATAGACTCTGGCCTAAGGCGGAGGGCTATTCACTTGTGCGTAGACGCATCTGCGGCCCCTCAGAACACTTTACTTTTAAAGATCATTTAGAACATTAAACATAACGCATTTTCTGGACCTGGTACCTGTATTAAGCTGATTATCATAATGACGTTGAGCATGGATAGAACAATCTGTTCATTGTAATCACATGCTCAGGTATGACTGAACCTACACAGTGCCTATGTCTGATCGCGGGTTTCTTATCCAAAGTGTTGGGAAGTATTGAGCGTTCGGCCAGGGTATTCTCAATATCATTGCTCTAGTCACAATTGCCGGGTCACGGCGTCGTCTCGTAGTCATTCTACGCATCTCGGAAAACAAGGTCTTGTTTCTGCAAGTGAATCTCTAATATGCCAACATTAAAGAGATGTTGTGCATTTCATTATTTAAATGCGTGTACCACTTGCGCAGTGAGGAGAGTATCATATTGCTCAAATCTGAAAATTTACCGGAATCTTATTAACTTTTTATCATACTATATCCAAGGTACATATTTTTGCTATACCACGGTGGCCGTACATATCGCTCTCAGGCCATTTTATCACTATCCATACTATGATGATTCAGGGCATGATCTTCCTTGTGAGCTATAGCGTTGCTCTCGGGAGCGACCATCTGCTCCTCCGTCTCCTCGATCTCTTCAGGCAGGTTAAGATTGAGGACGATATTGATCAGAGCTGTGACGGCAAATCCCGTCTCCAAGAAAATCGTGATGGCATCGAGAAACCCGCGGAGACTCCTGTTGTCGCCCTGGTAGGTGAAGACCTTGTCGAAATACGTCGGCACGAAGGTGGCGCCGTAGCCGAGGGCCAGGCCCGCTGTCATGATGAAGCGATTGCGGCGCGTGAAGGGCGCGCCGCGGGCGATGATAGCCATACCCGATACGGCTACGGATGTGAAGAGGAATGTGGTCATACCGCCGAGAACTGCGGATGGGATTGCGACGAGCGCAGCTGCGAACTTGGCGAATATACCACCCAGAATTAGGAAGAGGCTTTGAATCTCCGTAAGCGCACGATACTACCCAATGTAAGAAACGGGTAATAAGTAAGGCTTACCAGCAGCAGTACCCAGCAGTGCGGTTAGCACAGCGCGTCAGGGCAATAACACCGTTATTCTGAGCAAACGTAGTCATGGGAGTCATGGTGCCCAGCGCCGCAAGCACACCATTGATACCATCAGCCAGGACACCGCCCTGGATACGAGTCTCATAAATGGGGCCATCGACCTCAAGGCGAGAGACATCGCACGACGCGGTGATATCACCAATGGCCTCGCAAGCGCAGAGGATGAAGACGGCAATCAGGGGAAGCACGAGGGGACCGTAGACGGTGAGCTTGAACGTGTGCACCCAGATGAAGGAGACGACGGGGGCCTCGTCGATCCCGCTGCGGGAGAAGTAGCCCGTGGCGGCAGCGATGATGATGCCCGTTAGTAAACCGATGATGACGCTCGTGGACTTCATGATGGGTGAGCCGAAGCGCTCGCAGAGGATGATGGTAATGAAGACGGAGAATCCGAGGCCTGATCCAACGTTAGTTGGCGGGGCAGACGGGCGGACGGACGGACGAGTCCTTTGGCATAACATGTCATCGGAGGATCTACGTTACGTACCCAGGTATTCACCGGAGCCCCAGGGAAGCGCATGGGGAGCGGTGATGTCGGGACATTTGTCGAAGAAGGATGTATGCGTGGCATCTGAGCAAGGCCCGCTCCCACCCAGCCAGTCTTTGAAACCTGACTCGATCAAGCTGATGCCGATGAGCTTGAAGATGTCAGTACTTCCACCCGCTTACACACGGTAACGAGATATAAAAGTGTTTACTAACCACTATAACACTCCGAGTCAGTATGATCTATAGCAGAAAATTTAAAACTAAAAGGAGATTACTTACTAACGGTAGGACCGGTAACTAGTGGCGGGAAAATCTTCAATATGATCCGAGGCGGGATGAAAGCAATGAGGATCTCGACCAAGGCCGCGACGGCGGCGGTACCAAGCAGTGCACCGTAGGCGTCAGGACAAGGTAGCCGGGTGCCATCGTCGGCCACGGGACAGAACCCGTTCGCGTACATCTGCGAGAACGCGTTCTCGGCGACAGGGATCACGGTGAATGAGACACCAATGACCGAGATCAAGCCGGTTCCGAGATAGTACCTGGCGCGAGTGGTAAGCCGCCATTGTTGTATCATACCACATCAAATCAAATCCTATGATAGATAGATAGCACTCCCCACTTCATGGACAGTGAAAGAGAAGAGGCGGGAGTAATAATGCACTTACGGTGTCCCACGGATATGGAACCGAGTAATCTGAATCATAGACAGAATCCCAGAGACGATCAAGGCCGTCGACACAAGATACTGCTGGAGCGGCGTTTCAAGGTTGACGCCGGCTGCGCCCGACAGGATGATAGGGGGCGTGATGATACCGGCGAGCATGGCAAGCGCATGCTGGAAGCCGAGCAAGACGGCCAGGAAGACGGGCAGCTTATCGTTGAGCCCGAAGAAGGGCGAAACCTGGCGCTTCTTGCGCAGAAACGGGATGTTCGGGCGGAACAGAAAGGCATAGTCGTAGTCGCCGAGGAGTCCGTCTCGCGTCAGGAATGTCTTCTTGAGGCCTTGCAGTACGTCCCCTATGCTCCGACGGGCGGCCGCCTGCGGCACGATCTGGGATGGACCTTGGTCCTCGTCCATGGCGGGGTGGTATTGTGGACGTGTATTATAAAATAAATGTCCAACTTATATAATTCTGTATGGGAAATAACTATTTGATGGTGTTACGAAGTTAAAGTTTGTACTGGATGCCAAGCTTGTTGGTTGGCTGCTCGTGAGTATGATACAATAACAGGGATGTAGAACAATCAGTTAGTCCCCTTGGCAACAGGGAAAAGACTCGTAATCAAAAGCGACTGTTTATGGAAATGTTTAAATACGATATCAAGAATAATTCCGCAAGATAGTTCCGCAAACTCAAGCCATAACATATACTTCGATGCGATATCTCTACGGATCCAGATAGCCCGACAGGGGCTGACACCGGCCATCTCTCGAAGACTCTAACCAATCCCATGCATACGTATCAGCTCCTGCAAGAACACAGATGACGGGCCTAGCCGACGAGGCGTATCGCCCGGTGCCGCGTAGCTGGGTTGATTAATCGTCGCCTCATAGATTGGGCATTGGTATGTTACACAGACGATACTCGTAAACGTATCGCCAATTGAAATTGGATTCACAGCGCGTTAACCGTTAGCAATCGTGATACCAATACAAACAATACGAGATGGCCAATGTCATTGCGATACTATCGCGGTATTCAAGATCGATAATCAAGCCCGATCTCACGAGTCAAGTAGGTAGATAAGTAAACAGCTAACCTACCACAAGGGCAATTCAAGATTGGTAGCTCCCCCAGTTCCCAAGCTCGAAAATGGATCGGGCGCCCTTGGTTCAGTGCTATGAATAGAGCGAAACCAGAAAAAGGTCCCTGGACAACCTATCTGACCGCTCTGGCTGGCTAGAGATAAGAAAAGAGATTTTCTACACTAGGGTTTGTGGGGGACGTCATCCCACTGAATAGCACGCTAGATAGATAAAGCCGCTGAATTGGGAGCACCAAGAACGTCGCTGTATCGGGCTGACCACGGACGCAGTAATAATAGTGTACTGTAATAAGGCCTTGTCAGCTCCGATAAGGGGACATCCAGACATGGGCCCTGGAAAGTTTCAGTCCACCGGAAGAGCAAGAAACGAACGCGTCGCGTTGGGGCCGAATCCGGCCACGCAAAGCCTGGTCCCTGGGATATGGAGACCCCGAACCCGACTGACAAAGAAGAGTTGATGGCGGGCGGGTGCCGCCGCTTTGCTGTGTATTCTTATTCTTGCGCGCTGCTAGATTCCGGGGACAGAGACGTTGATCAATTCAAGACAACGCAAAAGGAATGAGAGGCGAGAAAAAAGGAAAACGGTGAGGGGTAAGTAAGCAATTAACATGGAAAATACGCTGATCCCACAGACTGATTCTGGGCTGTGACATCATGGCTCGGTTTGCCATGACCTTGAATATGATCTTTCGAAGGGTTTTCTTGTCTATTGAGAGAGGAAGCTATGCCATTTCTATGTCACTATGTCTCCCAACACTCAAGGAGCAGATAAGAAATATGCCAAGAAGAAGAATCAAGGCAGTTATACCCTAAGACTCTTCAAAGAGAGTATGAGGAGATGGGACCTCAGTTCGGACGCCTCAGGAGTTATTAACGCAGTATAATGTAAGCAACTGCATATCACTTATCACTTACAAGATCTAGCGCCAGCATGATGTTTACTCATCGTAGCCGCTCGATGACACGGAGATTTGTTCTTACTCGGCACATCTACGCCCACGAGCATACGACTTCCAGAAGTCGACGCCGGCAAACCGACAGACATAATCCAGTGCAGGCTACATATTGTAGATTTGAGGAACAGTCCTAAATGCATTGCTCCGTCGTATTCATGAGTGAAATGTGAGGCTTGAACCAAGTTTGCCGCTGAGGTGCCTGGAGGACTGCTGGGCTATGCGCTGAAACATGTGGGAAGCAAGCTGGTGCGTGGGCACTCTAGGGTAAGGCATACGTACAAGGTGTTATGCGTAGAGAAGCCATGGAAGAACCACTGGCTTTCGAACTGATTGCAGTCAGCTAGTCTATCATCAATTGTTTGGACGCGAGCATACTATATTCATAGTGCTACAACTTCTCGGATCTCTTCAAGGCTCTCGCAAGGGTGGCATTGGTTTCGAAGAATCATCGGGACCTGGTAATAGTGTCCCCAAAAAAGGCCGAGGTAATTTCACACATTCTAGCAATAGATGAGAGTACTAGGTCCTATATATACAATAAAATATCGCGTCTTAGAAATGAGAGGGGCCATCATTGTGTCTGTCCTAGTCTGAGGTAAATGTTGATGTTTTTATTTTTGTCTAAGCTTAGGTACCTGGGTAGGTAATCTACGGCTCCTGTTCAGTAATACTATCGAGCCGAGGCTGCAGTGGATAGGAGCGTTCTTCGTTGGGGGATGATTTCAGCACTTCGGCTCGCATCAACCGCCTCGGCGCTCTTCTGCCTGTGAACAGTTCAAATTGGGCGAAACCCTGCTCCGGCAGTAAATCCAAACTGTCCATCACTACCCATCCACGGTGTGCCTCTGCCCGAGTCTGGAGGATAAGAGGGGTATTCAGAACCCCGTAAGAGAAATCTACCACAACACCACCCGTGGGACTGCCCATCCAGGCTTCAGGAAGAGTGAAGTTGGGCGGAGGTTGGTCTCCGTTCTGCTGGGCCGGTATGCACGAGACCACAATGGTCGGTTGGCGAAGATGCTCAGGCCAGGGGTCATCTCGACTTCGTAGTATATGAAAACAAGTCTTCCCGTCTTCAACTTTACTCAGGAGAGGTATGTCATTCCTAGAAAGTAGCCGTTCAAAATGTAACACTAGCTTCTGCGCGTTTTCTGGGGACCGATTGTGGACCACAATGTTCTGCACACCAAGCTGTAGCATAGAATACACAGCAGCGCGAGCCATACCTCCTGCACCAACCACGAGACCGGCTGTACTCGAGCGGACGGCGTTTGCTGGAGAGAGCCCCCTTCGTATACACGCTCGAATACCGATCCAGTCGGTATTCTCCCCGTACAAAGCAAGGACGGGGCCTACACTATTGCGTGCCTTGGATAGAAGGGCATCGTCTGGTATGCTTCCATCAGAATTGAGATGACGCACTGGGATTAATGTATTGACAGCACCAATTGCTTTGGCGTGGTTACTGAGAGAGTGGGTAAGACTGATGACTTCAACCTTGAAAGGAAGGCCGACAGAGGCACCACCAAATGAAGGATCATGTATCAAATCCCGGATGTCACTTAATGACCTAGTAGAGTAGGGGCTGTAAACGTGGTGCGTACCGAGGGCTTGTATCGCGGTGTTGTGCATGGCCGGTGAAAGACTGTGTTGGCAATTTGCACCAACTACGTAGAGCTTCAAGGCGTCGTCGGTTGCGAATGATGATCGCAAGGCTACGGTAGCTTGACGAGAAGTAAGAGAAGGCGTTACGAGCGAGGAGCTAGGGCTGTCGCCAGAAGTAGACCCCATTCGAGATTCTGGAAGAACTGACGTAAGAATCTTGTTTAGACATGCGGAATGTCTGCCCTTCGCGCCGGTATTGTATGCCACGAAGGGAATTTGTGGTTGTCCCGCACCAGCGACAGAGCAGCGGAGCATGTTAATTTCGAAGTTGTCCTCTATAGAGGAAGCCGGCCGAGTGAACTTTACCAGATCGCAAGAAAATAACTGTGCCCTACGATAGTAGGACATCCAAGTTGGGTCAGCCCAGGATGGTGAGTGGTGCGAAGATTCGAAATGGACAGAGCCAATGATCTTTGAGGTCTTTCTCCAATTCGTGATACGGCGTATGGCTCGATCGTCCAAGCGCAAATCTACGGTGATATATTCTGAGCAAACCAACAGACCATGTTGAACATATTTCACGTATGCAGCTCGCTGGGCATCGTCCATAGAATGAGAGTTTGGCCAGGGGACGTGGTAGATGATTGGGATAACAACATTCCTCCTCACCATACCAATGGCTTGGCTTATTTGACTGGCCCGCTCTGGACTTAACTGACTGCGATCAGGAGATTTATCCCCGTTCGCGGTGAAAGCATCGTCTATAACAATCTCAATTGCATCAGCGCCAGTTTCGATGTCCTCCGTTTCCCATTCGTCCGCCAATATTCTCGACAGAGGTACAGACACTGCATAAGTAAACTGACGGGCCTCTGTTGGGATCGAGGCCAGCGGAAATGCGGATTCGATGAATGGGATAGACTTCGCTGGCATGATGAGAGAGAGAAACTTCAAGAAATGTCTCTCAGCTCTCTTTAATGTGAGATATGGAGCAGGGGACGCCAGACCGTCTCTGCGTACCGCCACCTCTGACGCATGATTCTGTTTCTTGGATCTCTCGGAAATATTGAAGAACTCAAAGTTAGCCACAGCGCGGAATGCAGATGCCGTGTATTTCATCAAGTCCCTAATTTTACTCTCGTCGGCCACTTGGAGATATTGTTGTATGGCTTCTGGATCCCTAACGACATGAATGACAGGATGGGAAGCGGAAAACTTCTCGAGAGGCGCATGAAGGCCAGGCTCCATCCAAGACGACACAATAATACAATCTCGCTGATGGTTAGCGAGAACAGTTTCCAGTACCCTGTACTGCCGACCCCGACATTCGGTTGGGCCGTGTTCTCTCTTATATGCCACCGTAGAAAGCTCTGTCATGTCCTTGAAGGTCTTGTCGAGATCAATGATCCTACGTTTCATTGCCGTCGAGGCAATAATCGCTAGGGTGGATTTCCCAGAGCCGCGTATTCCAACAAGAACGATAGATGCGTCTGCTTCGAACGAGCCCTCTAGGCTGAGTCTCGGCGGTGTATCACTCGTACTGCTCGGCAGACTCATGACACGACGGCTTTCCTTGAAAGACATACCATGTTGGCACGGCCGTTTTGGCGACTCGAGGTCGGAGCATAATTGGTACTGTTGTCGATCGTCAATTGTCGAGACGGATGCGTACCTCCTTTTTACACCCGCTACCACCGCAGATGCCATTTCTTCCCCTTCAAATGATCAGACGATAAGCAGCTCTTATTATTAGTATCACCATAGTTCCATCGCTTTTCGTATGTAGGGAGTGTTCACGCTTCCCTGACAGTTTGCGTAAAGAGACGATGGATGGGGTAGCGGTAAGATCGCACCCAAGGCATGCCTGTTCCGTGGACTGTCCTGTTCAAGGGCAACAGATTTCGCCGCCAACAAGTATACGACTGCTGAATCCAAGCATGTGCTCTCTTCACTAATATGGACAACAGCTTGCGGTTTCTGGCTTGTTGATAATAGTGCTGAAATGCTACTTGCCAACTCCACCTGTCCCCCACCTCTAAGGTCCAACGATGGTCATGGGCCGACAATGGGGCGGTTCTTTGACAGCCAATGCTACACTACCTAGGGGTTAGGTTGTAGTTAGTACTGCTGTGTATACTCCATGGTATCTATCTAGCAGCGATAGCTCACCGAGGCTGTTTCACTGAGCGTGGGGGAGCGGCGATGGTCCTCAGCAAGATGAACAGCGAGATAGGCTGGGGTAGTATAGGTAGGGTACTCATGACAAGAAGCGAACATGGATTGCGGGCACCAGGGGCTTGGGGCAAGACGGATACCCACCCTGGATGAGTGTTTATCCAGGGCAGTGCAGTTGGGTAGCTAAGAACTTCTCCGCAACGCTGGGTTTCCCCAGATTTCCCCACCAAACAGCGGTTCATGAGATACCAATTGGCAATCTGCGGTTGTAATCTATCTCCACAGGTGGGCAACCTGTGGTAGAACCAGAGGATATACTCTGGGCTCAGTTACCACTCAGAAATTGGAGGTAAAGAGGGTATAGAGCATGAGTACCGGGCTTGCGCATGGCATGTTCGAAAGATGAATGTACATGTTTTCACGCAGGGTCTTACGAGACGACGACATATGAGGCATCAAAGCCCTTCCGGGCGGAAGACGATCAGACATGGTTGGGAAGCGACAAAGTGGTGCGGAGGAGATAAGGAGTAAAAGTATCGCCGACCGCCCAACAAGCGAACCAGCAACGAAGCGACAACGTGTCTCCCGAGCATGTGATCAATGTCGGGCTGCGCGCGAGAAATGCGACGGGATTCAGCCCCTTTGCTTCCCTTGCGCATCCCAAAATCGACAGTGCAGTTGGGAAGAGCCCAAGAAGAAGCGCGGAGTCCAGACCGGATACATCAGGACATTAGAAATGGCTCTCGGCTGGATATTCGACAAGGTCCCTGAATCAGAGAACGCTCTTCACGGCCTCCTCACACACGAAGGTGGTCAAGGGCGGTTGCTATTGTCTGGGAAGGATACCTCTTCCGGCACTCGTCTTCATCGCCGTTGGAGGAAGAGTACGGTTCATGCAGAAATAGAGCGCGTTTTGTCCGGAGATGCCGCCTCTACAAGATCTGCAAATGATTCTACCCCGGGTGATGAATCCGACGAAGATGGACTCGAGAAAGAGACACACGACGCGAACCTTGCATCGAGTAGTTTAGAACTGCCAAAGATTGAGGGCGACATGCCAGACACGGCCCAAAAGAGGACCCAATGGCACGAGGATCTAATTACGCCTGGGCCCAATAATGCGAATCCGGCTAAAAGTCCATCAAAATACCAATCTCCTTCTCAGCTGCCATCACCACCAGTACCAAATGTCATCACTCTACCTCCTAATCATTGGCGCCTCGTCGATATATATTTTTCATATACTCATATCTGGTTTCCGATCCTTGAAAAGCACGAACTCCTCAAGACAGGGTACTCTTATCCAGATGAAGGATTACACATTACCCGCGATGCCCCGGGCTCTGCGGGACACGCTGAGCTCTGGGCTGCGTTGGCGCTGGCCTCTTACCAGGAAACCGCCAGCAGAGCCAGCGAAGGTGCCCAGGAGGCGCTTACAAATCCTACCTATCTAGAACCAAAGGAGATATATCGTATCGCTCGCAGTCTTATACCCACCGAGGAAGGCTGCTTCGAGGCTCAGCATATCAATGCGCTTTTGTTGCTCACTCTAGTTAACATTGCCTGCGATAATATCAGTGCTGCATGGTTCTTGATAGGGATGGCAACCCGGATAGCCCTCTCATTGAGGCTCCATGAGAGTCTAACAACCTCCACACGACACAAACAGTCTACTCACACTTATATGGGATGCTTCATCCTAGACACTCTCGTGTCTGCACGGCTAGGCCTTGCACCACATCTCAGATCCGGCATGGCTCATATAACCCTTCCTCGCCTCAATGATGATCTTGATGAATGGCAGCCTTGGATGCCCTGTTCTGATTTCGGCCCTTCAAAGCGGGACGCGCGACCCTCCCGAATGCCATCACACTCGATTAGTTCGTTCGGTATCCTCCACAGAATCCACCTCGTCCTCTCCCGGCGAGTCTGGGATGACCACGAAGGCTCTCTTCAGTCCAGAGATGCATTATCACGTACACTCCATAATGTAGTCAGCCAATGCGGCGCGCATGCATCGCTGTCGAACTGTGTCTTGACTGGTGAATACATGACAGGCCAGCTTCCTTCCACCCACCTTCTGCGCCTTGCATATCTATTTGCATCCGGCCTGTGCCAGGATTTCCCATTTCTTCATCGCGCAGTGCTGAGTTGCGCAGAGAGCTATGTGAGCAACTTCGGCATATGCGGGTTGTCTCCCCTTCTTCCCGTGTTCATGAAGCTTGTCAATCAACTGGCACAGAAGGATTCTCTTACGAGGGAAGAAGGGGAGCGATGGCAGCATATTGAGATGGCCATTGAATCCGTTTGGACAGAATCACCCCAGAGCTTTGGTTCAAGCAGGGGAGTCCATGATATTCAATCTACACGTTATCCGCTGACTTCAGACCCGACGTTTGCAACCGAGCAGCAACCCTTTGCTACCAGGTTGTTTCCAGCTACCAGCATAAATCATGGCTCTGCACATATGGGCATGCTATTTCCCCAAACTCCCTCCTCAAAAGTACTAGCGCTTGCCAACAACCATCAGCCGCCCTCGGAAACCGAGAGGCTCCAACTGAGTGGGCACTCTGCTGCGATGGGAGAGTTTCAAGATCTAGATGCACTCACAATATCATCGCCAATGCATTCCCTAGAAAGCGGGCGGGCAGGCTTCAGTGGCGCGGCTCTTGATTACGACACCATTCTGGATGACATTGCATCAATCGAGCGTACAAGCATGCCGGAGTCGGAAACACAATTCATGGCAAATTTGGGGTTAAGACCAGGAACCAATCTCGCCGACGTGTTTTCTCACGAGTTTAATGGCTTTTCTTGAAAGCGATCAAGACCATTCAGTATAAACATTGTCAGTACGATGCATAAAAGTTTTGCGACCTAGCTGCGTTACAGCTGCGTACTCTACTGTATTTTTATGATTTTTCGACTCGCCCATGCTGCCCAGCAACAGATACTAGGGTCTCCATGGTACTTGCGCGTCGTAGGTACAGCAAAGAGGTATTCCACCAATCACGAACGGTGTATAAGCCCAGACTATCCGCTCAGGCTTCAGCTAGAATTTCAGCTAGCCGGCCCGCTTTCAAGCCATCATATTCGACGCATAATTATGATTGGCAGACTAAACTTCCCTTTTTGAAATGACTCGATAGGCTTGTCACAGGCTCGCTTGACTGGGCCCGCTGACACGATGCAGCGACACGTTGGAATTTATACTTTGGCAAACAACTAAATGAGACATAACAATATTCACCTGTCCCCGTCGCGCAGTTGCATGCAAAAAGGGGAAACGCGACAGGGTTAAAAGGTGATCCCCGGCCGGGGACGCGTGGACCCGATCCCGGTTGAACACTCTTCCCCTGGAACCGCCAGGCTTGGCAGGCGGATGAACCCTATTCATGACGTCGGCTCCCTGGTCATAATGGTGACTTACTGTCGCCGTACAGTATCAGCAGCATCTCGACTGCGGCTAAGCACGGTTAGGTAGCCATGATGCGAAACTGTTGTGGATGGGGATGGTTGTTGTACACCACGTATGATCTAGTAGTGACGGATAGCTGCGACACACATATAATATTTCATATGTGCCTGATTCGCTTGGAGACCTGCGCCCGAATATAGGTTAACGCCCATGAGGTTCCGCAGGAAGAGATACACCACATAAGTTAGTATCTAGACGCAGGGAGCCTATCATTAGCGGCACCTGACGTTGTTTGTATACGTTGATATACCATCTTGATACAGCATTGATTTACTGTGAACTTGTTGATTAAATATCCCATCACTCATCTCTACTGTTCCCATTCATTGAGAGTTCGAACGTCCATATTATAAGGGCCCTCTTATCTCCTCGAATGTCAACCTTTCAGATATCATAAGTGACATATTTCCAAATATATTATCCTCAACATCTTCGGCCACCTCTGTTAAAGATGCATTGCCGCTTAGCGATAACGTCCATGTCGCTTGGCCGCTGCTCTGCTGGTCACTCATTTGTTCACAAGCTCGACATGGCCCGCGCGTATGGGTACCAGGGAATCGAGCTATTCTACGAGGATCTAGTCGACATAGCTGAACAGCTCCCAGGGGGTGACTGTCAATCAAACGAACTAGAGGCAGCTAACATCATCCGTCGACTTTGTCATGAGAGGGGGATTGCCATCCTATGTCTACAGCCCTTCGCGCACTATGAGGGTCTGCTAGACCGCCAAGAACATCTAAGGAAGATAGAGAAGCTGGAGTTTTGGTTTCAACTAGCACGTGCCCTACGCACCGACATGGTGCAAATCCCATCGAGTTTTGGGCCTGCCTCGGAAATATCAGAGGACATGAATTTGGCCGTGGCTGATCTCCAGGAGGTTGCTGATATGGGCTTACAACAAAACCCCCCAATTCGGTTCGTGTACGAGGCCCTCTGCTTTGGAACCAGGTATAACACATGGGAGCAGAGCTGGGACATCGTGCAGGCCGTCGACCGGCCTAACTTTGGCCTCTGTCTGGACACCTTCAACATCGCCGGCCGCATCTACGCGGACCCGGCCGCGGCTTCTGGTCGGACGCCGAATTGTGACGAGGCAATTCGAGATTGTATTGCGGGCCTAATTGCCAAGGTCGACGTCCAAAAGGTGTTCTATGTCCAGGTAGTGGATGCTGAGCGGCTCGCCTCGCCCTTGGTCGAAGGCCACAAATTCTACAACCCCGAACAGACAGCGCGCATGAGCTGGTCGCGAAACTGCCGGTTATTCTACGGTGAAAAAGACCGCGGTGCGTATCTTCCGGTCATGGAGATCTCCCGGGCGATTTTCCATGGTCTTGGATTCGAAGGTTGGGTGAGCCTGGAACTCTTCCACAGGAGGATGGCGGATCCGGACGCACTGGTACCCAAGGAACTGGCTAGTCGTGGTGCCATGTCATGGGCCAAGCTTGTTAGGGACATGAAGCTAAGAACCGAGGAGGGCTCCAGCGATTTCGGGAGGATGACAGCGTCACTATGATCTACGATACCATTTGTAGCTCCTTTCTTCTCTTTTTCATTATTGAGCTAGCGATGCTTGGCGTTCTGTAGGCGCAACGGACTCCATGTGTAGAATCAGTCTTAAGATTGAACAAGATAATTCTCACGGTCAGTTGACCGTGGCCCATGTCTACCGTTACCCTCACCAAACGCGTCATATGTAATGTGATTCACCAGTTGAGTGGGAAAATGACGGGTAACTGCTGCTCGTACCGTGGCAATAGAGCTGAGTATCCGGCACGGCCCGAATGTTGTGCCACTCGGCACGGTCACATCTACGAACGGATCGATGTGTGACTTGAGAGGTCGAAACGAGATATGAAACCGGATACGTAATGATTTATGACAGGACGATAACCTTTTTTTTTTTTTTTTTTTTTTGAGGCAAACAAGTCATAGGAAAATGTCAAGCAAACAATTAACACGCAGTGTCCAAAAAAATCTCCTGTTCAGGTACAATACAATTGGACTGTAAATACATTGAGCCTTCTGCGCTATCCCACATTATTCTCGCTTATGCGCCAAGTCTATCAAACAAACAGAAACTAGGCGTTCTCACGCTGCTCATAACTGGCACCTATCTTACTGTCCTGGGAAAGATCCGCCCCATCAATATTGTGCCTCCATTCTTCATCCTGCTCACGCAAAATCTCCATGATTCTGCCGTGGGCTCTCCACACAGGGCGCTCTTGGAACAGTCGGTCCATGGCCTCCAATGGGACACCCTTTGTCTCGGGAACAAGGAAGAACACGAAGATGATGGACAGCACCATAAGCGAGGCGAAGAAGAAGTAGACGGCGTAGCCTAGCGCGGCGAAGAGCTGGGGTGTGAAGCGTGAGATCAGGAAGTTATAGAGCCAATTGCTGGCAGCGGCAGATGCCTGACCCAGGGATCTGTCATGCATTAGCCAGGGGGCCCAAAGGGGTACTAGTAGCGATCATTTTTCAAATACTGACCTGGTGTTTTGGTCGAACATCTCCGAGTTTAGGACCCACGGAGTTCCATTCCAAGACGGAGTGTAGAAAGCCGTCCATAGATAGAAGAAGAAGATGGCGGCGATACCAGCCGGAGGAGGGGTATCGCTAGGGTGATTCGCCGGGTCGGCAATCTTGATATAGGCTCCAATAATCCACATGCAAATAGAGCCACCCGCAGCACCGAACATCAGGAGATTTCGTCGGCCGAAGTGATCGATCAACCACAGTAGCCAGAAAAATGTGAGAACGGTCTTGACGACGCCAAAAAGTCCTGTTGTGAGGAACCCCGTGTTCGTTCCTGTGATGCCCAAGCTTGAGAACACAGTTGGCGAATAGTAGTTGATCGCGTTAATACCGGATCCATTCTGCCAGAAGAACAACGCTGTGCGGGTTCAGCATGGTTAGAAATATGCACAACCGAATTCCTGTGGAGTGACATGAACATACCACTGCCGAGGAAGAACCGCCACTGGACTCTAGGGATCTTGAGAGAAGCGAAAGGCTTCCAGAATCCAGCACCGACTTCTCGTCGGTACCTCTCCACTTCTTCATCTATAAAGCCGATCTCCTCGATGAGATAGATGTCATCAGCAGGAAGATTACGGATCCAGGTTAGGTTAGCTATGCCCTGATCTCGCTTGCCATTGGCGATGAGCCATCTCGGAGACTCTTTGATCCATAAAGCACCAGCAAAGAGTAGACCGCCCGGGATAAGTTGAACCGCGAACGGAATCAACCACTGGTTGTGAGTAGGAGGCACGTGTAGATTAACGCCATAGTTGATCCAAAAACCCACTAGACCACCAAACTGCCATCCCAATTCGTAAAGACCGACAAGTCGTCCTCGAATGGCCGGTGGCGAGAGCTCGGAGATATAGATGGGTACGATCATCGAGCAAGCACCCACGCCAATACCAGCAAGTACACGACCACCGTAGATGAGTCCCAGACCCCTCTCGGCATTGGCGCCCAGCATCAGACCAGCTCCGAGGATGAAAACAGCGGTGAACACGAAGAGCGATTTCCGGCGACCGAGAAAGTGGGTAGAAGCATAGGCGAAGAAGCTACCGAAGAAGGCACCCGCTTGGTAGAGAGAAACGATGTTAGCTGAGATGAGATTCTTCTCCTCCTTGGTAATGACATCGAATCCAAACTCCGAGACGAAAGAGGGCAAGGCGAGAGTTGTGCCGATGAAGGCTGAGTCGTAGCCGATCATACATGATGCAAACGACGCGATGGCTGCAGTGGCATAGACTCTCCAGTTGTAGACGGCCTTAGGCGTCGGCCTATCTTCGTTGAGGGCAAGAATCCCCATGGTGTCTGACTGCCAACGAATAAAACCCCGTGGTGGGACGAGAACACGTTCGGCGTCAGCGATGTAACCTCAACTCTAAGGGTAAAGATTTGGCATGGGGCGAAGTCTGTCGACGAGGTCAATTGACGTGTTCGCGATACTTATAAAGCAAAGTAATATCCGGGGCCCCAAAGTGTCTGAGCCAACGAAGTCGGGGATGAGATCTGGGGTAGCAGCTAGCCAGTACTCTTAGTTCCTGGCCAAGGTACAAGATTACGCCCCTTTGTCCGGGGACGCATTTGACGACATGCCAATGCCAGGAGAGCGACGTGTGGTTGAACGTACTTCCCACCCTCATATCACAGGGTCCAGTAGCTGATAACACTACGGTTTACTACCTAGCTAGTGTGTGGTCATCTCGAGCCGCGGCGAAATGCCGGGTTAGACCATGGGGGAACTGTCAATACCTTTAGCATCACCGCTTAAACTAGCTACACCTATACTAGGTAGATAGCGTCCGCCAAGTAGTCCTGGGCAATTTCAGCTTACTGACTCATGGAGGGGAACGAATGCATTTCCTCAACGAAAATGGCGGCGATCCACGTGGTCCCGTAACGGTGGGTTTGCAAGGATATCTACCCTAGCAGACCCCGGATCGAAGTCGGCTGGTAGGGGTTCTGGATAAACACTTACACGAGGAGCCGGGTCCGCGGATGGGCTGGTTCGTGAGGAACATAGCTCTTCCCGGTGGCATTCCGAAGGTGGGAGGATAGGCATTTTCCAACTTATATTCGGCCTCCTCTCACTGGACATTGCCCCAGTTACCTTTTCGAGTTGTTCCAGGTGCATACAGGGGCGGGTTGAACGGGATGAGATCATATCCGCCCCTCAATGTGTGTCGGCCTCGGTTCTCCAATGTATCGTCGGATGCTGGGGCCAAAAATACGTAATTTGTTCTGCGGTTTGGATCGGCGTCGGCACTTTGTGCTCTTCACTTACACGGGAATATGCTATTTCCGCGTCACAATAAAACATTAATCGAAACGAGCTAAAGCGCAAGGCTTGAATCGATGTAGAATGCTGCATCTTCTTCTGGACAATACCGATTTTGGGTTGCGAGAACTACATTGAATAACTTGACGGCTCTACGACTTTGACAGAATCTCTACCTTTCCATTACCCCTTTTCGGAGTATCTAGCGAGGTTTTAACCGGCTCACAGCTCTGCAAACATGAGTGCCGTTCCTATCGCCGGCACGACGCAACAACTACCGCAGAAAGCGACAGTCGAGCGCCATGGCTACCTCTTCGGCCAGAAGATCGCGGCATCTATGTCGCCGCCTTTCCACCAGATAATATTCAACCACCTAGGCTGGCCATGGGAACAATTCCGCCTCGACTCGTCCGATATCCCCAGCTTCTTAAAACTGCTGCAAGATCCCAACTGCTTCGGTATGCCGTTTGTCCGCTGCGAGAAACCCTCATATATATACATATTTAACACAAGAACGCTCGCTAACATATAACCTAGGCGCATCAGTCACAATGCCCAACAAGCTCGCCATAATGGAGCATCTAGACGAGATGACAGAAGAATGCCGCGAAGTAGGCGCCTGCAACACCATCTACTTCCGCCCCTCAGAAGACGTGCCCGGCGCCCGGCACAAGCTCTATGGCACGAACACGGACGTGGTGGGCGTGCGCGAGTCCTTCTACCAGAACGTAGCGAACCCAGACGCCGTGTTCCACGATAAACCGGCAATGGTGATCGGCGGGGGCGGCGCCGCGCGCAGCGCCGTCTACGCCCTATGGAAGTGGATGCGCGCGACGCGGATCTACCTCGTGAACCGCGACCGGGCCGAAGTCGAGGCAATAATGCGCGAGTGCCGGGCCAAGGGGTATGGGGACTTGTTCGTGCATGTCGCTACTGTCGAGGAGGCTGCGGCGCTTGAGGCGCCAGGGGCTATTGTCGCTTGCGTGCCTGATTTCCCGCCTAAGACGGCAGAGGAGAAGATGGCGCGGGCCGTCATCGAGACGTTCCTTAGGAAGGAGAGGAAGGGGGTTATTCTTGACATGTGCTATAATCCTTCGCCGTACACCGAACTTGGTGCCATTGCCGAACGCGAGGGTTGGCAGGTTATTCTGGGCACTGAGGCTATGATATGGCAAGGTTTCGAGCAGGTGAGTTTTACTGGGTTACTTTCTGATCTACATTTGCTGATGCTTTCTGATAATAGTCTAAACTCTGGACGAATGTAGAGCTGAAAGATCTCCCCGTGGCCAAGTGTAAGCAGATGATAGCCGCGAGGATCTCGGACTCGTCAAAATTATGATCATGTTGTCACGACAGTGTACATGAGAAGAGAAAGAAGCATTTAGCAGGCGTTATCATTCAATTCAGGGTAGATACTTTGATTATATAATCTAATTCACGATTATAATACGATCAATTACTGTTTATGCAGTTGTATATATCCATCTTGTAAGGAGAAGAGGAAGGTAAGGAAGAAGGATAGCGATCTAAGCACCCGGCCTACTATAATCCAACTCTCTGACTCGTTTCCATACTTCACGGACGACGCGCTCCTGTGTCTGTCGTCCGGATTCGGTTTCAGAAGGTCCTGCAGGCCTATAGTTCTGTGGTATTAGTGTTTCAGTCTTTCCAGCAGGGGATGTGTATCTTCGACGTACCTAATAGCGAGATACAATCTACTGCCTAACCGCACATCCGTAATCTCGGCGGTTTGGTAGTCCTTGGGTGGATTCGCCGTCGTGATAAGGCCGCCAGCCTCCTGCAAGATGGCGATGCCGGCCGAGACATCCCTTCTCCTAGTCAGCCCGTCCCATCTTCATCTCCGCATAATCAATCAAAATTCTCGCGAGGACTTACCACTCCCAGCACCCGCCCTCCCACCATATATCGAACGCGCCCATAGCTACATACGCCAAATCAAGCGTGGCACTCCCGAGACTCCTAACCCCATGCACCATGCCGCCCTTTCCGTCGCGTCCGCCAACTTCAGCAGCCATGTTGACGAAACTCTCGACCTTGCGATGCATGTTCCCGTCCGGTGTATCTCTCCTATCCTTCCCCCATTCACAGGAGAAGATGCAACCCCCCGGGGCGCGTGCCGGCATGGGCGGGATCGGGTTCCGTATCAGCGGTAATTGCTGATTCTCGTTGAGCCACGCCCCCCTGCCTTTACATGCAGTGAACAGCTGGTTCATAAAGGGCGCGTATATGACGCCTATGGTGGCCTTCCCGTTCACGATGAAGGCGATGGAAACGCAGAACATGGGGAAAAGATGCGTGTAGTTGACTGTGCCGTCGAGAGGGTCAACACACCATGTTGGCTCATCACCGACTAAGTAGTCGCGTGACGCCCCTTTTGAGTATGTTTCCTCCCCTATGAACCTGTATACTCAGTCAGTATACCTTTGGATATTGCCTGATTCCTCTGCTTCGTTATCATAAATCTAAAAAGACGTACTTATGTGAAGGGTATTCCTTCTCAATAGAGCTCTTGATAAAAGCTTCGACATCTTCCACCACAAGGTTAGCAAGCCAGCTAAACATCGGCAAATTCAAATACATAGGCACTGAACGTACCTTCGTCAGCTTTGGTCACGATATCAACGGCATTATCTTTTTCTGAAAATAGCTGCTCTCCGCTGCCTTTATCTCCCCATCTCACCCTCGCAAAACTCATCAAGAACTTTCCTGCATCTTTGCCAAGTTGAACGGCAAAGTCATATATTTGGGTTAATTCTTGGTCTGTGATCTTACTCATCTTCCCTGGCCTCGGTATAAGTTGTGAGGGCTGCGACAGAGTGGTGTTGAAAGGTTAATTTGAATGAACGGTCTACTAAAGGTGTTTTTGTATAAAATCAAAGTGGAATAGAAAAAAAAAAAAAAAAATAAAAACTACGGCGGAACGAGTTGCAACCTTTATTGCATTTATCTTAGGGAGCGTCGAAATGCAGCGAAGAGTTAAGCAGTAGCAATACCTCAACTTTAACAACGAGACTAGAGACAGCGAGTTATATTTCAGGTCTCTTTCCGCTGCGGGTTCCGCCCAAGACCCCCAAGCATGGCCCGCGAGAAACCGAAGGGCCCCCCAATCTGCGATCCACTACAGGTATCCGTCGCTCTATGGTTTAAGCGGGCCAGTGTAGAATCGACTTGAAGAGTTGCCGTAGGTTAGGGACAGTAGGAATGCAAAAGCGGCTCCATTATCTAGTTGATCTACCCGCCTAATCTAGGTACGCATAGAATGGCTCGAAGTATACTTTTTCTATGTTGAATTGATAGTTGTGAGACCTGTATAAAAAACAAGTCCAGTTCTCGACTGACAAGTGGTAAGAAAGATTCAACATCTTAATGTTAGCTTGTGATATAATAGTAGGTTTATCTACCTACCTACGTACCTAGTAGGTAACTGCCTACTTAGATACGATGGGCAACTCCTATTGGATTTGCCCTGTTTGATTTAGCTGTATATAATGCACAGTGTCCTGTTTTCCTTTCCCTTTCAATTCCCTTTTGATTTTTCCTGGTTTATAGCTAGCGTGGTGAGCTGGGTATCATGATGAAGTGAGAAGAAACATGTTTGTATGGTGAAACCATCCCCCTTTTAACCTTTTTTTGTATTTCAATCCAAGCCTTTGAATTTGAGAATGCCGTGAGCGCCGCGCGGACCCAGATCAACCTTACCGCCCTTACCCTTCTTTCTCTTCTTCTTGCGTTTCTGTTCATTATCGCTGTCTGAGTCATCCGAGTCCGAGTGTCTGCTTGCTTGACGTTTACCGTTGCTCTTTGCCGGCACCTTGTTTTCTGAAGCGTCCGAGTCATCAGCATCATCGACGTCGTCATCGCTATCTTCGTCACTATCATCATCGTCATTCGACCCGGGAGCTGCGGACTCCTCCCAGATTTTAATCGTGTGACCGCCGCCACTTATCATACGGCCTTCGCAGTCAAACCCAACTCCTATTGTGGCCTCGAGATCGTCATGTCGTAAAGAGGCCTCTACTTCTCGCTTTGTCAAGTTGACGATGCGCAAACTGCCGTCGCCCAAGCCAATTGCGACCTTCTTGTCCCGACTGAGATCCTCGGGAACTTGAACAATGCAATCGAGACTCTCGCCCCCTCCTTTAGCGGAGTCTACAATGACCCGGTCGAATTGATCATCCCATGCGCCCTTATCCCACAGGGTCAAAACGCCTGAGCCCGTTCCCACTGCCACGACGCCATTGTCCCTGTTTTTCTTGGGTCCCATGCCCGCGATGAAGGTCGAGCATAGCAACTCATCCTCCTGGTCCTCGCTTCGCACAAGGACGCCGCGGCGGAGGTCCGTAACTGCCAAAGTGGTTCCGCCGGTCGAAATCCACTGTTTGCTGAAGCCACTAGTACTTTCCGCCGAGGGAGGAAGCGGCGTGAGGCTGGAGACGAAATCGTCATGGGGGAAGTGGCTCTGCTGTGGTTTCGAGGCGGCGAGGGCGCCGTCTCGCAGATCGAGGAGATGGAGAACCCCGGAGTCGCACGCCAGAAGAAGCGTCTGTGGAGATAGAGCATGGAAAAGAGTGGGAGAGTCGGGTACGGATTTCGAAGTCGGCACAGCTATCTTGGAGATCACTTGGCCGGTAGCGGGCGAGAAATGCTTGATGAGAGAGTCTGTGCCGGCCGAATACAGAGCTGTGTATATCGTAAGCAGGGTGCCGATAGCTTTTGGGATGCGCTGCTCAAAAACGGATTCAAAAATCAAATAAGAAAAATCAAACCATGCACTTACAAGAGCCGTCGTGGTTGAAGACAAGCGAGCGACAGCTCCCCTTGTGTCTCCGAGTGCGCCAGGCCGTGTCGATAGTGCTCTTTCCGTCCGACAGCACACTGACGTCCGCATCATCATCCGACAACGACCTGTCTGTGGCGGGAAGACGGAAGCATTGCACGTGGCCGGTCGCGAGGCCGACGCCCAGCAGAGGCTCGGTAGGGTGCAGGGCTTGGGTGAAGAGCTCGGCGCTCAGCGGCAGCGTGCACAGGTTCTCGAGCATGGTGACAATGCCGATTGAGAAGGACAATCGACAATCGAGTATATCACTTCTCCTATGGTAATGATCGAGGTCGCAATAGCATGCTTCCGCAGGCCAATTTGTGGTAGAAAATCTGGTTTCAAGGGCTGAGAGGGAGGGAAGCTATTGTTTTTGTTTTTTTTTTCTTTCCTCTAAGTCTAGGTAGTAACACTGGCGACTCACGTCTACCGCACCTACCCTGTAGATTTATGCATCAACTGCAGTCTGACCCCACTATTGTATAGCTGCATAGGGGACCTTTGGGGGACAATGCAGGCACACGGACTCTCACCAAAGCCCTGTACCTTCTGTTACCTATCTCACATCCTACTACACCTTTGGTATTGGGTAGGGCAATTCTTGCTAGATGGTATCCTCGTGGCAGGTGGGACAAGATGAAATGACCCTGCTTTGAATAATGACAATCTCGGAGCCAACCGAATCTCAATCATCAACTTATACTGGGCAATAGCTGGTCTCGCCAGTAACCACAACATGGAAATGAAGATGATGCGCTGCTGGCAACGGCTGGTCTTGTTCTTATTATTCGCCATGGCGACAAGTTCAGCCACAACCATGCGGAATATCGTGTATCTCACGGGGTACGATTTCCCTGTCATTGATACATTCCGACTCATTCACTAATAAGGACTTGCAGGCAACACCCGGTTGTTCCAGAGGATGCTTCTCTAAGAGCCCCCATCACTCACGTTGCTCTGGCTTTCATGAACTCAGACACATTCAACCGGGAAGATAACAGTTCTTCTTGGCCCATATTCATGTCCATTGAAGAAGCCCGCTCTAAGTTTGAACCGGGAACGAAGATCATGGTAGCTATTGGCGGCTGGGGTGATACAAGTGGCTTTGACACGGCTGCCCGTACCGAGGAGAGTCGGGCTCGATTCGCGCGAAATGTAGCTTCCATGGTTCGCGACACAGGCGCTGATGGTAAGTGAGATTTCAGTCTTGTCGTAACCGGGAAACGATATGACGAATCCGAGTTGAATGGCTGCTAACATTCACAGGCGTCGATATTGACTGGGAGTATCCTGGGTAAGTAACCCCACAATGGGCATATCTGCTTCCTCACACTAATATAGCTCAGCGGCAATGGGGAGGACTACAAGCAGGTGCCAAATGAGGCGAAGGCTTGGGAGATCGCCGCGTATCCCCAACTACTCTCCGAGATTCGAAAAGCGCTGGGTCCAGACAAGCTGATGTCAGCTGCTGTGCCCGGAATCCCGCGGGACATGCTCGCCTTCACGGTAGACACTGTGCCACAGATCATGGAGTCGTTGGACTTCCTCAACGTCATGACGTACGACTTGATGAACAGACGGGACAACGTAACGAAGCATCACACGGGCGTACAGCTCAGCCTGGACTCCGTGAACGCCTACATGTCCAACGGAGCGCCAGCCGACAAGATCCATCTCGGTTTTGCATTCTACACCAAATACTTCCGGACCGAAGGTGAGTCTTGCGCAGAAACTCCCATCGGATGTCCAACTGGTTTGATGGAGGATCCAGAAACTGGGGGTGATCTGGGGAAGACGGGAGGCTTTTCATGGCACGACGATGTCCCTGAAGACGTCAGAGGGTCATTTAAGAAGGCGTTGGAGAAGGGGCAGTATGACGAGCAGGGAGGTGGCTACTGGTACTGGGATGAAGATGAGTCTCTGTGGTGGACATTCGACACGCCCGAGGCCATAGCGAAGAAATTCCCGCTCATCGTAACAGAGAAGCGGCTTGGGGGCGTGTTTGCGTGGGGTCTGGGCGAAGATGCTCCCGACTTTGCGCATCTGAAGGCTCTCAATACCGGAGTCCAACGCCTTGCCAAACTCAAAGATGAGCTGTGATGATGCTCTCAGCCCTCATACCTCGATAGAAAGTCTTGATTGAAAGACTGATTTTGAGCCCCTCTTTTTACACATCGTCTAAATTACTGTCTAAGCCTATTGATATTATGCAGATACGTGCTACTACGTACCCTAACACAGTCCGAAGCAATTGGCGTAGAACGTCACAGTGGCCGACCAATCCGAAAAGATACCCAACACACCGACGCGCCGCGCAAGGACATCCACAAGTCTAAAAATATCCCCATCCTTCCTTGTGCTGTTGAGAATCGTGCTATAGTAATAATCCCCATTCGCAGCAACCTGCGCAAGCGGACCAGACCGCTCAAGCGACCACGTAATAATACCCAGCCCAAGCTTCTTCGCCGCCGTCGCGTACCGCGAAGGAACGTATTCGCCCTTCCCATCCACGGAAACAAGATACGGCAGCGGCGGCCCGACGATGCGCACGCCCGCATCGCGGTAGAACGTCAGATTCGCGACTGCGTCGTCGATGGTCCGCGGGCTATCCCCGCTCTGATCGAGCAGGATAGCCTGCCTCCCGAAATCCGGCGCGTGCCGTAACCAGTATGCGACGTCCTCGAAGACGAAGCTCTGCAGCCAGACGCGCGACGGGTCGATGCCGGCCTCGATGTACTCGTCGACGACCTGCTGCTCGTACTGCGCTGTTGTGTACGTGCCTTCGAACGGCATGGGCACGCGCGGCTGCTTCAGCTCACTGGTGAACTGCAGCCCCTCCGCGTCGACGAGATGGATGAAGTCCCGGTACGAGAGCACCGTGGCGCATGTCGCGTATAGATCCGTGCGCCAGGAGGGTGTTCCGTGGAGGAAGTCCTCTGCTGTCGTGGCAGACGCGTTGAAACCGTCCATCTTGCCGCACAGCGTCTTGAATTCGGCGAGCGTGATGTCGCTGGTGCAACATTGGGCCGTGGCCGCACTACCAGTGCCGTCGCTGTTCGCGGGCGTGAAGGGTATCGTGCACTTAGCCCCGAGCGGCGTTGCGACGATGTCGGTGGTCGTGTGCAGGTCGCACTGGTCGTGGCGGCAGACGAGCTCGCGGTCCTTGGTGAAGGCCACGTCACACTCGAGGATGCCGGCGCCCATCCTGATGCCTGCCATCTGCGATTCTCGCGTTTCTTCCGGAAACTGCAGACAGGCGCCGCCGCGGTGGCCGATGCTGAACTTGGTGGTGACGGCCTCCTTGTTCAGGCACGAGGACAGTCGGTCTTTCAGCCAGCCCTCGTCCATGTCGTTGACCAGGTATTCCGGTCGGGGTCCGAGTTCGACACTGTGGCGGGTATGTGATTTCCCCTTTGTCGGGATCGCGGAGGCTTTGGTTGCAACGGTAAGGATGCTGATAACGATGGAGGAGAAGGTGATATACATCACGACACAACCGAATTCTCAGCACAGTAAACGACCACTCGTCTTACTTGTCCTAGAGATCGCGAGACAGGTCGTCACAGCTGGGAAGAATGCTCTTTTATGGACGCCCGGCGAGCTGAAGCCATCCCGCGCATCGCGCTCCTTGGCCTCATCCCTATTAAGAGCAATGATATCTCCTATATCTATTTCGTGGAATGGACCAATGGTAGGGCCGTTCACAGGCGCATGCGTGCGCCAATACTATAACGCTGATGGAGTTGCAACTGCTACCCTGGGTCTCCTAGGTTGTCTCAGCAAGGCCACAGCTGAAGCCTAGAACGCTCGTTAGTCTAAAAAGCCATCTACTGTACGTCGCGCCGAGACGTGATATTGTAGTGGAGCCCCACGGTCTCCGAACACCTGGCTGTTCGGGAATGCACAGCATGCTGGAGGCTACGATAGTGCAGCTGTCAGCGATTGATATCCTCATATCAAGGCACGTGGTGGCGGTCCCTTGTGCAAGCCAAGGCTTGCCTGCATTTGCGTAGTAAATAGCGCTTCTGTTCCTGACCTTTATCGTGCTATCGGACCATCGTTGGTCTGATATTTCCACTGCCAACTCGACGGGCTGAGTATGTTGTCTCCCGCCCTGGGCCATTGAATCGAAGTTGCATGAACGTTTTGCCTAGCCGAGTAATTACATAGTAGAGTCGACATCGGTGCCAGGACGGTTGATTGTGCGTCCAACATGTGCACCTTGCTGAGCACATGATGAGACAACTAGATATTGTCTAAGAGTATGTTCACTTTCGAGGCCTAAATAACTGCCATTTTGGAGTAAATATACATCATTATGAAATGCTGATGAAAATATTCATTGAGGTTTAAAGGGGCTTAGACATAGATTCATAGTTCCCATGATACCCTGGAATCGGGAGGCTTCTAACGAAAGCATAGTGTGACCCCTTATCCTATGTCGGGGGTTAAGTAAGGGTTATACAACTTAGTGTCTGTCTGATAAGATGCTTCAACCTCGAGGCTGTTCTTCACAACTGAATGTTTTATTCATATTCATTCTCTTAATCTCAGCCTGAGACTCAATCTGCTCTCGGCCGAGGAACCAAACCAGCCTAAAGATGACACATCACCTATGAGGATATTGTCGAGTAGCACGATACAACTATTTCAAGGCATAAAATGAAGAACATAAGAAGAATGAAAAGCGAGCAGACCGTTACCAATGTCGTCATAGCTGCCAGAACAAGTACAGCCTGCCAAGTCGCTGCGCTAATCCGAATATAGTTTTTACCTACCCCCACTTTTTGTACCCTACCTACATATGACGACATTGGGTGTGACTGGCATTTATTTCATCACCTCGCGTATTCGCAATCGGCTGTTCGCTATGAATATTGGAATTGTAAACGAAAAAGAGGCCATATTCCGAATACTGTTGTTAGTAGAAGTGAGAAGGTACATTAGGCAGGCAATGAATCAAAAGTCAAATAATTGAATTGCGTGTCACACATGGCAGTGTCTTTCCACGTCATCACATATAAAAGCCGTTTTATTATTCGCTGTCTTCGCACAGCACCGCCTTTTCCAAGCTTTCCCACACCTAGCCTGGATCTATCCAAATCGAATCAGGTGATCCCGGTTCGATCTGGACGAGACAACCACGAGCCGAAATCCGACCACACAACTCAGATCCCCATCCCATTTCCAAGGATACTGCAGTGCCAGGGACTTATGACGCCAACGCCAGAATGCATGAATACCTATGCACACTAGTAGTATGCCAGGTGTAGCTGTAGGTGTAGGGTGTGTTCCATCTCCCCGCCAATGATGACGGAGGCCCCGTCATGACATAATAATGCTGCCGCCTTCGAAAGAAAGTTGTTAAAAGCAGTATATATCTTGCTTGTCCTTTGTCCATCCCACTCTGTTCCCGTCTGGTCTTCTCCAATACTTTTGTTCAAGGCCTGCCTTCCTATACGTCACCACGCGACACCACATCGACATCGTGACTCGACTGAATACAGCGAGCTAACTAATACCTAATCATCGCCAACAATATCGTGGAAGTAGCATTCGACCTGCTGTATAAGTCTGCCAAGGCCAATCGTCGCCAAGAAGATTTTAATCTAGAGAAACGGGAAGTGCAACAATTTCCACAATGGCTTTTGGATTCGCGCCCATAGTCCACATCGTGGCGGCCATCTTCGCCATCGTCGAGCTTGGCCTGACAGCATACTGTACGTCGACGGTCACCACCACCCACAATTCTTCGCTTCAACACACTTACACATACCCATCCCACCATTTCTTCTCACAAACTACATAATAACAAGCACCAAAACTAACAATCCACTCAACAGGGGCGAGCCTCTACTCCTTCGGCCTAGGCAACAACTCCCCCTCAAGCATAAACTTCCTCGTCTTCTGCTCCGTCTGGTCTCTCCTCGTCCTCCTGTACATCGGCCTCACACCACTCTACCTAACCTCCGTCTTCCACCGGCTCGCCGCGCTCGCGCTAAACGTGGTGACGGCCATCTTCTGGTTCGCGGGCGCCATCGCCGTAGCCGTGGGGTTCGGTGGGCCGTACGACTGCCAGAGCACGGCGTGTTCGAGCGCCGAGGCCGCGATCGCGTTCGCGTTTTTCCTCTGGGCCATCTTCACGTTCCTTGCGGTCATCGATGCGCTCGAGTCGTTGCGCCGGCGCGGACATCATGTTGAGACGAACAAGTCGACGAATGCTTACCCTGGGGCCTAAGTCGGTGTCGCCTTACATCACATCTCGTCTCGTCTCGTTTCGTCATTCTGATGTCTTCTTCCTTCGGCGTAAATGATCGACTCCTTGGAAAACAAGCTACTATATTTCAACACACACTTAGTCGATCTATCAGCCATTGAACTACCATATCACGTCTTGTTTTCCAAGTATAAACCAAATTTAACTTAATAATGATACCTCCCAACCGGGCCAAATCCCCGACCAAGTCAGCTTTTTTATCATTTCACAATCTATTTTTCGGCGTTTTAAGGCGATAAGCGACGCATATGAATCTGGCTGGTCATAATACCCCCCGAACATTTATTCCCCCCTTATCTTGGCTGCAATTTCACGAGTTTATGGGGTTTACGGTTCAAGTCTGTATATGATGATTATTGTCGCGAGAGGGAAATGGAACGGCGATTTTCTCAGGAGTTGATGCTGGGTATAGTGTAGGATTTTTGGTATCAAGGTCTCTATCTATCCATAATGCGACGCAACTTTATTGTTGTGTGACGTCATCGCAGATGGCAAGAAAAAAGAAACAGAATCTTAATATTTCATTCGCGATGTCTCTCCGTGATCCAAATCTGCTTGTAAATGCTTTAAGAGTGATAAATCAAATCTACATCTATTCTCCGTTCTATCTAATACTGCACTGTAGCGTATTAGTCTGTGGGAGAGGAAAGACCTTCTTTCCGGTGATATAAGTAACCAGCCAATAAACCATTAATCCCACTCTTAATATTCCTAACACCGAGAATACAGTTTGGTATCATCAATCTAAGTATACTCCGGTATCCTAATGAAGCAATCAGCGAGCAAATCGAGAGGGTCGCTCTAGAAAATTATAAGTCATCATGACAAAATCGCTATGGGGCGCTAAAAAAAAAGATGCCCGAACGCCCTAGGTGCAAAAATCTACTTGATCTGTTTCTTCGCCTCGGTCCAGCAATCCCCAGTCTTGCAGTCGAAATCAACGCGGTGCCAGGCCGTCGCGAGATTACCCCGCAGGTTATATATGCTCTTGTGGGTCTCGGGCTGTGTGTTATACGCATCATCAGTGGCCTTGACGACGAAGGTGGTCTTGGCCTCCCCGTCGGCGTCATCTTTGACCTCGGGCAGGATGCCTTCGTACTTCCAGCGCTTCCAGCACCAAGTCCGAGACCCTTTCTCCTCCATCGTGTCGTCGAGCAGTTGTGCTTGATCCCAGTTCGCACCACCGTCGAGACTGATGTCCACGCGCTGAATCTCTCGTCCACCACCCGAGTAGGCGTAGCCCTCAATCTGAACTACGCGGCCGCTTGTTGTTGCCCTCGGCGCCAGCTGTGGAGCTTGCGTGCCCGGTGTTATAGGTTGTTCGGGTTTTAGTCTTGTCCGGGTGATGGCACTCGTGATAGGCATCACCTGGATAGACTTATACTTGTCCCAGTCTTGCTTCGTCTCGTTTGGGCCAAAGCACTTATAATCACGCCGTTGCCACGTAGTAGTGCTCTCTTCGTCGCTGACCACGATTTTGTTCACCCACTTGACAGCCCTCGCCGCAACATGACCGGGAACCACAACTCTGACCGGAAACCCGTGGTCACGTGGAAGGGGCTTGTCGTTCATCTTGAAGGCCAGTAGCACGTCACCGTGAGGGTCGATGGCTGACTCAATTGGTATACTCGCACCGTATGCTTCCAGACCAGAAAACTGAACATGCCGCGCGTCCTCGCCAGGATCACTGAGCGACAGACCGGCGTCGGCTAGGACATCTCGAAGGCGTACACCCTCCCACTTGGCACAGCTGATGGCCCCGACGGTCCACTGAAGCCCGTTTGTCTTCTTGGCATGCTTCGTCATGTCATTGCGTCGATTGCCAGAACACTGCAGAACAGCGGTGATGGTATGTTGCTTAAACCTTGCCTTCAACTCACCAACGCTGTACATTCTCACTTCACCGTCCGGCAGCTCAACCGCGATACCGTGGCTGTCAGCTTCTGTCTCGTCTACAACGGGCACCCACATGTGGTTCCGCACATAGAAGGTCTCATTGGGCGTCAGAAAGGACTCAGCAAGCTCATCGCCAGGGGTCTCGGCATTGCACGGCTTCTCTGTCATCCTACGGAGCCTCGTATCTCGTTCCGGGTCGGAAACAAAGGGATCTTCGATGGCGGTCTGCAGGGGTCGCCCATTCTCGAGGTCGTCTGGGTGAACTTTACCGACCACGTACTGCTCTAAAATGTCTCGAACGTATTGTGACTTGTGGATGCTGAAGATGTCCCAATAGGGTTCGATACATCCGCCGACGGCACGTAGAATGACCTCGCCGCCGGGATGAGCAGCAACCCAATTTGTGATATCATAGACTTTATCCTCGTAGATAACCCATGGCCGTTCGGACTTGGGCCCGTGCTCTTTGACCTCGGAAAGGCGGTATCGCGGCAACCCATCGTCGGCGTCGTCGCCGCCGACTGGGGACTGTGCAGATGGGGAAGACGAGGAAGACGGTACGTCTGCTGGGAGCTCAATTGACTCGTGGGAGACGGGTTGGAAAACGGTGGAGAGCAGGGTGAGCAGTCCTAGTCCAGTACTGGCGGCGAGAAGAGAAAGCGGCTTGATGCGAGGCTTAGGAAAGGGTTTCGCTTTCGGCATAGTTCGAGGAGCGGGTTGTTGTCGGATGGCTGCTTGGAAAGCGAAGGATCTCGACCATGCCAACGACGGGCAGCTCTTCTGGGGCGGCCGTGTCTCAAATGCTCGCCATAGCCGACTTCGTTGGGGCCTCGACGCAGCTTTGAAGAGCTCTTGGCCGACCTGTCGGTAAACAGGAGCCACAGACATGGTCGCGCGAAAGATCGTGGGAAACCCTAGTCTCTATATTGTTTGTGAAGTAAGCGAGACAAGTTCATGGTATAGTTGTTGTTTGCATCGTTGGCGTAGTGTCGTAGTGCCGTCTCTATCCAGGCTTGCTGGGCAGCCAATGGGTCGTTGCGAGCTTCACAAATGGCGGTAGAAAAGTAGTATACTCAGAGAATCCGCTGGGTAACGAAAGGGAAACGGGAGAATATATTAGTTCCAAATGACGGTTACAGGCGGAAGCCGATGAGGAAGAGGATTGACGATGTTGGTCACCTGCCCGTTGGCGTCCTCGGACCTATGTCTAATTGGTACGTAATGAAGTGATGAAGGAATGGCGCCAGAGAGACCTGGTGGGCAAAGAGAGTAAATAAGGAAAAAGGGGGAAGAAAGGAAGGGAAAAGAGAAAAACGGTGGAACTTGGTACCAATTTCTGCAGAGAACCTACCGATATTCATGATAAGACGACGACGCACGTCAGCTATACCGCTACGTGTAGCTTACGAGGATTACTATCGTGGTATATGTTAATAGGTAGTAGGTATGTAGATAAGAAGGATTGCTGCTCGAAACCAGTCCAATTCCTTTCAGCGCTATATGGTCATTGGCTGGATGCTCATACCGTATTTGTGATATAGTGAGGTCCCTGCAGCTCACCGTCCGTCTTCGCATCCGATCCTGGGGCGGCTATATAGGACCTACTCAGACACCGAGGGCTAGACATCATGATATATGTATAAGTAATGCCCCAGATCCCCAGGTCCCAGATAAACTTTAGAGCCAAGCCCACTTTCATGTGCCATGAAAACTCCCTATATCTATGTTGTCCCTAACGTGGTAAGATGCCAAGAACATTATAGTTGTATTTAACCTGCCAGTCTTTAGGTAGGGCGGAGGATGCTACTGTGCCTACCTACCTAGGTATACTGTGTAGGTACTAAGCGATAGTGGATGTGTGGGGCATGTATATCCTGTCAGATAGGTACAGTACGTAGATACATATGTACTTACCTAAGGCATGGACCTACGTAAGTGACCCACCCACTTACACCCCTCCCGAAAGTCGGAGCTAGCAGTCGAAATTTATTCTACGACTCATAGAGCTAAGGTATTCAGAGTATGTATTCATGAGCGAGCATTTCAGCCGAGAAGAAACTTCTGCTGTTGTTATCGTGATTGACTCATTCCCAAGGTCGCTGGCTGGTCAATTGGCATTTTTTCTGAATGCCTAGTCGCCGCAATTGACATTATTCCTCCTTTTTCTTTATTTTTATTTTTTTTCCCCCGTCCACATTGATACTTTAGATACCTGACCTCACCGTCGAGTCAACATCCTCCCTTCCATACAGCTGTCACGTCACGATGGTGCAGCTCCCGGACCCTACGGTTGACCTTGGATGGAGTGATTTCGTCGGTGCCATTCATGACATCTTCCACAAGAACGCCCAGGCCCATCCCGACCGGCCTTGCGTGACCGAGACCAAGAGCGCCACGTGAGACACCCACGCTCATAAGTTGCTCTCGTTGCTGACCTGTGACCTCCCGCCGACCAGTTCACCCACCAGGACATTCACGTATCGCCAGATCGACGAGGCCGCCAACACCATCGCCAACTATCTGCACGATGCCTCCATCTCCAATGGCGATGTCGTCATGAT
This sequence comes from Xylaria sp. FL0064, assembly GCA_022593225.1. Lineage (NCBI taxonomy): Eukaryota > Fungi > Ascomycota > Sordariomycetes > Xylariales > Xylariaceae > Xylaria > Xylaria sp. FL0064. The sequence continues at coordinate 871,862 of JAJKLE010000014.1, read as the reverse complement.
CTTCGCCCACCGCTCCGTCGAGCTGGTCTGCGCTTTCATGGGCACTCTGGTATGGCCTGCCTGCTAGATCTTGCTACGTGTGGCTAACGGGCATGTTCGTGTTCAGGCTTCGGGAGCCACGGTGACGGTGCTTGACCCTCTATACCCACCGCAGAGGCAGCAGAGCTCGTACTACCCTATCCTCCCCTGCGCAGGCGGCTTGACTAACTGGAGCAGTATACCTCGAGGTCTCGCAGCCAAAGGCCCTTATTTCCATCGGAAAGGCCACAGACGAGCATGGGTAGGCATTTGGCGTGGACCTGACGCTCCCCTTGGCCACATTTTTGTAGCTGACTGACCACACGCAGTCCCCTTGCGCCCTCGGTTCAGAAGTACATCGACGAGGAGCTATGTATCAAGACCAGAATACCGAATCTCCGCATGAGTGATGACGGCGTGTTGTCGAGTAGCGACGAGGAAGGCCGAGATGTCTTCGCCGCTGTCCGAGCCAAGGCTTCATCACCTCCCGACGTCCTTGTTGGCCCGGATTCCAATCCAACTCTGAGTTTCACCAGCGGTAGCGAAGGAAGACCTAAAGGGGTATTGGGTCGCCATTTCAGTCTGACAAGATATTTCCCCTGGATGGCCGAGCGATTTAACCTTTCGTCGGAGAGTGTGTTCGCTTGTCTTTCGGGCATCGCCCACGACCCGATCCAACGCGACATCATGACTCCTTTATTTCTCGGGGCCCAGCTTCTCATCCCGGCTAAGGAGGACATCCAGCACGAGAGGTTGAGCGAATGGATGAATTTGTGGTCACCCACCGTGACTCATCTTACTCCTGCGATGGGGCAGATCCTCGTCGGTGGCGCAACTACCCATTTTGACTCCCTACGGCACGTCTTCTTTGTCGGTGATGTTCTTACCACCCGAGACTGCAAGGCACTCCGCCAGTTATCAAAGTCGTGTCGTATAGTCAATATGTTTGGTACAACAGAAACGTCCCGCGCGGTGTCATACTTTGAGATTCCCTCCGCTACAGAAGACCCAAAAGCCCTCGACTTGCTCGGGGATACTATTCCCGCGGGTTGGGGGATGAACGAAGTCCAAATCCTCGTCGTTTCTCGGAAGGATCGTACCAAACTGTGCGACATCGGCGAGGTCGGTGAGGTATACGTGAGAGCATCTGGCTTGGCTCAAGGCTACCTCAATGATCCCGAGAAGACCAAGGAGAAGTTTGTCGAAAACTGGTTCGTCGACAACGCCAGGTGGGTGGAAGCCGATAAGGCTAAAGACAAGGGTGAGCCGTGGCGCCAATACTACAAAGGACCGCGCGACCTATTATACCGTACGGGCGACCTGGGTTCTTATCTCCCTTCCGGGGCTGTGCGAGTCAGTGGCAGAATCGATTCACAGGTAAAAATTCGTGGCTTTCGGATCGAGCTTAACGAAATAGACGCCAACTTGAGCGGCAGCCCTCTTGTCCGAGACTGCAAGACACTTGTGAGACGAGACAAGAATGAAGAGCCCACGCTGGTTAGCTACGTGATACCCGAGATCACTGAGTGGAAGCGTTGGCTGGCGAGCCAGAACCAGGAGGATATCGAAGACGAGGGCGTTCAGATGGGATCTAGCGTGGTCTACCTGAAGAGGTTCCGTCGTATGCAAGCCGAGGTGCGAGACCACCTTCGCACCCGGCTACCTGCTCACGCGGTGCCTTCCGTCTATATCATGCTACAGAAGCTTCCTCTCAATCCGAACGGCAAAGTTGACTTCCCGAATTTGCCCTTCCCCGATGCTGCGCAAATGATGGAGGAAGCCTCCGAAGAGGACCTCAAGAGCTGGGAAGCTTTGAGTGAGACGGAAAAGACCATTGCCCTGCAGTGGTCCAATCTAATCGAGGGTCTCAACCCCAAAACCATCAAGTATGCATGGACCAGAGCCAATGCTCTACAGATTCGAGCTGACGAATTCATAGGCCCGAATCGAACTTCTTCGATTGCGGTGGGCACAGCCTTCTGGCCCAGCAGCTCCTCCTCAATGTGCGGAAAAATTTCGGCGCTGATATCACGATTCCCGTCCTTTATGAGAACCCCACTCTCAGGGGCCTGAGCAAACATGTAGACAGTCTGCAAAGTGGCCAGGCCATCACAATCGACCAGTCCGCTGAGGCCAGCTACGCCAAGTCCTTTGACGAGCTAGTTGACTCACTAGATGCCAAGTACGTAGGCGCAGATCCTGATGTCTTAAGCCCGTCGAGTGGCGCAACGTTCTTCCTGACAGGTGCCACGGGTTTCTTGGGCGCCTTCTTGATCAAGGACATCCTGGATCGTGCAAACACCAAGCTCATCGCGCACATTCGTGGCACTAAGGATTTGAGTTCCGCGAAAGACCGTCTGACGAGGTCACTCAAAGGCTATGGCTTGTGGCAAGACTCATGGGCCGATAGGGTTGTCTGCGTTCTCGGTGATCTCTCTAAGCCACGTCTTGGTCTTGACGATCCCAGTTGGAAGTATGTCGCCGAGACAGCGGACGTTCTTGTTCACAACGGGGCGTACGTTCATTGGATTGCACGCTATGAGCAGATGATGCGTAGCAATGTCCTGTCCACTATAGATGTAATGAAGCTCTGCAACGAGGGAAAAGCGAAACTGTTCTGTTTCGTGTCGTCGACCTCGGTTCTCGACAATGACCACTATATTAATCTCTCCCAAGAACAAACTGCGACGGGACGTGGCGCAGTGCTTGAGGCCGATGATATGAACGGCAGCAGACGGGGCTTATTAACGGGTTATGGCCAAACGAAATGGGTACGTTGATCTGACTCTACAGGTAGTGGATGGGAGCCCGTAAAGCTAACGGTCCCCAAAAGGTTTCAGAGCAGCTCATACGCCAAGCTGGCAAGCGTGGTCTTAGAGGCGCTATTGTCCGTCCCGGATATATTCTCGGCAGCCGCCATAGTGGCGTCTCGAACACGGACGACTTCCTAGTTAGGTTTTTGAAAGGCTGTGTCCAGTTGGGGGCAAGGCCGCGTATTGTCAACGCTGTTAATGCCTTACCTGTCAACCATGTTGCTAAGGTTGTCATTGCTGCAGCCCTCAATCCTCTCCCTGGCGCCCAGGTGGTTCACGTCACGGCACATCCCAGACTTCGTATGAACGAGTTTCTCTCAACATTAGACTACTATGGCTATAATGTCCCTGAGATCGATTATGATGACTGGAAGGCACAGCTCGAGATCTTCGTATCCGCCGGGTCAATTGAAAAGGATCAGGAACAAAACGCGCTCATGCCATTATTTCATATGGCAACATCGAATCTGGTTTGTTTCCTGCATTTCTTTACGCCCCCTTTCAACATGTCGTGGGAACACAAGCACCACAGTCAAGGAATTTCTCACTTTGCTTACTACTGCTAACCCCCGAAACTATGCTCAACTTTTACTATGAATGGCAATTACTGACTTCAAGTTATTAGCCGCTGTCGACCCGTGCTCCTGAGCTGGACGATAGGAATGCTGTGGCTGTGCTCAAGGCCGACGCTGACCGCTGGACTGGCGTCGACGACAGCGCAGGTGAGGGCGTTACACGGGAAGACATCGGAAGATATCTCCGGTTTCTGGTTGAGACCAAGTTTATGCTACCGCCAACTGGCCGAGGACGTGACCTACCCGCCATTGCGGCCGATATTGTACAAGCGCAGGAACAATGGGGAGTGGGCGGCCGTGGTGGGAGTGGTGCGGCTTAGACAATGTCGCCTCTCTACCGTCGCCATAGAGGTCGAATAGTAGAGTCTGTCTGGATTCTGCGTGGAGTCGTATATACATTGTGATACATTCGCCATAGAATGACAACTAGATTAGAGAACAAAACTCAGGAGCTGAGATGTTGTATGTAAAGAGAAAAAAGCGGCTATACATGCGTACACTCCAAAATAACATTAAATAATTAAGACACAATGATGTGCTAGCACCTCGTTATTACGATTGTTGAACCTTGGGCACACAGGTCTGCTGACTCATCATGGCGTGTGTTGACCCGGCTAAAGCGATCAATTGGACCCTTATCCCCCTATCCAGCCATCCGTCAGTCAGGGGTCTAGCGGGCTAGCGGTAGTTATCGCATCTTTAAACAAAAGCCTTCTTGCCCCTGAATAAAAAGCATCTCTAGCTAGAAGAAAGGCAGTTTTAAAGGGACGAAAACATTATATTGATATTTTAGGAAACTTTAAATACGTAACTTAGAGGAGTGTTAAGTAGATATAACAGTGCAACTGTTAGCGTTGACAACTGCTGCAGGATTCTGTGTATAAGAATCTCAACCAACACGAAGCAAGGCAACAACCAACACCTACCGTAAGACACGTCATACATAGTCTACACCCCGCCTCACAGCTCGTTTTATTTCTTTCATTCGTTTCCCAAGAAGTTGCTCATTTCTCGCTTGACATTCAATATTCTAGATCATCTTCAAAAGCCTACAACGAAAGGGGCATATATCACCAAAGTTAAGATGAGCGACAATACTACCCCCAGGGTTCCCGACCTCCGTAACAAAACGCAAGCTGAACTCTTGGACTACGTCAACGCGTATGCTAAGAAGCACGGCCCCCCAGCCGAGTCCTACGATGGTGCTAAGAACACGCTCTTCGGCTGGACGGACGATGGCGAAGGTGTCTGGGTTCTGGCTGCCACCCGGGCCAACTACGAACGCTTCGAGGATATCGCCAGATCGCGACCTGGTCTGGGTCAGTGTGAACTTATGGAGTTGGCTGGCGCAGAGTTCTTCGCGGACTGGAGAGACTCGGATCGAGCGAGAGCAGTGAAGGAGGCTGAGCAAGGGGGGATGGAGGAGGACAATAGAGCAAGAGGTCGGCACTAGACCCCTTCATGTGGAAACCTTTTGTCTTGTGGACCCAGCCAATATAGTCTCAATTCTGATATATGATGGTGCGTTTTGCTAAGAGCTTCCTGGGTTACAGCTGTTTTTCAGGCCGACCTCTGTTTCTACTTTTAGTCGAGTGAGATTGTTTGATGAACTGGACAAATTATCGTGATCTCACTCAGAAAAGAAAACGTTCACTTGTAGATACATGCTTTACCGTACGCCTTCACACAAAACATCAGCGGTGGTTGTCTGAGTCTTGGCCGTAGTGAAATTAAAACAAATCAAACGATTCATCGAGCACGGCTCCTTCATTCACATTGAAGTGGTGTGGGTAAGCCACATTTATGTATTTAATCAGTCAAAAGTGGCTTGACCAGAGCGGATATAAGGGAAGGGGTGGGGGCTTTCTGCCTCAAAAGGGGTCTACAAGTTAGGACGCACGTCACAGAGTTAACACACATGGTTCATGTGTATCTTCTCAATCAAATTGACAATGTTTCCACGGGATCTCTCAATTCACCAACTCTGTTTGCGAAAATTCGAGGCTTGAAGGGCTCAGGAAGTGTAAGTTAGATAAACACTATGAAGTATTACCAAGCGATTAATATAGACGAGTCTGCGACTGCTCGATAGAAGCAACGCGACAAACAACAGCCGTAAGTGGAAGATACAATGGTAATTTTTGATGGGCAATTTGTTCCGTCTAGCATAGAAAAACCTAATTCAGAGAAACGAATAATGATTTGCTTAATGGATGCCTAGGTATTTCTCGGCTTTGCTGTTCAACTTACCCAGTACTTTGACACCAAGTATATTTCGAATGGAAGAAAAAGAAAACGAAAAAGGGAAGTACAGGTGGGATGTGCCTATATCGGAGCATTACACCAGCAGTCAGCAGGCTCGGATCTACCTAACGTTCAAACGGCCGGAATATTAGCCCTATCGTACCCGACGCTTACAGGAGCCTGTCTCAGGATCCTAGCACGTAAGAGGGACGTTTAGAGGCACGTGGTGCAGCTAGTCAGCACATCAAGATGTGATCGTATTTTCTGTGTCTCCCATGGTTGGTTGCGAGCTGAACCTGCACGTCTCGTGCACGGCAACCTATACGGCAATTATCTACCGCTCCGGCACTGTAACCTACCTAGGTATGCAGCTAACCAATGTAAGTAAACTGGCCGAGAGCTTGCTCATCGTGACAGGGTACTGACGAGATTATCCTAGCTCTCTTTCATAAGGTCTTGTAAATAAGCTAGGCGTGGTACGTAGCACGTGGAATGAACGTCGGCAAAATTGTCATCCAACTCTAGGTGCAGATCTTCGGGGAACAACGCCATCAATTACCTCCACAGGAGAACTACCCATCGCCTGGGTAGTAGCGGGGTAGGAATACCAACACGATGGTGTGGTGCTGCGGGGAAATGCTACCTTGTATGAACCAACAGGGAAAAACGAACCATTCGCGTTGCTAAGCATCGAAGCCAATCCACCGCACGTGTAGGTCTAGATATATCCTTGACACATTTCTTACTAGGGTGGAGAGCAGAACCCTGGTCGACTGATAGCTAAATGTACGGGAGAGGGAGCGGTCTAACCATAACCTCTGAATAGCCTCAATATCAATCTTAGGCAGATGGATGCTGATTGGAACTAAATTCTTCAACAGAGTTACAGACCACGAAATGCGAAGCATAATTCTTCGCATATGTCAACCATCACCAGGGATAACTTGGCGCCAATTCTTCCCCAGGTCCCCGCGAATTTCCCCAGGTCTGCCCAGTCTACGTCTAGTGCTGGGCTTTCAACTTATTGTGGTAATGTGCGAGGCGTCCTTGGCTATTCTTGGCTAGCCTTGGCCAACCCATCAGATGAAGCTCTGGAGCTTGGCTGATCTTGGCAATTTAGCAAGTTCTGGAGTAGTGACATGGTGGTCTGGACGCCATGTATCTACCGGTTGGGAGTCATGGGCTGAGCAAGAGGGCTAGAAGGATATGGAAATTCTTACTCCTCTCTTCTCATGGGCGTGCGGGGATCCCTGGGCGTTCAATGCTTGTCATCAAATGTCATTATAAGAGGCCGACGGCCTGTCTCGTCGTCTTTCCCGTTTCTTCACTATTTCCACATTGCCTACATCTAGAGGGATAAGGAGAACATCCTTTTATCCTATACATACGTGTACCTCTTGATTATGGCTACAAATTACGAGCCCGCGGACCCCATAGCCAAGGGGATCATCCCGACGGCCAGGCAGTCCCTCGCTGACTTGTTCAAATGGAAGCAAAGAGTCGTCGTTACGAACGAGCTTGGAGAGGCACATACAGAATGGCAGGCACCATCCCCTTTGCAGAATCCGGTATCGTTGATGGCTCAACTGACAGCTAGAGACTGGGTCTTTTTCTTCGTGGGTTGGTTTGCATGGACCGCAGACGCCTTCGATTTCCATGCCCTCTCCATTCAAACAGTCAAGCTCTCTAAGTACTACAATACCTCCAAGACAGCGATCACTACCGCCATCACCTTGACCTTATTACTGCGATCAGTCGGTGCCGCTATCTTCGGTCTGCTTGGTGACCGCTATGGTCGGAAATGGCCCATGGTCGCTAACTTGATCGTCCTCGGTACGTAGATTAGACTTCACGATCAGGATGTCAATACTAACCAAAAACACTACAGGGGCCCTTCAAATCGGAACCATCTACGCCGCTACATTTCAAGAATTTTTGGCTGTGAGGTCATTGTTCGGCCTTTTCATGGGCGGTGTATATGGTAATGCAGTTGCGATGGCGCTGGAAAACTGCCCGTGAGTCTTACGGTGCTCTATCATGTATCCGGACTATCAGCTCACCTACTGTCTTTTCAGAACGGAAGCTCGTGGCTTCATGAGCGGTATCCTCCAGCAAGGATATTCCTTTGGCTACGTCCTCGCCGCCATCACCAATCTTGGGGTCGGCGGCGAAGTTGAGAGCTGGAAGACCGTTTTCTGGGTAGGCGCAGCTTTATCTTTCGCTGCAGGTCTCCTTCGATGCTGCTTCCCCGAATCCAAACAGTTCATAGAAGCAAAGGCCCAAGGCAAGAAAATCACGGCGGGCGACTTCTGGGCCGAGACCAAAGATATGTTGGCCAATGAATGGCGCATGTCCCTTTATTGCATCATTCTTATGACCTGGTTTAACTACTATTCGCATACGAGTCAAGACAGTTACACCACGTTCTGTCTCACAGAGAAGGAGCTTCCAAATGACGGCGCTACGCGGGCGAGTATCCTGATGAAGACTGGTGCCGTCGTCGGCGGCACTATCCTAGGATGGTTATCTCAATGGCTTGGCCGTCGAAGGACAATCATCGGGGCTGCTTTCTTGAGCGGCGTTCTTATTCCGGCATGGATTCTTCCCGAAGGAGAGCGCGCGCTCTCGGTCACCAGTTTCTTTATGCAATTCTTCGTTCAGGGCGCATGGGGCGTCATACCAGGTGAATACACAGCCTATATGATTCCCATTAGAAGAATCTCGGCTAACTTTCGTATAGTTCATCTCAGCGAGCTGTCGCCACAAGCTTACCGGTCTACGTTTCCTGGCATAACCTATCAGCTAGGCAACGCCATCAGCTCTCCCAGTGCACAGATTGTGAACGCCCTCTCTGAGTCAAACTTTATTCGCAACGGCGCGGGTAATATTGTCGAGGCCTATGGCCCAGTCATGGCCATCGCTACAGCTATTATCGTCGTTGGCATCATCGTCACCACCGCTGTTGGCCCAGAGAGACGTGGCCGTAGCTTTGAGGGCGGTCCCATCGGTGCCAACATCCACCACGACACGGAAAAGGCTGTCGACAGTGCTTCTATAGATGATAAGGCTTCTCCGGTTCATAACGTGAAATAAGAGCTTAACAAAGGCATCGCGAGCTCCTTTATAAATAAGAATCTAGATGTGGCATGGTTACAGAGCTGTTTGATGAACTATCTGCAACTTCGTCCTGAGACACACGTATAATGAAACTCATGCCCAATTGAAGGACCCTCGCCATATTGCGCCAGTCAAAAATGGCCTCGTGGATAATCGCGATCGTCTGCACCTCTCGTTTCCGCCCGCAGAGTCCCAACCCCCTCTTTCCCCCTTTTTTTCCTCCTCTCAGATTTATTAGCGCTCGTGGTTCTGGACGAGTCCTGTATAACCATTCACGCGGCTCGATTTCTTTCACTAAAAACATAATTTCACCGAGCTAATAAAACAGGAGATGAGGCGCGATGACTTCTGATCGAATTGCATCTCCATGGTCGACTTCCCAGTCGAATTGAGTGAGCTACTTGCCCGAAGACTTCAGGAAGTGTAGGTTTGGCATATGATCTGCCCACTAGAGGCTTGGGACCCCGTCGGACGCGGATGCCATCGAACTCACTCTGGTACCAGTTACGAGACGTTGAACCCCAAACGTCAATTCGCCAGGAAGCGATTCAGGCGCTAATCTGGGATAATCTGCACTCACTGGCCCCTATAAACCCGTATTATGAGATCCCTTAATAGACGAACCCGATGCTTGCTGCGTGAAAGCAAATGAGCACTCCGTCTGCTCATGTAGCTTAGTGCTATCAATGATACTACCCTTACTCGTGTTTGGATCTGTACGGGTAATAGAGAACTCTGGGAGGGCGTATTGGGACTCGCCATAAAGACTCATTTCAGTTAATGCCTTGCCAAGTAAGGGCACGAACTTCATGGCCCAACCTGCCGTGAAGACCACGACACTATCTTTCGCACCACCACCGAGGTATTCCTCTGGGATGTGATCGAGAACGAACATATTGTCTGCGGTGAGCCAAATAAGCATGCCGGTTAAGGCTCCAAGCTCTCAGACACGTACCGAAAACGTTAGTCTGCAAGCAGCTCGAGGTAAAAAAGGGGACTGTAGAGTCAACGCCCACGGCATTCTCTCTGACAAATTCCTGTATGTCACGAATGTCATCAGCATTGTAAACATTTGCCAGTCACTCGTTGAGATCCTTAATGCGCCGAGTGGCAGCGTCGACAGCGATACGGGCGACATTGGCGGGGCCCCAAGGCAGAGCGGGAAAGCCGTAGAAGAGCTGGGACCTGCCTCCCTTGTCGGGGGCGAATTGAAACCACATGCCTACAGTATATCGTGTCAGTAATGGTGATTATCGTAATTCTGGAGTATATGAGGACAGGATGCGTACTGGGAAAGAGTGTGCCACCCGGTCCGGCATTACAGTTAAAGTAGCTAACCACCATCTCCCAAATGTCAAGGTCGAGTGATATACCAAAGCTTGGCTCTAGCAAATGATTGACGTAGCCTCCTAGTGCGATAACGATCTTTTTAGCTTTGAAAATGGTAGGGACTGTGTTCTGGCCGATCGTGTGGACCTCCCATATACTACTGTCACTCTCGGAGGGACAAATACGTTTGACATCCGTATGCTGCCTTGCCTGAGCGCCATAATGCTGGGCTAAGCTTAGCAAGGTCCTCAAGAGAAGTTGAACATTGATTATGCCATTGTCAGGAGCATAGAGGCCGATCCACTCGGCGGCCAAATTCTTGAAGGGGTAGCGATTCTCGATTTCCTCGGCGCTCACTGAAAACTTAGTTTCTCCTAATTGCTTCGGGACTATCGGCACTTTCACTAACATTTCGTGTATGCCATTCCGAGCCTTTCAAGATTAGGAATTGGACCCAACAGCGTTCCTATAGGGTGTAAATCAGTTAAATAGCCAAGAGATCGTCGTCATAGTAAAAGAGCTACTAACCTTCCGCGGTGTTTTCGCCAAAATCCTTGTCTCCGAAATTAAGAAGGCCAGTCATCCAGCGAAGGGATGTGCCTGAGTCCTTTTTGAGTATATCCCAGAAGCCCAAGGACTCTTTAGCTAGATCGGCCATAGAGTCTTCCGTGTACCTAGGGTTCAGAAACGAACTCAACGTGAGCATGAACCCCCCACGCAAGAGGATGGGAGGCAGAGGCATGAAATACATGGTCCGGAACATACGAGCTAGATCGTTAGAGCTACCGGCATGGTTGAAGAAGTTATTCTTCTCCAGCACAATGACTCTAGCCCCTGTCTTGGCTACTTCGTAGGCAGTTGCAAGGCCGACGGGCCCGCCACCAACGACGACAACGTCAAAAGTTTCGCTAGGCATTTTAGTAGCAAGAAAGAATTCCTTGTATGATATGAGCGTATGCGAAAATGGTATTGATCAGGAAAAGGTAAACAAGTATTTCACTGGATAGCTGCGTTGACAGGTGTACGAAACAGCTTGATGGTATATAAGCAGTACCTACGTACTAGTATTACCTTCTTACCTCGCAGATGAGAATCCGCTGAAGTTCTAGGCCGCATACTTCTATATGCGACATGCATGATTCAGCTATTTCATGAACGGGAAGTTCTCAGAAGTTAGCGATCTAGATGCTGGGTACAACGACTTCAACACGAACGACGCCGTGGCTGGCGGATCGCCATCTACACCGCCTGCACAACTTGCATTACTTTACCGCACTATTTAAACAGCCACTTGTTGAGGATGCTACCCTGACAGACCGCCTGTGCCGCCACTATCACCACAGTTTTCAAGACTTTTTGCGGACTAGGTAGTTATCGTTGGGTAGTCGTTCTCCGCGCTCCCCTTTTCTCTTCATAAAAGCAAGGCTTGACAAACCCTCTCCAAGTCTCGGTACGAAAGGACATTTAATCAAAGCTCTCTCCTATTCAATATATTGACAGTACACTACTCACTATCATAACCCTTTGTTCCGGATCACGATGAGCACAGCTACTAACACTGATGGTCTTACTTTCAAGGCCCGCTGGGCCCGACGAGCAGTTCGTGAGAAACTCAGTGCCGAAATCAATGCCCTTGAGAGAGGTCTCTCACAATGGACTCCCGATAACCTGCCGCCGGACCCCAGTTACGATGAGGACAAGAGGACTGACGGCGAGGACGATACACCACCACGCAGTGTGTGTATTGTGGGAGCCGGCATCGCAGGGCTTTACATTGCCATGATCTTAGACAGTCTAAAAATTCCTCAACTCACTTACGACATTCTCGAGGCCAGCCCCCGAGTCGGCGGTCGCATCTATACTCACAAATTTAGCGACATTCGACATGACTACTATGACATCGGTGCTATGCGTTATCCTAAGATCCCTAATATGAAGCGGACCTTTGATCTATTCGAACTTACCAAGGTGCCATTGATACCATACTATCTGAATGGTGCGGAGGCTTTGGATCTATTCAATGACCACTTCTCCAATGAAAGCAGCTCTGACCCTCACCGCGTCAGCATCGACAATGGCGGCTGCGTTCCCAACGACGTGGTCGACGAAGCTGAGGACCTCATTGAGGCTGCTTTCTGTCCGTACAAGAAAAGGTTGGCTCAAAACTTCAGCGAAGGACTCGCCGAACTCATGAAAGTCGATGACTTCAGTACTCGGGAATTTTTAAAGAGAGGAGGTCCTGACGGCGAACAGAGATGCTACGATTTCTTCTCCATTCAGTGGATGGAAACGAAGAATACATCAACGAATCTCTTTGATCAGGCGTTCTCCGAGAGCGTCATAGACTCTCTTGACTTCAACTACCCCAAGCCGCACAAGTGGTATTGCATTGATGATGGTTCTACGCTTCTTACTGAGGCCATGAGACAATCACTTCAATTCAAGCCCGAAACTGAAAAAAGAGTAGAGAGTATCTCTATCGATTATGAATCAAGCCTAGACGGAAACATGTCCGTCAAGTGCGCTAAAGAGCAAAGATCACGCTCTGGTTATTGCACTGTCTTTGCCACACCAACCCTGGGGTGCTTAGCTCGCATGGACCTACGAAGTCTTGAGCTGCATCCATCTCAGAAGGATGCCATACGCAGCCTGCACTACGATGATTCCGTGAAAGTGGCTCTGCAATTCAGCTATCCTTGGTGGATTGTTGATTGCGGTATCACCGGGGGCGGCGCCGCCTATACTGATCTGCCGCTTCGGGTTTGCGTTTATCCCTCGTACAATCTCCAGGATGGCGTGGACAAGCCCGCCGTGCTGCTGGCCTCTTACACGTGGGCGCAGGACGCCAATCGCATGGAGTCGCTAGTCAACAACAGCAACCAGGATGAGCTCGTAGAACTGATTTTGCGCAACCTAGCTCGGCTGCACGCGCGGCATGGCATGACATATGACCGCATCAAAAGATCATTCACAGGTAACTACCACGCATACTCATGGTCTGGAGACCCGGCGACCGCCGGAGCTTTTGCTCTCTTCGGCCCCGGCCAGTTCAGTAACTTGTACCCTTACCTAACACGGCCTGCGGCGGACTGTAAATTTAATATCGTGGGCGAAGCGGCGAGCGCCAATCGTGCTTGGGTCGCTGGGTCCCTTGACAGCGCGTATGCAGCCGTGTATCGATTCCTCCGTCGTTTCAAGCAGTGGAACGCCATTAAGACTCTAAAGGACAAATGGGGCACGGTAGAGGAGCTAGAGGATGGAAAGAATGGGACGGTACACTTGCAAGTGATGCTGGGGTCGCTTCGGGAGGGAGATCAGATTAGAGTTTGAGCTCAAACTTCCTTCACTTGGGAACTTGCCAGACTGCCTTGTTCGTTACTGGGATTACACTTCAAACCCACTACTATTACGTTTGTTACTGCGAATAAATTATAGCCATTGTGCCGTAATAACTACCTATGCGAATTAGGAGTTGTTGTACGGAAGCCTACGCGCTGACGGGAGGTCACCTATGCAAGGACCTGCGAATTGCATAGATCTCTCGTATTTACATTCATCATATCATAGGCATAAAACCGAATTAGATGATGCCTCGTATAGTAGATAAATGAAGCTATTCAGACTTTGAGACACCCAACTAAACCTTCCCATGAGGATGTTTAAGGCCGCAGGAGTCCTGTATATAGAGACTAGTTGACCCTCCAAAGGACTGAGAGTCTTTTAGATAGTTAAGGGTCTGCGGTCATAGAACATTATTCTCATATTGAGTCATTCTCCAAGCCCTGTGTTCTGCCCTTGTGATACTATCTTCCCTTCTTCATGTTTGCCACCTATAGGTCGCCACATGAGCCAGAAAGTGAAGCAACCAACCTTGTCCTCCATCTCCTTCCAGTCTGCATGCGGATTATCTGTTGTTATCTTTGTGACATTCTCCTCGATACAAACAAACCCATTCTTCTCGTACAATGCTTTGCCTATCGGGGTAGCGTCTAAAAAGAACTCGAGTCCTAGAGCATCCGCTTGTTTCACACCCCAGTCCATGACTTGCTGACCGATACCTCGGCGGCGATAGTCAGGATGCGCGAATAGATTAAAAAGATCTTCTCGAGCGTAAGTATTACGATTCGAAGAAACGAAAATCAAGGAAACAGGAGGGTGGCGACGTGTCACCTACAGATATGCGGCCTCTGAGCAGCTTTATACCTCGGCATGCCGTAATGTTCCAGTGCTTTCTCAACGTACGTGCGCGTGCTATTGTTGGGGTACCAGGTGACTTCCATGGCGTGCGGCTCCCCGAAAGGGTTCGCCATATAGATGTTCCATGCCGCTCCCCCAACTACGTTACCAGTTTCAGTATCTACAACCTTCTGCCAGCGGCTCGACGGGTCAGATGCGTGCCATTGTTTGAGACGTGCAGCAGCCTCTTCGATGGCCGCCTGACGATTTACCGCTCCAGACCCACGCATCGGTTGGAAAAACAAATATATGAAGCTCTGTGGCGGTGTTTTATAAGCTTCCAGAAGACATCGTGTAAGAGCCGGGAAGTCTACTTCAGCATCGATGTCTTGAAGTTGAAGAGCCATCGTAGTTGGTGAAGATGTGAAAGCTCCGTGACAGAGAGACCATCCACGATATGACAGACTTTTGGGTTAAGATTGAATCGCCGAGAATAACCAAACGGTTTCATCGGCTGGCGAGACGGTACGAGATGGTGCGGGTTTTCATGTTTACGGAGCGGAACGTTGGACTCTACTTGATTACCAGTACTGGTAGCATGATGCGACTGGGCCTGTCCGCCATTTCGACAGTAAGCTGCAGTTGGTCATGTAGGCCAAATGTCATGCATACAACCTTATATATCGCAGAAAGGGTTGAAAAGCGGCATGCTATGAGAGGCCGCTGCTGGGTAACGTTAGGAGCGGTCACTCGCAGTCGAGTTGCCAATCATAACAGTACCCAAGTAGGAATTTCACCTGAGCCATGCCGCTTTTAGCCTGAGCCTGGCCTGAGAAGGACCCGCTTTTACACAAGCCAAAACGATCAAACTTGCATAACTTCTAATGGATGTATTACCGTAAATGCACTGAATTAAACCGAGAGTGACCGTTTTATTCCAAAACGGATTCGACGTTACGGGACTGTACAACTGAAGCGACTTCCTAGGAAGTCGCTCTATGAACAAAGCAGCTGAAGTTGAACGTAAGCAGAATGTAGACATAGCAGCAAAGACAATTATAGGTAATCTAGCCGTACCTAGAGGTGTTCTACTTGATGTGCTATGACAAGAAACTATTACCCTTAAAAGCTATGCTGCGCTTGACAACACAACTAACGATACATCTTGGCCCATGAAATGCCTTTCTATTAGTAGTGTATGCCGCAACACTAACGTTCATCTCTTGCTCTGTTGCTGTTTGATAAACCTGGATTCCCCGCTGGAGTATCACAGTTAGTACCCCCTCGCATGGACTAATTGATGCTTGGAAGGCGCGCTTGCTACTCATTGCCATCAAGAGATTACTTCTGTTACATATGGATAACTCTCTCATCACATCCTCTACAACTCCAGGGATGCCTACAAGCCTGCCTCCGTACGTTTGTACCTCTTGCACATCTGCACCTCAGAGCGCGTCTGTTCTTCTGCACTTCTGTTTATATCTCTGCGGTGCACTGGCGGTTGACAATTGCGCGCTCTGCGTATATATACCCTTCTCTTCTAGAGACGGCGTTTCTACTACGATTCGTTTAGCACCTGCCGGCACGGGCTGCCTCCGGAAACAGACCAGGTACTGCTGCGCCTACGTCTATATGTTGTAGAGCAAGGCTAGCCTGCCAGTAGCTTCCTGATCAAACCCCATTGACACCATCTAACTTTTCGGCTTGCATCCACCCATCTGGATTTACCCTTCGACCTCCGTACTCACTTCACCCTATGTTTGGTTTACTTCGGCTCGCCTGTACGGACGCCTTTTATATCCTCCCTCGACTCCCGATCGGTTTTGCCGTGCATTTACGTGAAGTCCCTTGCAACATAATACGTGCGTCGCCCTTCGTTGTCGTCATCATGGCTACCTACAACGCCTATATCCCTGACCTAGTTGGTGCTGCCGGGGT
The DNA here is from genome assembly GCA_022593225.1 of Xylaria sp. FL0064. Lineage (NCBI taxonomy): Eukaryota > Fungi > Ascomycota > Sordariomycetes > Xylariales > Xylariaceae > Xylaria > Xylaria sp. FL0064. The sequence continues at coordinate 855,652 of JAJKLE010000014.1, read as the reverse complement.
TCGTAAATGCCGACGATGTAACCGATACGTCTGCCCTCCCGGCGCGCCCGTCATCTCGACACCCTGCCCGCGACCAGGGCGTATCTAGGAGATCGCATTGGGTGAGGCTTTGCGGTTAGTACTACCCTGTGCCCCGAGATCACTCTGTCTAGCTAATCCAACATAGCGCCGAGGTTATACGTGAGCATGCTGTTGCTAGGTCTATCGAGGCACGTCTTCTAGCCTCCGGTGACGGTATGTTCTGGTGTTGTTTATATCGTTGCCGTTTTATCTACTGCTTGGCTGTTTTGTCTAATTGGTTTCTATAGAAGTCCTACGCGCTGCTACTCATTGCCATCAAGAGATTACTTCTATTACGTATGGCGACGTATATGTGATTAACGAGGACGGCGTTATCGAACTCCATCCCACCGTACAGAACCTTCGCCGCGTTGCCGGTCGTTTCAGAATGCTCCAGCCTGCCCACGCGTCCGTTATCCTTGGCCAGCTTTTTGCAGCTATACTGAACCATCAAGCGGCTTTTCGTCGCCTTGTCGAAAACCCCTCGATCGATGAGTATATCCACGAGCAATTGCAGCTCATCACCATCAAGCTAGATGGCGTTGCCCATCAATGGTATGCAGAGAATACTCCTCATGCCCCGGGGTATTGGATTCCCGAGTCGACCACCCTCGTTGCTACGGTTTTATTCCCGACTATCATGGAGTGGGTGAACAGGTCTGGGGTCTCGGGTGCGGCGGAGTTTCAGTGCGATCGTTGTCGCAATTAGACTGGCAGTAAAGCAGGCTACGTTTTCGGAGGATGGTACGTTTACTATTATTAACATTAAGCATAGGAATACTGGGGGAAATGGCTGATCTGTTCCGGGCCGGATGGTATACCCTCCCAAGCCTTCATATCTTTTTGCACAATGCGTTGATCTTATTTCCGTAGCCTACTAATATATGAATGCGTTTTTTTTCCTGGACACATTATATACTAGAGGTTACTCGTACAGATGTAGTATAAGAGATCGATATATTAAGTTAAAAATAACAAGATACCTCTAAACTTCCCAAGACTCTTCCGTATGACGCAAACTCAAGCTTCTTGCAAACAAGCTACATAACAAAAGACATAAAAATAGATAGTTACAGGTCTATAAGGTCGTTCTGTTAGTAAACATCCAGGAATAAACAACTTCCCTACTTTCTCTTTTCTAATATACGAAGCATACACTTCATTCTTACAATTGTATGGGAGTAACCACGCGAAGATTTGGACCTATTGCTCAGTGTTTTCTCCGCGTACGTTGGGTTGGGCGTCGCCAAACTCGGCGAGGGCTTTACACTAGCTACGAATAGACAGGCCTGTCCAGCCACCCTCTTAACCCAAGCCTTACCAGTCTGTCAAACTCGGTCGACCCATCTGTCTGTATGCCTTGCTCATCTATATCTCGTAGCAACTTATCGATATATTCGCCTGCCGCAGAAAAGTGAAGAATGTGTGCAATAGCGCGGTGGACAGCGAGAAGCCGAGGCGAAGGTGGGTCGATCGACCGATTGTTGGTAAGATAAAGCGTTCGTGTAATGGGCAAGGCCGGCTCCCTCAGTAGGTGACGGGGATGGAAAGAGTTGATTCGGTAGGTATGCGGTTGTTGGTCTGTAATGGATTCGAAGAACACCTGAAAGTCACCAAAGAGCAAGTGGAGGAAGGTGCAAAGGTTATATCTGTCAATGCATTGGTAATAGCTACTACGCATGCGACTTCCTAGGAAGTCGTTCAGTCGGTCCCTAGACTAAGCTGACCTAATGGTGAGAGCGTAAATAAATATAGAACGTGTGGTTGCCACCTACGGAAAGGACCGTTGGTAACCCAACGGTGCCAATCCGGACCCTCTCGATCTGCTTACGGTGCAAAGCTTCCGTATGAGGCGCAAAGTGTCTTGCAGGTCCATCTTTTGTCACTCGTGGCTTCAGGTAACAACAAAGATTTGTGCTGTACCTACTGGGACCAAAGTTGGCAAAAAGCCATTTCCTGCTTACATATTGTATCTGATCAGACGGCATCATTTGCTGCCATTCCTTTCATTTGCTTAATATTTCCAAGTGCTGCAATCTAATATAGCGAGTCATGACTCGCTCACGCCTACACGATCTCACGAATCCGCTTTCTCAACCGCGCTGTTTTAACGAAACCAGAGCATTCAAGACCATTCTGACGCCCGAACGATATTATACACGGGGTGTATCTAATGAATGAGGGGATTATCGAAAGCAAGACAAAAGGAGAAATGGGGAAATCACCACCCTGACCGTCTGTTGTCGTGGACTTTATAGCTGTGATCTTCTTGGTGCTGGTTATAATGCTGGTCTTTTGGTAGTCACCCGCGCGTTTCTTGAAGCTGATCTTGCCGCTGAAGAGAAGTATTCTCCGTGAAATGTAAGGGGTTACTGGAGCCGTGGTAGACTCGATTTACTGCGTCATAAAGTTTGAGATCATACGGAGCAGGGTGCAAGACATAGCCTCGATCAAGAACTCCTGCTCAATGTTGGGAGCATCGATGATGGCCTCCTATATCAAGTCCTCGCTACGACTGTTCCTGAGGGGGAGATGAGGCAAACGAAGTCAGTGTAGAAACCCTTGTCTCTTATATAGAGGTTTTGACCAAAGCCCGTCACGTCACAAAGTGTGGTAGTTGCATTAAAGCCAGGTCTTCCTAGTGGGTAGAGATCGTAAACACGGAGACAGTCTCAGCAACATCATCGTTGTCAATCCTTTCCCGTAATCTTGCCTGCCGTCTGCGTTCCTCATTCATTATCCTGAAACGCAGTCTAGATTGTATCTCCTGGGGGATAGAGCCTGACTTGACTACAAGGGCCGCCACGGCCATCGCATCTGGCCTCTGAACCATAACGAATAAAAGACGGCCGGGCTTTTGAAAGAAATGTATGGTTTTATGCTGCAACATGGTGGGCGGTTCATGCGGTACACTGGATTCTGGTGGATGCAGTACAACGGCTGTTTCTAGGAAAGGAATAACGTTGCGCCACACGGCGTTTGGGCCTCTGCACTTGATCTCGTCTGTCTCGAAGCACGAGGTCGATACGTAAGCGAATGTAGCAGAGTCCCCGCAATCAGCTATAACACGAGTCCAAGAATTTTCTCGCTCGCATGGAATCTTAAAACAGCGGAAGAGATCGCGCCCCCGCGGCCATGCGACTACCATATAGGTCCCCGATCGATCCACGCCCGTCTCGGCTAGAACGTTGAGTATTCTGCGAATCATCTTTATCATGTATTCATGTAGTCTCCTTGGGAGTTGGGTCAGTCGGTCTCTGGCCACGCCGGCTCGAAAAGCGTCGATGATGCTATGATTATCACGGATTTCTTCCCACATAGATCTCTCTTCGCTAGAACATATGAGGGCCTGGGCAAATACTGGAAGCATATCGGCTACCATTTCTCTCAATGGGACTCGTCTGGCGACGCCGGTACAGAAGCTGACTTGCAGTCCCCATAGATTCTCCAAGAATGGCACCAGAGATTCGTCCTCCTGTCCAAGTCTGTACTGTTTCAGCGTTCGTCCCGGCACCTTATGCTGAGCTGCGTTAGCTTGCAGTAATAAGTAATTTCCAGCCTGCATACCGATCTGTTTCTCGGTTAGTTCCCAATAAGAGTCGTAGGAGCCTAACGGCTGGAGGTGCTCTGAGGATCTAGACCAGGACTGGTCTTCATTAACGACACACTCGGGGTTAATTGATAATTGCGTGCCAATCAAAATCTTTGCGCGCGGCTTGATCTCGCCGCTTGGGATACCTTTGAGATCCACTTTTTGACCCCAATGATACCTATTCTCTGCTGAATCTGTTGCCCAAATCACCCCGCCACCTAAAGCAAGGGCTACCGCAGTGTGGTTTGACTCATTTGGTGTTCCTTCTTGGATCAAAAATTGACCTGGTCCCCAAGTATCGATGAGATCTTCCGCATTGCTGAGTAGGTCAAATCTAGACATAGGGCCACCTGGCCTCGATGTATCGAGTGCATCCCGTAGCGTGAACGCAAATACTGGTCCGTTGACCATGTCTTCCATGCATGTAAGACGGACTAAGTTTGCCTCAATGTAAGGGCCAGTACTGTAGGTAGAACTACCCAGTAAACGTACTTTCTTTAGAGGTGTATCAAGGAAGAATGGATGAATCGGGCCCACATGGGCTTGGCTGTAGGATAGAAGGCTCAGGCAGAGAAATTGGACTACTAGAGTACAAAGATGCAGCACTTTGCTCCAATTCTCCAGTAGTATATCCGTGTCCTGTTGAAAAGCATCAACGAGAATAGCTTGGAGGGCCCGGTTGATGCCTTGGAATCTCATATCCCCTGGAGGTTTTACTAGGAGATCCTCCAACTCTTCTCGTAGACTTTGACCAAGGTCGAAATTCAGGCGTCGTAGCTCGATATAACCAGCAAGCTCATTATTGGTACGGTGAGGTTTTGCTTGTCGTAGTATGGTGAGAGACTCGCAGCAGAGTTTGGCTCTTTGAAGATACCCGGCAGCAGAGCAATACCTGTTTACAATTCGCAGCAGGCTTGAAACTTTCTCTCGGGATTCCTTCGTATCATGAAAGTATGAGATGAGCGCCATGGAACTTTTGTCTTCAAAAGTGACGGAGCCTATCCATGATGATTTGTCTCGAGAGGTTGGACTTAGCCCAGCCAACCCGCATAGCTCTTCAACGAGCAAAAGAGTCTCCTGATATTGGCTTGGCTGATCCAGGCTCGTCAGTACAGCTGCATCCTGATCAGCGACAGCAAAGAGATTATGCACGCATCCCGGAAGGTGAAAGTTCGTCTGTGGTTTCATCGTGTCAAAAGTGTTCGGCTGGAAGTAAATCCAAGGGCTATCACTTGCTTGCTCAAATAAGAGATTTGCCATTTCATCCCTTGAGCATCCCATGTCTTGCAATTCCCGAAGCCATGCATAATCTCCTGTCGCAATATGCTCGAATCTCGATTGCAACAGTCTGCAAACAATCTTAATACTCCTGGTGTCAAGCCCTTCCTTAATGGATGTGGGGGGATTGATAAAAATATTAAGATTTGATTTGAAGATTTCGAATGATTGGCCTTTTGTAAGGAAGTCGCTGATGATCTGGAGATGTTCCGGCCTGTATTCCTGAGACTGATTGTCTTCTTCCTTATCGTCGTTCAATTCCTCATCGTCATCCTCTTCCTCATCATCGGAGTTATCGTCTTCGTCCAGGTTTGCCAGCATCTGCCCCTCTTCTATCTCTATCTCCTTCTGCTGCACGTACTCGTGACCCAATGTTCTATGCCGTTTTTTAGATTGTTCTGTGTGATTCTCATCGCTCTCAACTGCTTGGGGAGGTTGAAAGCTTCCCTCCTCATAACCACCGCTGGGTGTAGCTATCTGTGTTTGTTTTTCATACTTTCTGCTAAGTTGCTGTAGATATCGGTCTAGAAGGAGATTGCGGTTATGCTTTTGAGTATTGACCTGCAATGTAGTGTGCCGCGTTGCTGAATCAAAAAACCTGAAAACAAGCTCTGTGACACGTTCCCTCTGTGGACCCGTTCCCAAAGATCGTATGATTTCACGGAGTAAGGGATCCTGAGTCTCATGTCGTAGACCTTTGAGAAACTTATTTAACAGTCTGTTATGATTCTTCAGGAACCGCTGGCTGCCAATTTTTATCGCTTGCTCGTATATAGGACGAAGACATGTGTTTTCGGAGAGCAAATCAGCAAGATACTGTGCGGCAGGCTGCGTGAACTCGTACGATTCGGAGGATGAAGTCGTCCGTGTCGTAACTGAAGAGAATATTGAAGGAGTATCCGAAACATCGGAGGTCGAACCTTCGTCTTCATAGTCACTGTGAACATTGGTTACGCCGCTTAGCGCGTCAGAACGTTTTGCCTTTAGCGCTGTCTTTCTCGTTTCTATTACCCGTACGTCTAGCGGCTTGGTGTCCACGAAAATGGCCTGATTCCGGTATCTCGAAGTCCGCTGGTACATATCCTCGGCCTCTTGCATCTTGCCTTGGGATCTATAAAGGTTCCCTAGGTTGTTGACCGTGTCGAGCCTCGACGTGTGATTGGGTCCCCATGCTTTCTCGTATCCTCCAAGCGCCCGCAAATACATGTCCTCGGCATCTTGCATCTTGCCTTGGGATCTATAAAGGTTCCCTAGGTTGTTGACCGTGTCGAGCCTCGACGTGTGATTGGGTCCCCATGCTTTCTCGTATCCTCCAAGCGCCCGCAAATACATGTCCTCGGCATCTTGCATCTTGCCTTGGGATCTATAAAGGTTCCCTAGGTTGTTGACCGTGTCGAGCCTCGACGTGTGATTGGGTCCCCATGCTTTCTCGTATCCTCCAAGCGCCCGCAAATACATGTCCTCGGCATCTTGCATCTTGCCTTGGGATCTATAAAGGTTCCCTAGGTTGTTGACCGTGTCGAGCCTCGACGTGTGATTGGGTCCCCATGCTTTCTCGTATCCTCCAAGCGCCCGCAAATACATGTCCTCGGCATCTTGCATCTTGCCTTGGAATTTATAAAGGTTCCCTAAATTGTTGACCGTGTCAAGTGTTGACGTATGATCGGGTCCCCATGCCCTCTCATATCCTTGAAGCGCTCGTAAATACATGTTCTCGGCATCTTGCATCTTGCCTTGGAATTTATAAAGGTTCCCTAAATTGTTGACCGTGTCAAGTGTTGACGTATGATCGGGTCCCCATGCCCTCTCATATCCTTGAAGCGCTCGTAAATACATGTTCTCGGCCTCTTGCATCTTGCCTTGGTCGGCGTAAAGGAGACCTAAGCTGTGAAAGGCCGACTCCGTAACATGATCACCCTTTGTTATCGTGGTGGAACATTTTATGGCATGGGATAGGAGCCGTCTTTGAAGCAGCCAGAACTGGAGCTCGTCATGGGATGGAACGCTTGCAGCTACACAGTCCACCGTAAGCTTAGCTAAACTGACATCCCGGGTTTCATTTAACACATAAACGGTCCAAGAGTGTACGCATGCGTGGATACTATATCCCCTTGATCCAATCAGGTCCGAAGTCGAGATGTGCGGTTCGACAAATCCGTAGTCATGCAACGTGCCCATAGCGCTATTAAAGTTCAGTTCATCAGCCAGCTCGTATATCCACGCTGGACCGTCCGTGCCGCTAGGCTGGAGCAGTTCAAACCAAATATCTTCGTTGTCGAAATAGGCCCACCACCGGAGTAAATGAGCGGCAAGTGGATCTTGTTTGTGAATTTGCACGTACGAGAGCTGCCATGTTGAGCAGAGTGTGCGGTCTTGGTAAGAGCCCAGGCGCGGGGTGCTTGTGTGAAGCCTTGCCCACGATTCTCTGTAAAGGCGTAGGTAATCAGTAAAGCCGATTGAGACGCGCCTCAAGTACGCTCCGGCAGTAGCAAGGGCAAGAGGAAGTCCGTCGAGTTCTTCCACAAGACTTTTAGCATCAGCGTCTGTAGCAAAGAGTTAGCAAAGCTCTGTTAAAATGCGAGAGGCCTACCTTACCGTAGTGCGCGCTGTCTCGGCCCGAGGTCATCGCGAGGATTTGAAGACCGTCGTCTATTGACTCCAGCTTTCTTACCCGAATTCGACGGCCCAGATCGACCTGCGACGACCGCGTTGTGACGATGACCGAGCCTTGGTACGCTTCAGGAAGAAAGCGGCCGATATCAATTCCAGCTCCGTCTATGCCGTCACCCAATTTCGGATCGTCGAAATTGTCGTAAACAAGAAGCCACCTAGTATTGCCTGGCAGGCTGAACCAGGCTTTGACGGCTTGAACCACTTCCTCCTGATTCTGCTGTAGATCTAAGGCACTTAGGCGGCTGGCATCAGGATGTTGCTGCAGTATCTGCCTGGCCACTTTGGTAAAACTCTGTTGGATAGACGTTTCGTCCTTAATGTTCAACCAGAATATGGCAGAATATTCATCTCTATATCGCTTTACGTATGTAATGGCGAGCTGTGTCTTCCCAATACCGCCGAGACCGTGGAGAACAACAACACGACGGCTTCCATCTGAGCTTAGTGTTCTGCGCATCTCTGCTAATTCTTTCTCTCTTGCAACAAAGTATTGAATCTCGGGAACGTTGGATAGACTAAAAATAACAGAGAAATCGTTATGTCGAGTTCCTACCGTTGGTCAGTCTCCAAGCTCAATTGATCTGAAGTATTTCTTTTTTTTTTTTTTTTTTTTTTAATAAACCTTACCCTTGACAATCTTCTGTGCCTCCTCCCGCAGCCGCCTCTCTGCCTTTTGTCGCCCTTCGCCGTATATCAGTGGCATATGAACGTCAAATATGCCTAAGAGCGAATACGCCATATCCTCTTCGTATTTCGTCTGGCGATTGCGGACCCATGCTTCTCGTTCCGCGATAGAGAAGTCGGATAGAGGAGTACCGCGGAGGGCACTCGCAGGGATGCCTGTGATATCGCGTAATTGAGGCTCTAGAGACCGTTTATTGCCTAGCCATATCCCTTCTTTAGAATAAAACTCCACTGTGACTGGGGCGATGAGCTCTTGGAGTGTCCATCCACGAGTAAACCATCTACTGTCTCGAAAAGCCATCTCCCAGGGCGTCGCGCTGTCTTGTGTACCAGCTGCCGCAGTGCCGGAGACGTCGGAGAGATAGACGTAGCATACTTTCGCACGGCGATACCACCGGAACATGCTGTTGATCGCAGTCTGAAGCTCGATACTGTCCGACTTGTCGATGCAACAGGTATCGACCCAGAAATATCGCAACCCGTGTCGTCTCGCTTGTTCGGCACAGAACCTGATCTTGTCGTAGCCGGCCTTCTGCTGCCAGTCATCCCATGTCTTCGCTAGGTCTGTAAAGACCACCTCGTCTGGTCCCCATGTGTGGGAAAGGATCGCGTAGGGAGGAATATCATCGGAAGCGAGGTCTGGGGTAAGGCTGTAATTGCCAGCACCGTCGCGTTGCAGTAGCCGCATTGTAGGGGCCCAAGAGTCAGCCGACTGCCGACGGGCCTTTGTTAAAATATGATATAGGATTGATGGCCGCAAGATCTTGCTTCACTGGCTGGATGAAGCTGGCATGATCTCGGTTCGTTGCGAGAGATGCTGATCGGTCAGGCTGATGAGGCTTTAGATGGCGGGGTAGGTCCAGGATCATTGAGCTCAGCCACAAGCCCATGGAGTACATAAGCAAGAGGTCGAGGCTCCTCTGGCATGTTGGGCTTCCCACTTGTTGTAAAGAGCTGGTGCAAGGGCTGTAATTATCTGTCGATACATTGGTAATAGCTACTACGCATGCGACTTCCTAGGAAGTCGTTCAGTCGGTCCCCAGACCAAGCCGACCTAGTGGTCAGAGTGCAAATAAATATAGAACGTGCGGTGGCTGAGACGGCCTCTAAGAGCTTTGCAAGCCACAAGCACCCCAGTTCTGTCGTGTGGCCTGCTACCTGCTGAGAGGCTGTTGGAATCAAGCCAACAGTTCGGTTAGGGGGTTATGTCCGCACAGGGAATGCTTTAGACAGAAGAAAGGACATAATATCGTATATTGGTTTGTACCGAGCTTTGTCTATTTTCGCTACTAGAATGGCAACTAATTCATTGTTCTAACTTCTTCTCGCCGCGATATTATTTACATATTTATACCCAACATCTAATAGTAGTAATTGAGCCTTCATCTGGTAGTCTAGTCTATAATCGACGAGGTGTATAGTTCTCCCTGAGAGCTGGTAGAGCTGTTAACGGTAAACTGCAATTATAGGCCGTTGACTTAGGAGACGGCCTTGCCACCGTTCGCATTGTAGAAGATAACACAGCTGGTGTTTGTGCATCCTCCGCTGGACGGCTTAAAATATAGCTAATGTTTGTTTTGAACGCCTCACGAGATTCATATCCCGAGTTTGGGTTTTTAGCCGTACCGCTCTCCGTATTTTGATCCAGCCTTTCTATATCGCTTGGGTTATTATGCATACGGCTCTAGTAGTCCAGTAAGTAGTAGAACACAGTATGTCCGGAGTCCTGCACTATACCTCTGAACATGAGTCGACGCTTGTGCACTCTTTTATTTCCTCAGATTCTCCAAGAGGCGCATCACCCAAAGCTTCAGGTTGACCATCTTGCATCGCGATACAATTGGTAGGTTTCTGAGCAGTAACGGGTGGCCACGCGTTTGGCAAGCATATGGCCCGTGGGGATGACATAATACATCCCGTGAGACCTTGGTCTAGATTCGCCGCCGTCTGTGGTCTCTGGGAATCGTCCAAGGTATGATGGGGCTTGGGAGGATCGGCTGATAGACTCATCGGATCCCGTGCCAGTTGTGCTGCGCCGAACTCTAGGTTCCTGTATAAGGAAACTTGAGGTATCTCTGTATCATTGAGTACTGTATTAGAACTCTGTACTTCATTGTTATTTTCGAGTGGGGCGATTGGGGATGTCGGGTCGAGCGGAATTCCTAGTTCAATGCTATCTCCTTTGCCACGGTTCGAGTCCTGAAACCTGGCGCTCCGAGCGGACTCCATGTGGCAGGTGTCTTCTATGACGGCGGTATTAGCGTTAAGTAGAAGCATCCTCTCATTAGATCCAGAAAACCTACCGATATCGCTTTTACCTTCTGTGGCGGCGGGCCCTTCCTGCAGCGACAGCTGCTTTCGTATTGCTTCTAGCCTAACACTGAAATTTACCGCAGCCTTAAAACCAGTGACCACGCGAGAAGCTTCATCATGGAGGTTCAAAGGCCGAAGATCTTTTGCAGGTGTCCAACATAGTAAGTGCTCGTTAGAGATTGAGAAATGCCCTTCAGGTGGTATCTCTATGTCCTCGTTGAAGTATAGCATAGGGAACTTCCGGCTATTGACCTTTGGACCACCGTCTTCGTATTCACTCTTCCATCCAAGTATGCTTCGTTCTCGTTTGTTAGAGCGGTAACAAGCTGGGATATACCCTGCGAGGCTCGTTTGGAATAAAGAGCCATGGATGCCTATACTTTCAAACCCTCCAATAGGAAGTACGACAGCTGCGTACCAGGACTTCGAGGGCTTCCAATATGCACAGTACACCTGCCCCGCGATTGGGGTAGCAACGCATCCGGCCTCGGCCATTCCCAGCTCTTGTCTGGTGTCGCTAGGGTGGTCGAGATCCGCGATCTCTCGGTCATTGGTCCATGCTTTGGAGGTTGAATTATCGTGCCCTGCCATATCGCCCTCGAAGACATAGTCAGTGTCAGCCTGATCTGGATCAGAAGCAGAGTTTCCAAGACCTTCAAGAGACTTTTCTATTTGTCTGCGACGCCGAAGCCCTTGCCGTTCCTAGCTCACTTCGAGGGTCTGAGCTACTATGATTTTGTAAGCCGGTAGACCGCGATTTCACACGACGGCGCGGACGTGGCCGCTTATATGCGTTGCAGCTCTTGCTTGCCCTCAGCATTTCAGATGGTGGTTCTGATTGTGAGCTCCTTTCATTTCTTCTAGGAGCGGACTCTGGCGACTGGCTTTCCACAATGATTGTGTCTTTTACTTGAGCGCTAAGTACATCATCATCTTGAGGACTGATAGCCGCGTCTTGAATTTTCATTGGCGTGTCTAACGTCTGCTGAGCTTGTTCAAGTTGATGCGCCGTTTGAATACTTAGTTGACTTGTAAACTATACAACTTGAAGTGTTATCAACCGCAAATATCTTTTCTATAGAAATAGAACGGCTTACTTTGACGGCCAAGCTCCCATTATACTCAGAAAATGTCTTGATATGGGCCCCAAGTCTTGTAGCATAGACTTGCTTGCGATCTTTAACAACAGTATCGTAATTGCTTCGTAACTGTTGTAACTCATTTCGATGCTTCTCGAGCAGCAACTTCTGCTCCTCCTGGAAGCAAGCTGCATCGGATTGCTCCATATCATCATATTGCGACTTAATCTCATTGAAGGTCTGTGTCCACTGTAATACATACGTTTCAATCGCTTTACAAGGAGAAACATCGCCATGTTGAGAAACCATGATTGCTAGAGTAGAAAAGGGACCCACACAAAGGTTGTTGCGCAATCAATCAAAGAGTAGTTCGGGAGAAATAAGAGAATGCGAACAGTCTCTCTGAGAGAGAAGTATATTAATAGTTAGCAGTGTCCGTTTCTATGTACGCTGTAACCTCCCTAGAAATCAATGAAGTGGAGGTTTGCTAAAGTATGCCTAATCTATACTAGCACTCATCTTCTACCCACTTAGCTATATGAATTCCACCACAGCTATTGGCTGTTATAACCGCCCACTTCTTGTCTGTGCATATAACAATTGCTCGGATCCAAACTGTTGGGTCAAACATTCCAAAAAGAAACACTAAACAGTGACTATGGCCAATATCTGCCAGGAATATTACGAAGGTATTTGATAAATCTAAACTGGCTTCATAAAAACGCTGCGCGAACATTTTGAAACCTGCGCTCCCACCTCTCTAGTCTTCCTACATTCACATGCTTTCCTAGGCATGTTGCAATTCGATGTGTTTCTTCTGGTAAACCGTCCAGGCCTGCAGGGAAACAAGGTAGCAATTATAAGCCTCAACGCTTAATATCACTCGTACACTCTCTATACAGGGACTATGTTACGCATAAAGTCGTGCTGGTTTATCGCCGTACTGATCGCAAGAACAAGCACGTACTGGTACGGGGTCCAGTCTGCACTGATCCAAGCTTGTACTGGTCGCAGATCGTACTGGTACGGGTCTCCAGTCCGTACTAATCTAAGCCTGTACCAGTCCGAGGTTGTACTGGTACGGGGCCTACGGCTGTACTGGTTCGAATGTCGTACCAGTCCGTGATTCAAACCCGTACTGGTCCGCATATCATACCAGTCCGTGGTCCAAGCCCGTGCTGGTCCAAGCCCGTGCTGGTCCAAGCTCGTACTGGTCCAAGCTCGTACTGGTCCAAGCTCGTACTGGTACGGGTCCCACAGCCGTACTGGTCCTAGACCGAACTGGTCGGCGGCCGTACTGGTACGAGATCCCTCTCGTACTGGTGCGTAATTCGAGCCGTATTAGTCCGCAGTCCTATCCGTACCAGTACGCAGTTTTACTCGTACTGGTGTGTGATTCGATCTGTATACGTCCGTAGTTCGAATCCGTACTAGTACGTAGTTTTACTTGTACTGGTGCGTAGTGTTATCACCACCCGACGGCTATTTTATTTATTTATTCGCAGATGTTAGCCTATACAGGGCGCGGGTAGAAAAGAGTGTGCAAATGTTTCAAGGTTACGGAATCATTATATTATTTAGATTTTCACCACAAGGGTAATCGAACAAGGTTGTAGATCAAATAAAGGTATATGCAAGTTTCTATTCAGCTTCTCCCGAATAAGAGGAGGGCTTACTAGTTTCCAGAACATAGTTGTAGATCTCCCTCCCTAGCGCATTTACTCCATCTCCCAGAGCATCTCCTCCCCTTGGTCTTCCACTGCTGAGGCTTCTCCTTTGATTTGAGCCTCATCCCGAACTAAGCGACAAGCTTTTTCTTCTTTGGTTTGAGTAGCTATAGCAGGCAATGCGCCGCTTTCCCGAAATATACCTGGACTTTCCCGGCATAGGTACAGAAACATAGTCTCTGCTTCATCCGCAGAGACCGACAATTCCTTGCCAATACTTTCCCAGATTCGCACACGGTGTCTCAACCGTCAGGTTAGCCAGTCTGTTATTTTAGTGCACGGTAAGGACGTACCGGATATATGTCTGGACAATCGGAGTTGAGCCGAGCCGCATTCCATGAGCCAAGGTTTGGTAATAATGCATCATGCAGCTTGTTTTGCTTCTTCCCGGGAGCGCATCGCTAATCGCTGCCCAGTTATTACCCCAAGCAAGAAGCTTTATGAGCTTTGCATCTTCTTCTGATTGCCATCTGCTGCCTGGTTGCGCGGACTGGCGCTTTCGTCGTTCGATTCCTGGAGAAAACGGAGAGATATTGTGGGGGGTGGAATATTGATGTAATTTGTCGTTGGTATTATAGAACTAATGCAGACGAACGAACACTTGATCTTACATCCCGTCAACGCGGCCTCGCATCTCGCTACATTTTTTTAAAGGCCATAAGAAAGATGCGACGTCGACTTCCTCCTAAAGGCGGATTCCGTACGAGATCGATTGCAGCCAATCCGCGTGCTATTTTTAGAGTCGTCGGGAAACGGATACCAGATGTCCAGAATCGGTCAGTATTTTAACATTCGCATTTAAAGGATCCCTTTCCATCATGATTCGAATAATTCCTAAGACAACTCTACAACGATTTCTTACATTCGGAACAGACATGATTCTCTTCATCTTCGTGCTCTTGATCGCGGGAGTCCTGGGCTTGGATATCTCCGCAGCAGGGACCATTAATTTGGAAGTTGAGATGGGAACGAGTACTGGTCTAGGCTATCTGAATTCCCAACCCGACCATTGGCTTCCGACATCATCAACTACCACCCAAACCACTCTCAGTCTTAATCCCTCAAGCGCCACGTCGGATGCCGGGGAAGCTGGTAGCCACGCAAGCAGCCCGGCTCTCATAGCGACCCAATCGTTAACCCAAACTGTCACTAAAACCATTTCCCGAATCACTCTCGTCACTGCTACCGCACAGCTCTGCACTCCACTACCCGGAACTGCGCCGCCCGTAACTTCCTCCCCCGGGACTAATTTGCTCGGGACGGCACCGACACATTCGACGCGAAATAGTACAGTCTCTTTCAGATCTTTTCAGATGGGCACACCGCCAATCCCGTCGCCTACGATCTCGACTAGTTCAGGGAGAAGTAGTACAGTCTCTTTCAAGACGGGCACACCGCCAATCGCATCGCCTGCAATATCGACTGGTTCAGGGAAGAATGCTCTGGTTCAGCAAGTCTGGCCCTCCTTTGCCGTAATGGCCGTCGCTCTTGGTTTGTCGTGTCTCTAGGTGGTCTTTCGCGTCTCCAGGTGGCATTTCGTGCCTTTAGGTGGTCTGTTGTATCTCTAGGTAGTCTGTCGCGTCTTTAGATAGTTAGGTCTTCAACTTGAACCGGTTTATCCGTCTTCTGTCGCTTCCCTTGCCTCTGGTAAATTGACTCGCTCATCCGTTTTCTTCCCGTAGACTGTTCCACCGGGACTAAAATATTATCGTGCCAGGCCGTTCTTATCAGACTCAAAGCAGCAGCCCTCATCGCTGTAGCATCTTGGAGCGTAACGTCTCCAGGGATAACTGCTCGGCCTAGCATACGGTGATAAGCAGATGTGACGACCAGCGGGCCACAACTGAAATTGTCAAGTTGATGGGGAGCCGTCTATCATAGTTAGTAAAGAATATTATTCTATAGAACAATACACAAACATGCTCGACATATTGTAGTCCGGGAAACTGGTCTTTGCATGCTTTCTACTATAGAATTAGTATTATCCCGTAGGCTTAAAAACTCTGGGATCATACCTTGATCTCTGTATGAGTTGCTTTTTTAAGCAAATCATAGTGATAAATTGCGTTGTCTCTGTGGTTGACCTCGAGGAGGCTAAAGTGATCTCCATGCTGGAAAAGTGGGAAAAAGCAGACAAGACGATTATCCGGTTCGGCATTCTTCCATTCCTCGATCACTCGTGCGGCCCTTTCGAACGGCTTAGCTACCATCTTTCGCGGCCGATCCTGTTGATGGATGGGAACAGAAAAGCCAACGCGGACATATGGTAGTTTGTCAGCTAAACGAAGACAGAGCAGGATAAGCTCGTCGTTGAACCATTCTGCTCCGCTTAGTCGATCAAGTGTCTCGACGTCGAAACGGAACTCCGTACTCTTGATCAGGAGCATATCGCTAGGTGCCGAAAGTTTCATGTCTTTTTGAAGAGAGATCACTTCTTGAGAGATGTCTGAGGTCTGCTTCGAGGCACCGAGTAGGTCCTGGTCCTCTAGAGCTTGCCTAAAAGCAACTGGATCCGTCCGGCCGTTCTCTAAGAGTACATCTGTCAGAATTGATGGTTAATTTGGATGGATTGATGCGGGCTAATATATCAAGGGGTGAGCAGGGACTGCTCAACCCCTGTGAACTCGCCACACTATTTATTAGTACACATCTCAGAGAGACAGCAAGACGCGCTCTCAACACAGACAGAACACACTTCTGAACCTCCAATTGACTGGCTCGCTTATTTCTGACAACACCAGTGTGTTACGAAGAGGGGTGGCCCAAGAGAAGGCCTAGCGCGCGTTGCGCTCTCACACTCGTTCTCCCATTATTAACGCTTATACGGACCCCGTTTACTGCATAAGGGGGTTGGCTGCGACTCCGTCGCTCCGGTCGACATTGATCCCGTCGGTCCTGACTGCATATTAGCAAACAATGGGATCAACCTCTTAATACCTCGGCAATACGGTATCCTGGTCGATTGTCTTGGTACATCGTCGGAAAAAGGCCCATGGCCTCAGGTCGCCATCTTTATAGCTCTTCGGTTACTCTCATCAGAAGCCGGCATCGAGTTTGTGCGAAAACTGCTTTGGCTGCGGGTGGAGCAGTACTGAGAAAAAGCACTCTGCGCCGCTGCATTTTCACACATCATGTGTCTTTCTGCCGGCTTCCACGATTCTACTGACCTAATGGACTCGCAAATGGCCATTATGAGTGGTAATAACATTTCATACGTAGCAGAAATGATCTGCTTCCAGACAGTACCTGTAATGATTGACTTAGTCGTTGCTGTTACATATCTTTCTGTCAAGTTTGGGCCGTACGAAGGCCTTATTATATTTGCAACGACGACGGCCTTTGTGAAGCTCTCCCTTCACACCAGTTTGATCGTTTATTGTTCTGCAGGAATGTATGTACGATGTATCTATCTTCCAGTGTTCGATATGTTCAGCTCCATCCTTACTACTATCTGGGCACCTTTTCCGCATCCAAGCCACCAAAGAAATCAAAAGCTGAGGTCAAACGTTTTATGTGTTGGAATTCCAGAAGCCGAGAACAACATTGCAATGCAACGAGTCATGAGTGTGATGCTTTCCCGCGAAGGCAACGCGGAGACGTCCTCCAACTTCTCTTCAAATGATTCCATAATCTTCTAGAATGATCTTGGCAGCAGCGGTCCCTTCCAACTTGGAGCCGTTTCTCATATAGAGGACTGGGTGCAAGTCCTTCATGTTCCATTCTACGGCAGCCAGTTTAAAAATCCAACGAGGTACCACGGTCCAAAAGCTATCCTTTGTCAAACTGAAAACAGCAATATCCCACTCATACTGCTTGCCAATAATACGTGGTGGAGGCTGGGCTATGCTTCGTTAATATAACTTTTTCCTTCCCTCTGTCATCAGCGCTTACTTACCACTATCGTTCCTCGAATCCCCTCGGAAAATAATTTGACTCATAGTGGCTTGAGCTGCTTTAGGAGGATAAAGGCCTGGGTTCCTATGAGAACACGATATTAAATATATAGCTAATGTGTTTTTAATAAAATATTAACAAGTTGTTATAAAGCTTATGTCTTTATCGTCTTTTTTATAATAAACCAGTAAAAATAGAACGTACATAGAAAAAATTTAAGAGCTATTTTTACCTTGCTAATGCAAGATGTTCGTTCATGTTGGACAGCCATTCTATTCTATCTTTTTTAATCCATTCAATGCATTATAGCTGTATAGGATTCCACATGACCGGAACTGGCCCGGAATTATCGTTTCTAAGCTGTGGATCACTTACTCACCCATGTATAGGCGGTTTTAGAAATAGAAAATGGGTTACTGTGAAGTGTAGGGAACCTGCGAAACGGCGCGTCGACACAGAGGTTGGAAAATTACGGTGGCCATGTTAACTACGGCCATACATCCTGGGTCGGTGGCTTGCATATAAGCTACCCTCCTATTGCAGATTACTTGGAGGCGTATAGTAGATCCACCTTACCTATGTAGCTGTTAGATGGAAGCGAGTCAATCAATTGAGTATCCAGTCAGTGATCGTCGTATTGTGCATGTTGTGTAAAGCAGGTGTCCCAATCTCAGACCCTGGCAAAGTCTTCATCAGACTCCGAACTAACCCTTTATGGCCAGCTCGGAGAATACCTCTGTATTTGACAGCAGCCCCAGCCCTTGATACCTCCTCTCAACAGTGTGTTCCTAGCCCCTGCACAGGACCAGCCCTCGCTACTCCCTAAGATCGTGGTTAGACGTCAACCCTTGCAGCTGGGCCAACATGACTTTTTGACTGGTTCGCCTGACTTTCCAGGATCCTTGATGCTCTTGGTTGCCTTGTTTTTGGCACCTAGGGGGAGTACAGTCCCCCTGGTCTTCGTGCGCCCTTTGGTTGCCTTCATTCCATAGAGACGAGGCCGCCGCGACCCCAATGAAAAGTTTATATTTAATGTCTGTTGTATCCGTCTCGTCTCTCAGTTTATCTAATAAACGCTCTAATCTACGTCTTTAAATATACTTCTCTCTACCTCTATATTCCTTCTAAAGTTCGCATTATGTCGTGTAAGCCAAACAATGTGGCCTGTACCCTTTCTTTCGATACTGATGCGCCTCTCCTAGCAATCGAAGCCAAGATGCTAAACCACGGAGAGAATCATACCCTAGCACCCTCCATTGGCAAACATAATTCAAAATCACATCTCTTGTCAATGAATGTTCGGTTTCAAGTAGAAGAGATCGACAGCATCTTGCCCGATCGTAAAGAGGGGTATGTAGTGTTTGGGCTCTCGATTTACTTCAAGTGGCTAACTCACGCCCTCAAGGATACACGCCACGCAGTTGGCTAAGTCCTCCGGCCGCCCTCACGCGCTTTCACAAACCGCGGACGCTGAGGACTTGTCAGCGTCGCCGTCATCTCTTCGGACAAAGCCAACAGATAGTCCGTTGAGAAATCCAGCAGTATCTAGAAGACAAACCAGGGCCCAATCAACTAGTCCGCCACGGGAGTCCCAAACTCGTCCTCGACAAAATACTACCCCCTATGACCCTAACTTTTTTCCCAGGGGTCTTCAGCAAGGCAAGCTTTGGGACCCAGAGGAAAGCTGTTCACCTTATCGGACAAGACCCAAAAGAGTGGACCCCCAGAGGAAGATAGTAAGGCGCTTCGACTTATTAAGCAGCTCGAAACCCAACCTATTTGTCAGGAACAGCTCGTGGCAGAAGTCAAGGGCATCTATGCTGCACTCGTAATAGTTGAAACAAAATGCATAAACGTCGACAATGCCCAATCTTCTCAAAATAATACTAAACTCAATAATGAGCAATGGCAAGCCCTAATAGCTCTGCACCGTACCCTCTTGCATAAGCATCATAACTTCTTTTTAGCGTCTCAACATCCGTCTGCAAGTCAAGCGTTAAAACGATTAGCTTCCAAATATGCTATGCCAGCACAGATGTGGCAGCATAGCATACATAGCTTCCTCAAGTTGTTACGGCATCGTTTACCGGGCTCTCTCGAGCATATGCTAACATTTATTTACTTGGCAAACTCTATGATAGCTCTTTTATATAAAACCGTGCCGGCTTTCGAAGATACATGGATCGAATGTCTAGGTGACTTAGGAAAATATAGGTAATGTTCACAGGTTCATCTATTTTCTTTTCTAACCTTTCCTAAATAGAATAGCAATCAAAAACGAAGATATTAGAAATAGAGAAGTTTGGACCTCGGTTTCCCGACATTAGTATTCGAAGGCTTCTAATAAAGCACCAACTACGGGGCGCCTCTACCACCACCTTGCCATTCTGGCACAGCCCAATGCGCTTCAACAACTATTTTATTATACTAAGTCCCTTTGTGTCCCTATACCTTTCAGCTCGGCTAAAAAGTCTATTATAACTCTATTTGACCCAATCCTCGGGGTCGGTAATTATCAACACAGCCGTCTGATCCCTATTGATGTGGCATTCGTCAAAATTCATGGTATCTTGTTCAGTCAAAAGCAGTTAGACAGCTTCCGCCCAGTTGCCAGTGAGTTCTTAAGGTCGTTAGATAACCATATCGGTCGAATCGCGAAGCGCTGGATAGAAGCAGGCTACTGCATCGCCATCGCTAATTGTTGTGCTCTTTTGTCGTACGGAAAAGAAAATAATGTAATCATGCGATCGATTCACAGTCAAAGCGATAAGAATCAGAATCAAAGCATAAGGCCTAGAACTAATATTTCAAAGCCGTCGAAGGATTTCGAAGATGCCCTTTATCTTGCCATGGGAACACATAAGGTTGTCTTCCATCGGCAGGATAATGCGAACGTATTACCCTATACTCACGTTGTTATAGTGTTCATGTTCTACCTCATACGTCTTCCTAATGCTTAGCATCAACTCAAGCATCTATTTCCATGGAAACTGCTCGAATTAATGCTGAACGGACTGCTTGATTCTTACGACAATTATAATCGCATCCGTAGCAATAAGTTCCCCAGGGAAAGCAATAACCTGCCCCGTCCTGTGCCAGAGGATTTTGCACTCGAAAGCCTTCTCTTTGTCAACGGGTACTATCCCTCCGACTGGTTTTCGAACAATAAGATCGACAACGATAAGAAATATTTTGAGATGCCTTCGATAACAAATGTCAGAAAAGAAAGAATACTTTGGCTTGGCCACAAGATCGCTCAATCTGGGAAAGAGCTGACATACAACGAAGACACAAATCAGTTCGGTGTACTCCCCCAATATGAGAAGGAGATCGAGGAAATTTCCAAAGACGCCGACATGAACATTTCAGACAGTCCCGATATTGGGTCGCAAACTATTCCGACCGGGGCTGGGGATGCAATGGACGTCGATGGGGACTGAACACTCTACCAATTATTGAATTGTTGTAATAGGGTAATATTTGATAGGGTGCTGAAAAGTTCCTCTGCGTTCATCTGAACTTGTTATAATTACTAGTATATAATATTAATGCACACATTCTCAACAACTAACCGTGGGAGATCACGGCCTGGTAAATTGGCTTCTAGGTACAGATACATTCAATTAAAAGAAAAAGCATAGCAGCACAACTTGCAGCGTTCGTTAAGAACCAAGGTATCAAGCTCTCGCTAGTTATATAGAGGCCAAAGTATGCTTTTGAATGATATCTTTCTAAAGGAGCCTTCTCCGTCGACTCAGTCGCCCATGCGATTCACAGTCCGCCGCCCTTCGTCGCTTATGAGATCGAGTACCAAATGATGCCGCTAGGCCACCACGTGAAACCAGTGCAGAATTATTGTACGGGGAACCACTTAAGGGGAACGACGAACTTAAACTACCTTGTTTTACCTCTAAGCTAAAAGATTGGTCGGCAAAAAAAACAAGTGGTACTATAATATTCCCGTAGACGTCATATTTTACTTGAAATGTCGTCGCCTTTTTGTCAATAAGAAGCGTAGAGCTGCCGAGCCGTTGAGAAATCTGCGGTAATGCCGAGTCTCCTGCCTTCCGCGTACATAATATCTGTCCCTCGATGCGGAACCGAGAGTCTACCGGCGTAGGGAGGGCAGTTAGTTCAAAGTAAAAGAGAGCGGCGAAAAGCCTTTGTGCGATCTCTTTAATAGTCTCTTCCAAAGTTGTATCCTGAAGTACCACGGATCTCAGCAAGGGCATCGACGAGACGTCATCGAGGCGAATCTCGCCCTCGAGCGCGATGTCAAGCCGATAGTGGCCAATGTGTCTCGACTCCCTCTTCACGAGACACGCGGCATCGTTCCACGTACTCCGGCCCTGCATGAGAGACATATACGCCCGCGCGAGCCGGGCCAGCCAGCCGTCGTGCCAGAATCGCATCCGCCTCTCGTTCCAGGCCTCGGGCTCGGGCTCCGAGCCGGTTCCCAGATTGATGATCAAGTCGGGCCGGGCATCTTTAGTGAGCGCCGAGAACACGGAAAGGCCCACGATGGTGGGGTTATTCCGCAGGACACCACCGTCCTGAAAAGTCCCGAGCTCCGGTATATATTTAGGGGAAAAGAACCTAAATGCCTGTTAGCTGTAAGGTGGCGCGTCTGTCGGGAGACACGTACATCGGGGCCGCAGAAGTGCTTCGTGCCCTGTTCGCTGTTAGCATGCCCGCGATCTTGTAAGGAATATATCTCGACACCTACACTTCCCAAGTCTTGACTGCGTCGCAGTCCCGCGGTACGATATAGCCAACTCGCGCATCACCGACCCCGTTGTAGTTAGTGAAGAGGTTAGTCGACGGTTGTTTAACGCTCGCGGTCAATATGCCCACTTTTGTGCCTACGGCGGTAGCGTACGACAAGTTCGCCATCTTCTTGTCCCCAAACACCCGTTTCAGGGCATTTTCGATGCCTCGCGCCGAGTATAAGCATCCAAATAAGATGAGGTGAATCCACTTCAGAACAACGAACAAATTGAGAAGAAGCTCGGGAACGGGATTGCGAAACGCCTCCGCTGCCAACGATTCCAGTTTGAGGGCGCAGGTCGCCGCCGACCAGCCCCTGTCGTACAGGCCTAATACTACCAGGCCTCCTGTTTGCAGGATCAGTTCAAGCTCCTAGAGTTACGACGTCACACATACCAACGCTTACGCCGTATGCGAAGCTAAAGTGTTCCTGCACGGGAATCGGGAGGTCTAAACAGTCCTCGATACGCTCGAGCACGGTCGTCGGAATGACTCCCCGGACACCTCCGCCATCGATGCAGACAATAGCGTGACCCGCCGTCGGAGGCCGAACTCGCACGATCAGATCAGCCGGCGCCTGACAAAGCGTACATCTGCGGAGATAAAAGAGCCAGGGGTCGTAGCTCTCGGATCGCCCGAAAATCTTCACGCAGTTCTCGCAGATGGAATGCCCGCACCTCAAGAGGGAGTACTGCGGCGTAGACGCGAAACAGGTGAAGCAGGACCGACTGCTCCGAATGGTACGCCACTCCTCCACATATCTTGCGAGTACGGCCCGGTGTACGGACGAAGCGGTTCTGCCCTCGACGAGCTGTGTGAAAAAAGTTTCCATGTTGGCCAGCACACAATCGGAAAACGAGCCTAGGACCGGAACGCCGTCCTCACCATCTTTCTCGCCGGCGGCCTCTCCGACTTGCTGACAGATAGCGTGGTAAAGCTTGTGGTACACCTCGGCAGGCGGGAAGACTAGAAACGGTTAGCTTCAGTGCGAGCGGTGACGGCGTCCGAGCACCCACGATGCATCTCGGGAGGGTATTGATCTACAAGGATGCTCGACGCTATGACCGGCGCGGCAAAGTCACGAAGCCGTCCAGCCGACGGAACAAGCCTCGTGAAATTGACTAAATGCGAGGTCATGTCGGGCGCGACGGGCAGGTCTTGTCTTGCCGCCCGGAGACAATCGAAAGAGAAGTCAGGAGAGCTGCCTACCCCGTTGAAAGCTCGGTCAAACAAGGCGTTGAAATGCCGCGTCGAGAACAGGGCCCGGGCATGTTGGCGCTTTTGGCGGACGGCCTGCGCGTAGAAGTTCAAGGACGGGAGGATTGCGCCGAAGCGACGGGCATGGCGTAGTCGTAGGAAGGATATCTCGGGGAAGTAGGCGTCCCACGTAGGAGCCGCGGCCCCGCCGACAAAGCCGTTGAAAGTTCGCGCGGCCGTTTCTACGTCACGCTGCTTCCAGCGACAACCGGCGAGCACGACCAAAGTTTGTGGGGGGTAGCCCGAACGCGACGAGGGTGGCCCTGTCCGGACCCAACCGACCATCTGTCGGGCAATTATTTCCAGGTCCTCTGGACCGTATGAGTAGAAGCAGAAAACGTCGGCGAAAGGATGAAGCAGTTGCGAGTATATAATGGCCTCGGCCTGGGCCGGCGACGCACACGCGGAAGGGTAATTCTCTAGGGCCGGACGGCAGCACGGGATCTGACTCGTGGACCGTTCTCGAAGTGTCGTCGTCCCGACCAGGAGAGGAACCTCATGTTCGTTATAAAAGTCAAGACAGATACGTCCGGGCCGTCGTCGCGGTCCGTGGCATGTAGGCGGGCGCTGACGGCAGCCTATCATTAAAACGAGACTCGGGGCGGGCTCGTCCTGGGGGAGCGACGAGGTCAACCGTTCCAGCCGGTTCGACCTTGCGATGACGGGCGTTTCGCACGTCGCGGACCAGACCCAGTGAGAGCAAGGGGCAATCATTGTGAAATGCTTTTAAAAAACAATCATATAAGGACAGCTGTCCATTTCTGCTATCTGTTTTTCTGTATTCAGTCCCGTACGTATATATATATGTATATATATTTACTTACTTTTATGGTTCGTTTCTATGCTTTTATTTTAGTAGCTGGCTGGAAACGGCCGTATGCTGTAAAAGGCACGAAACTGGCCACTTAGTCATTTAAATGGTCTCCCCCCGGCGAGAAAATCAAACTTCATAATGCACCCATAATCAAAACTGTTTTTACTACCCTCTGCAAGTCATGTTTTCTAGGAAGTACCGGCACAAGTGCACCAAATGTGGTAGTACCCGCTCGAGACGTTTCCATCGGCGGTACCCCGCCGGTCCCAATCACCCAGAAGCCAAGGGCGTCTGCCGTCGATGCCGGCTCCGAGCGGACGTAATTGAGGTGCAAATCCATCATCATCATCATCACTATCACGGTCAGCTTCGAGAGCCCGATGAGCCTCTGCCCCAGAACTGTGGCGACCATCCTTTTGTGACCCACAGCATGGCGCACTCTTTCTCTTCTATAGCCTATCCCCATACGTCCCCAAGGACGGCCGAGCCGCCACCGGTGTATTCGGAGCTTCCGAGTAGTCAGTATATTCATGCAGCCCCGCGCGTTGAGCTTGCCGCCGGCCATGGATTGCCTGCTCGAGAGCTATTGGCAGATTCTCGCGGAATGGAACAGCAGCAGCCAGCGGGGGGACGAAAGCCCAAGACCAAACGTCTAGGCCATTATTTTGGGCGTCTGTTTAAAAAATTCTAGAATAAAAAGCATCATGGGCAGCAGTGGAAGATTTAGTCAAGTCAGGCAAAGCAGGAGTAGGGCAATCTGGACGGAAATGAATTCAAAGATTGGTTAAAGTTTGGAAAGCGTGTACAATATGAAAATCTTTCCCTTATCGTTAGTGACTAATGGAATTCCTCCTACCCCAATTTCCCCGCCATCGCATTACATAAGCAACGACTTCCTAGGAAGTCGTTGCTAGTTTTCTACCGCGGACAAAAATGCCGCGCGCTTAATTCAAGGCCATCTCTTTTCAAATACAGTCTAAATTTAGAAGGGTGTCCATAATCGTCTAAACGCTTCTGTTGATTGTCCTCTTTATTATCGGCGGTGGGTAAAATACATATTTGGTCTGTACTATATTTATCTTTGCAGGACGCGCAAAGGACGTCGCCGCACGATCTGTTCTAGCATGCTCAATTGCGCCAGGCGATCCACCGCTCCATCAAGACAAGAGTGCCACGACATCTCGAATGCGGCGGCCAGATCACTTCCGGTGCGATAATAGATCATCTCCATGGGCCATGCATTTACCGAATTGAGTAGACCAGGGCCCTGAATTGGTAGGTTAGCGGTGTTCATGATAGAGAGGCCGCGCCGACTTACACAAAGATGCGGCTAAGCAGCCAGAGATAATTGTACCGGATTGTCCACCACAACCAAGCCATTCCAAAGCCGAACAGCAGGCAAGAATATCCGGCAAGGTAACGGCGTGGCATGTTACGGATAACGAACTGTACCGCTGTTCCTGTCACAGGATTGGTAAGGATGCCCATTCGATTAAGCGGCGAGAATATTTCCGGAAAAACGATAGAGCCGGCAAGCAGAACCCAGTCCAGGATAGTTTCGAAGGGACCATGGCGGTTCTGAACCTCGTGATTGTCGGCGGCCACGGCGTCGCGTGTAGTGGTGGTTGGCCCCGTTGATGACGATGATGATGGTGGTGACGAAGAAGAGGTCTGCATTTGGTCGAGTACTCGCTGGGTGGTGGCCATTGTTGAAAGGTTGTCAGGTCTGCGCGCTTTCTTGGCTGGAAACGAAAATACGACGGATGACCAGATTGACTTGGAGACTTTAATAATTTCTCCGACCATGTCCGATTCTGTATTCAGTGCCCTAAAGACGGATTCGTCTACCAGGTCGTCACGCGGGATAACCATTTCAGAACGAGCTTTCTCTCCGCCTCTTCCTCTGTTTCTGTCTCTGTCTCTGTCTCTGTCTCTGTCTCTGTCTCTGTCTCTGTCTCTGTCTCTGTCTCTGTCTCTGTCTCTGTCTCTGTCTCTGTCTCTGTCTATGTCTCTGTCTCTGTCTCTCTCTCTCTCTCTCTCTATGTCATGCACGCACGCAGCCATGTCCTTAGCCCTTATCCATCCTCGATCGCTTGTAGTTTTGGAACCTACGGAGTACTATGGGCTCTACGTAGGGTTAGGCTTCGCCTTACTTCTAGGCTATCCCGCTTTCTCCCTGATTCGAATGCTCTGCAGGCGTGCAGGCGGCCGTTTCAGGTCTTTTTGGCATCTCTTGCTTCCTATCTGGCTATGTGGCCAGAGAATTATCCTCGGATACGAAGCGATTATGTTTTGCCTTTTTCTAATCGCAAATGCGTTATCGATTGCGATCGGGCTTACTAACGACACTCCCGAGGTGATCAGACGCCTCGGCCAGGTAGTCGTCATTAACCTCATACCGATCTTCTTAGGGGCGCACATGAACCACGTCGCCAATGCTTGCGGGGCTCACTACGAGCGCTACTCCAGGTTGCACAGTTGGCTCGCAGTCGCTGTCATCGCCGAGGTGGTCTTACACACAGTTCTCGCCGTGAAGCAAAAAGACTATAACGGCCCGGCTAATCACGTTACCGGGATCCTCGTAAGTTTCATGTCCGGCAGCGGTGCTTTCCTGACCTTTTCTAGGCATCAACGTCCATCGGGGCAATAGCCGTGTTCTCTCTCCCCCTATTTCGACGCCGGATGTTCGAATTATTTACCAATCTTCACACCCTGCTGGCCACGGCTGCCTTGGTCGCGCTGTGGCTGCATCTGCCCTCTTCGTCGTTTCAAAGAGGACCGGGTCTCTACCTCCTTCTTAGCTCCTTCGTCTTCGCCTCGACCAAAGTTGGGCGATTGCTGAACGTCGTATACTTCAGCGTATCCTACGCGGCCGGTAGTAGTATGGCCACGGTCCAAGAAAAAGGCGGTGGCGTAGAAATACGCATACGAATGGCTCGGCCATTAAGCTTCAAGGCGGGACAATACGTCTATCTCAGCTTATGGCGACTCTCGACCCTTTCGGCCTTGGAGTTTCACCCGTTCCAAATCTGCTGGGCATTCCGGGACGAAAGTGACCGGCAGGTGATAGTTCTGCTTGCTCAGCCCCGGCGAGGCTTCACGAGGAAGCTGTTGGGATCTTCAACCCGAAAATACCGGGCCCTCATCGAAGGCCCCTACGGCAAGTCGCTGTCGCTCGGCGAGTATGGGACGGTCCTGCTCCTCGCCACTGGAGTCGGCATCGCCGGACAGCTGCCGTACATCAAGGAGCTGCTCGAACTATACCAAGACTGCCAAGCCAAGACACGACGGATCACGTTGTTTTGGGAGTTGGATGCGGAAGGCAAGAGACCCCTTCCCCCTGTGTTTTTCTTTTCTTTTCTTTTTTTTTTAAACTAGACTATACATAAAAAAAAATTTATGCTAACTTGCCCAGTGCATCGGCATTGGGTAAAAGATTGGATGGACGAGCTCCTAGCACTTGATAAGGATTACGTGAGTGTTTCCAGATGCCTACGATCGATCCTGCTGACATGCGGACAGATTCTCGATATGCAGCTATACATTCCGAGCCGTTTCCTCTCCCAGACGGCGTCTGAAAGTACAGTCAAAAAGCTTGGAACACACGGCCGCATAACATTAACCTACGCAGCAATGTATGCGGACCAGCTAATTGCCTCGGAAATCAGGAAACGCAAGGGAAGGACGTTAGTTTCGTGTAAGCCCAACGTTGTGTCACTTAAATTGCCATTACTAACTTTGAGCAGTATGTACCAACCCGAAAACAGCTCGAGCCGTCGTAGAGGTAGTGCAGAGTGTTGGAGATGAAAATATCCGAACAAAAATATTAGATTTCCAGCCCTAGGCTTCCCCGGGCTAAGACCTAGATTTAAATGTTTACTTTGTTGCTTATTGTGTATACAGCTGTAAGGAATTTTGATTTGATTTTATTTGTTCAACCAAAATATTTCTTGTGTCGAAGTAGCTAGCTAGCCTTTAAACCCGATTCTAAACCCCGCCCACCATCTCCTTAGCATCTAGCCTATAAAAACAACCTGCGCTACTAGCATCCTGGCGCCTAGCCTAACTAGGGAGCTAGTGTCGATTCCTCGCCCGCTTAATATCTTGCTGTTCTTTACGAAAGCTCCGGAGCGCGAGTCCTAATCTTCCCATGACATACTCGAGCTCCTGCCGCAGATAGTCCCCCAATTGCTCGACTTCTTTTAGGTATGCCAGTTCTTCGCGGAGGCGACCGACCTCGCGGGTTCTGTCCTCGATGATTTCTTTGAGGGAGGGAGTGGGCCACGTCTTGCCGGCTTCGAGACTCTCCGGGGTGGCATCCAGAGCAACGGATGATCCTTGCGCTTTTGCGATAGCTTCATCGACCGGGCGAAGGCCCGCTGGGGGACTCATGCTTTCGGTAAAGGCTGAAGAAATGTGTTGTGTTTGCGTGTTTCTGTATGCTTGTGTGTTTGTGCATATGCTTATCCGTGCGTGTTTGCGTGTGTCTTTTTGATGAGAGAAACCGGCTCACTAATATTGGATTATAGCAGGGGCGCTTAGCTACGTTGTACAAAAGCGGCCAATAGCCTAAGATAAAGATAGTGCAATTAAGATAAATGGGGACCGAGGCCGTTTTAGTACATTTTACGACCAGGCAAGCGCTTTGATACGTCAAGGGTAATATTTTGGCACATCTATTCTCATAGTCCAGCTATGGACGATAACGAAAAGACGAAAGTGTACGTTAACTTTTGGTAAGATACCAAATCCGCCAGGGAAGACCCCCTGTTCTACCACCTTTTTCCTCCAGCAACATGCCATCCTACCAGTGACGACGCCGATTCCGCAGCGAAGAAACCTCTGTCTCGCTAACATTCCTGACAGCTTTCGGATCTCTGTCTCCCAGAGGTCGGCCGTCCTTGTCTGCTCCGCGATTTCATCCCGGCATTGAGTAATAATCAATGCGTTTGCTTCCTTCTGGGCTTGTTCGCGGTCGCGTTCTTCCAGCAAGCGTCGCATTTTCGTCGCAAATACGAACCATGTCGCCGACAACCAGGCTATAGTTGGTCCGCTGTTCGTGAAGCTCGCTCTCGAGGAAATTGTTCTGTCGGCGGAGCCGGCGCACTTCCCCTCGGGAGATAAGCATAGCCGTCTCCCTGCTCCCGCACGGCACCGCCGTTCTCATCACCGCTACGGCGAAGTATTTGACCAAGTACCTGTTCGCAAGCTAAGCCATCCCCGAAGAAATGAAGGCCGAACTCTTTGACAGACCTCGGAGACATGGCTAAGGGAGAGGGTTGCGATTGGCAATGGGAAGATTCGCTCTTGCGTCGGGGGCGGGAAGAACGTTTTCGCCCGTAAAAAGGGTCCAAGAGGGTTTATTAAAGCAAGCTTCCTCTCGTTCTTACTCTTCTAGCAAAGAAAAGCTAAAATTCTTTTAGGGTAGCCTTCGCACCACATACGGTTCCCGCAGAAGGCGAAGGCCATAATGAGACATGGTCCGTTTGTGGCCACAGTAACAGCGGCGTGATATTTTTAGAATGCGAAAACTATTAAATGATCGAGGTCGGGGAGCAAAGAACAAGTCCAGCTCTCATCAAGCCTCTCATCATCTCAACAATGTCGGTTAATCCCTCAGCTTTGATGCCCCTTCCGGCGACCGTCTCAGATGACCTAGCACAAACCAAGGAGCCATTTGTCGTCAGCGACGACGAGGAAGACGAAGACGACGACAACGCTAAAAAGAAGAAAGAATATACAGCTAAGGAAGTGCTTCCCGGCTGTCATCGGGATTTACGATTAGCACTTGCAAGAGTATCCACCCAGCTCGCTGACCACTGGCGACCACAAGTTAACGATATTCGCCCCGACTCATTGGAGTCCCATAGGGACAAGTTCAAAACTGATAAACGTTGGGAAAAGATACGCCGTTACCTGGTAGAGGAATTCAAGCGACTGTCTGGCTCCAATGTCCCGGAAGACGAGTTGGAAGAAATCAAGAAGCAAATAGATGACCACAAAAGCGAGATTTTCGATAACATCATCGATCTAATCTTTCAGCCTATCCGAGACAGCTCCCAAGAGGATGGCGTCCCAGAGACAAGTCCTCAGGCACAGCGTAAGAGAGTAAATCGCACCCTGAGACTAATTAAACAGAAAGCTACGTGCTATGAGTTGCTCGGTGTGAAACAGAACGCCACGGAAAAGGAAATCAAAGCCGCCTGGAAGAATATTGTCGGAGGGCTTCATCCAGACAAAAACAGAGACAAGTCCGCTCAAGAATGCGCTCAAGGTTCGTGGTGACACTCAGGTAAACCAAGTGTAAGGCTAATGTGATGTTTTAGCTGTCAATGCTGCGAGGGATGTCTTGTGTAACCCAGACAAGCGGAAGAGATACGACACCTTTGTAAAGAATACCCCTCACCCTAAGGCAGAAGAGTTCTTCGGCGAGGAATTTAGTTCAAACGCGTTTGATGAAGACGACAGTGACGACGCCCCCGAAGAGGACGATGAAGAAGACAGCGAAGAGGATGACGAGAAGAATTACCCGCCACCAACTAAACAAGTACAGAAGGTGCACAATACCATGACCTCGCGCGTCAAGGCCTTTTTCGGTGATCTTGAAGGGCCTATCAACTCTTCTAAGCTAGACAAGATCGACGAGCTCAATAAGGATATTGGAAAAAACAATCAGAATCACAGGAGGGCCGTTCTCACCATGTACGAAGTCCCTCCGCAAAGGCTTCTCTTCTTTCAATATGCGCAAAGACGAATTTTTTTCAGTTTCGAAACCGGGCTATTTGATCCCCCAAGGGTGCAGAAGGAAATGCACTGGCTGCAAGAGAACTTTACGAAGACCCGCGAAAGAGGGCTCTATCAATGGCCGGAGATGTGGACCCAGCTACTCATGGAACCTTTGCGTCGGAAATTGGAATCGATTGGTCTGCCTAAGGAACAACAAACGCCTCCACAAGAAACGCAAACGGGAACGGGTAATAAGAACCGTAAAGACGAGGCCGAAGACATGGACGTGGACGAGGACGAGGGGATGGAAGATACCCCTCCCCAGAATCCCAACAGACAAATCCAGCCCTCGCGTCCCGGCTTCACGATCCTCGGGGATCCGATCTTGGGTTATCTGCCCATCCAGCGCCGGAGCAAAGTGATGGCGGGAGAGACCATCATCCTCGGCTTCAGGGTCTTCGTAAAGGTTGACGGCGTTAGTCCGCTTAAGGTTGTGATGGGTAGCGAGATCGGCGATGCAGCCGCATTAGCATATCATCAACTTCCTGAGGATGAGAAGAACGATATCAGGAAGAATGCCGCGGAGTACGCCACTATGGCCGCCGCAGAGTTTGTCGAGATCATCGGTGTTGCGTGGGTGCCGGGGAGCTCCAGGTCCGATCGACTGCCAATTACCTATGTCTGGGTCAAGACGCTCACAGACTCCGGGAAGCCGCATATCATGACAAGGACAACGTTTC
The DNA here is from genome assembly GCA_022593225.1 of Xylaria sp. FL0064. Classification (NCBI taxonomy): domain Eukaryota; kingdom Fungi; phylum Ascomycota; class Sordariomycetes; order Xylariales; family Xylariaceae; genus Xylaria; species Xylaria sp. FL0064. Next base: position 824,048 of record JAJKLE010000014.1, on the reverse strand, counting down.
GCCAATGGATAGGAACTAGCCTGGCAGATAAATACATCGATTCATGGTTGGTTGAGAAAGGGATTACTCCGGAATGGGCAGCCTTGGGCTTTCCGACAGACCCAGCAGCCGATTCCAAGTATCTCCGACTTACTTATCCGCCCCCGAGGCAAGCTGCCCATTATAACTTGAGGCCTCGCATACAAGCCGGCGGTGGTTTCCAGGCACTGCCGGCACATCGGAGAGAGGATGGCGATGTCCAGGAGTTAAGCAGAAAGTTTGATCAGCTCGTGGAATTGTTTATCAGGGGACAGGAAGAAGCGCGTGAAGACCGGAAACAACAGAGGGAGATTATGAGCAGACTCCTTCCCGCACCCTAGCCGAGGAATTTGGTAGATTCTCTATATCCGAGGCTTCATCTAGTACGCGCGGCAACCCTGGGCTGGCCCCACTACATGTTAGTGTATTCGAGATCTGGATGATCATTTTTTAGTTAAATTATTTTTTTTTATAGCTAGGTAGTTTAAATATAGTAGACCAGTTCTACTCTGTGCTCGTTTAGGGTCCGGGCTAGAGTGTAATCAACTTATCGCCGCCTACTACATTTTGAATGCGACGCTGCACTTTGTCAAACCGAATATAGCCGCATGACTCGCTCTCAAGGTGATTTACGAACCCAGCTAGCGTTGTGAACTCCTTCCTACAACTCCGTTCTGGACAGTGATACAAATCCTCCTGGTCTGCCGATAACCCGTTAGCTTACGTTTTCTAGGGGGGGTGGAGGCATGACGCTTACGAGCGGGGGAATTTAAATGCTGATTGAGACTTGGTAAGAGCCCAAAAAGTCGATGGCAGATGTAACACTCCCAGCTCCGACGCTCCGCGTTATATGAACGCCAGTTCGCTTCATACTGCGTTGAGCCAGACCAACCAATCAGGTTATTAGTAATACTACCGCCAGGATCTTTGTCGCGAATAAACTTGTAGAGCGTGTCGCGGGTCAGGCCAGCGGCATCCGGGCAGGAGCCAGACTCTACGTGGTGCGTGAGGCCAGTGGCCGTTGCATGGCTCTTCTTGCAGAACGGACACTGGATCTGGTAGTTGCGGTGGGTACGGGAATTGAGATGCTGTTGAAAAGAGATTCAGTTATACGAGACAAAGTATAGGGAGAGGGGAGGGGGAGGGCGTACCATCTTGAGATTGTTGTAGTTTGTGAAGGTCTTCTGGCACTCACTGCAGTAATTGTGGTCATCGTGCTCATGCTCGATTCGCTGGTCGTCTGTCGGCCACGTCTCGTCGCATATCGAGCACTCCCACTTGAAATGGTTCAAGGCTTCCATATGCTGGAATCGCGCCGTTTCAGAGCCGAAGTGGCGGGCACAGTCGTCGCACTCGAATGCCGGGGCACGGTGGCCGGTGGAACGAAGATGGTTTTCACGAGCTCGCCATCCTGCTTCAAAAGCTTTGTGGCATGTGCCACACTCAAAATCGCAGCCCATGGTGCCGACTGAACGTCCTGGGCCCCCTTAGTGGAGGTTGAGTCCACCGACTATGTGGAGAGGTTGAAGTGACGCTGAAAGTATGGGTCGAGGAGGCGGGGATGAGCGTTGTTGAATATGTAGCCGCTGGCAAGTGGAGGCGCGGGATGGGCCGAGACACATACCCCGCATTGGGCTTGGGGACGAGCGGGAGATGCCGAGTAGGAAGTTCTAGCTAATCATGCAAAAGACAAGGGGTGGTAAGGGAGCTGGTCCTTGCACTCTGCATGGCCGTGTGCCTTCGACGCGTCTTCCGACTCTTTGCCTACCACATCTCCGGGCGCGTTTTTGAACATGGTAGACATGGCCAAGTCTAAACGCAAGAGCTTCTACGGTGTCCGCATCGGACGGATGCCCGGCGTATACGATAACCTGGAACAATGCAGAGCCCAGGTAGACGGGTGTACCAGCCAGTACCGCCGCTTCAGCTCCCACGACGAAGCTGTATTCTACGTAGCGACGGGCGAAACCTTCAAGACTGATAAAAACGGCACACTATTCGCCGAATGGAAACGCGCCAATCCGCCTGGTATCTCGGCGAATAATGCACGACAGACGCAATGCTCTCCGATCGTCAAGTTCGAGGCCCCCGACGCGTCACAGTCCTACTTTTCTCAAGTTCCCAACTTCAGGCCGAACGATGACGCCGGCTTCGAGGAAGAGTTCGGCCGTTTCGCGTCGTCACAGAATATAACCCCTGGCTCAAGTGCCTGGCGGCAGCAACGCACAAAGGCAATTCGCCGTAAGTCATTCCTATGGCCTTATTATCCACCAGCCACGAGTGTCGTCGTAATAATTTTTTTTTTTTTTTTTTTTTTTTTTTCAACTCTTATCTGAACAAAGTATACATTTAATTTGGCTTTATACAGATGAGATAGTATTCCATTATTCGCAGCAAGTCAAATCAGAGGACGATGCAGATAGCAGCGGCGACGAGGTAAAGAAAGAGGAGGGTGCTCCAGCCCGCCCCAGCAAAAAGAAGAGGCTACAGCGGAAGCTCCAGGTATACCAGAACATGTGCCGCGAGGTCGGCCTTGAACCGCTCGATACGATGGATGGATGTGTGGCGAATCTGAAAAGCAAGCTAGTAAATATCGTCGACTATATCGATGCTAAGCGACACGGGAGCGCGGTCGTGGTGTGGGAGCCGGAGAAGTTCGAAGAGTTTAAGCGATACACGCTCTCTTCAAATAAGCGAATCGACCAAAGGGAAGCTAGAAGGGGGGATGGTTTCCTCGCAGCTCTGTTACAAAATCTCAAAGGCTCAGACGCTGCTAATACGTACAAAAGACGGCGGGACACTGCAGCAATGGCCAGGGACCAACATACAAATCGGGTCTCAAGGGACATCTCTGGTCAGCGGACTACAACACGACCGTTGGCCATCAAGCAAGAATTCCACTTGGATGTCACAAACAAAAGCGTCACACAGGAATGCGAAGTGATTTCCATTCATGGGTCGGAGTCTGATTTCACGTCACCTGAGCGGAACCTCAAAGAGGAGGAGTTAAGCATAGACGGCGGGTACGAAGTTTTTTCGATCCATGGTTCCGAGTCTGATTCCCCAACACCTGAGCAGATCATGAAAGAAGAGGAGATTACGGACATACAGCCAGGCAGCCCTGCTAGCAGCATTGCCTCTTTGGTATCTGACGAGGTCCCATGCTCGTCTCAGAGAAGGGCTAAGCGGAGGCTATATAGTTCGACACAAGTAGAGAACCCTTCGCAAGACGACTACGACTTACTACCCGCTTTTAAGCGTTTACGAAACGCGAGGTCATTAGAGCTAGATATCCAGATAAAGCCTAGGTGTTGGTTTGGGCGTACTTAGGACGTCAGGCAGATTTCCGGATCCTCGTCTAATTTGATCTCATTATTAAACATTGAGAACCTAGTAGTGTACCATAGCAGCTGCTTAAAAGGCACATTAAAAGGCGCAAGCAAGCTATATAGCTTTAATGAGTGTAATTATTTATAATTAGCTGGCCACTAGTGGAAAGCATTCTTGCCATCGCCCTGTCGTTAGTAAATCGCTAATCTAGACTAGCAGTATAAACAGTTCTTTTGTTTTTATAAGAGGGGCAACTTAGGCCATTGGGTCACGAGGTGGGAACATATGCTAGCTATAGTTAAAAAAAGTACGTACCGATAAAGCCCAAGATAAGCTCCGATTGAATCACGTCACATCCCCATCCCATCCATAACAAACCACTACACTTTTGCTTACAACACTACCACTACTACCTCAATGGACGACGAGATTGCGAGGCTGCGCGCATTGCTTGAGGAAGAGCAAAACTTACGGAAAGAAGAGCAACGCAGACGCGAAGAAGAGCAACGCAGACGCGAAGAAGAGCAACGCAGACGCGAAGAAGAGCAACGCAGACGCGAAGAAGCTGAGAAGATTGCGGAGGAAGAGCAAAGCTTACGGAAAGAAGAGCAATGCAGACGTGAAGAAGAGCAACGCAGACGCGAGGAAGCCGAGAAACTTGCAGAGGAATCGAGGCCACAGGCGCTCCGACAATATCTCGAGGCTTGTCACTCACTTAGCCTTGCTATCCAAGTAGTAACCGACCGATCGCTAACTACACAGGGCGACACCACAAACCCGATCGGCCGCATCTACCCTCGACGAATCGTTCCGTGGGATGACTTTCCAACACGACAGGAGAACATTTGGGATCGGCTGTTGATTGACCAGCCCTTCTGTTCGGACGCCATCTTCCCATCTTCACACCAGCTCGACTATGTTGCATCCCTAATCAGTCCCATCACTAGCGAAACGGGCCTTCGACATTTCGAGCGCGATACCGTCGAGAACGCCGTCCAGAAGCTGGTCGACGAGGCGTATAATGATGAGCAGCTACGTGTCCGCCTTGGCATCCAGGGATCCGTCACTTTCGAGAGCCACACAAACCTTGGAGACACGGTCGACGCCGTCTCCGAATCTATTGAACACATGACCATTGCCGAAAACAGCGGCACTGATGCCACGACCCCAGCTCCGAAGCGACCTCGTCCCAAGGCCCATCGCAAAGCCGGAAAGGGCAAGAGTGGCCCTGCCGACCAATTCTGCATATACAGAAGATCGGACGGCCGAAACGTCCCAGCGCTTGCGATCGAGTATAAGGCGCCGCACAAGCTGACTAGGGACGAGGTCGTTACTGGCCTAAGAGAGGAAATTCGACCAGAGCATGATGTGATCGACAAAGACGGCAAGGGCTTTGCTTTCGCATCGAGGTACCTCACTGCCGCCGTCATTACTCAACTGTTCTCTTACATGGTCGATAAAGGTCTCCAATACGGCTACGTGTGTACGGGAGAGACCTTCATCTTCCTATATATTTCTGACGACCCATCTGTCGTATATTATTCCGTTTCTGTGCCAAATCTGGACGTCCTAGACGACGACGAAAACCGGCTTCATCGCACCGCCGTCGCTCAAGTATTTGCCTTTGTGCTCCAGGCCCTCCGCTCGCCGCCGCCACCGCTAACATGGCACGACCGCGCAGAAGGCCTGGACACCTGGGCCGTAGAGTTCGAGGACGTGTTACGAGACATTCCCGAAACTGAACGCAAGCCACCCAAGGGATCCCCCCCCTACAGGGCTCAACGCTGGAAGGGCTTCACACGTTCGCCAATCAAGACACGCTCCCGCTGTCGACCGGGAAACAGCGATGGCCCCCCCCAGGACAAAGATGATAGCGAAGACGAAGACGCCCCCCCTTCCCCATCCCCTTCTCGATCCCTACGCTCCTCTAAGAAAGCACCTGTTGCATCGACGGCCAATACAGCTAAGGGCGCAAAGCGGGGCCGTCATGGCAGAGGCGGTACAAGCGGCAGAGCCGAGGAACAAATGCAGAAAGGAACAACACAGATGAGGATTCAGGACCGGCCCTTCTGCACCCAGAAGTGTTTGTCTGGACTGGCGAGCGGCGGGCCTATGGACGACGGATGCCCAAACTTTAGTGACCATCAGCGACGCCACATCAACCTAGCAGAGTTTCTAGGCCTGATACGTGACCAGTTAGCCAGAGATCGTGGCCCAGACGCAGACGCTATGCCACTCTACCTATCCGGATCTGTTGGGGCGCTTTTCAAAATCCGCCTGTCTTCTCATGGCTACACTCTTGTCGCCAAAGGTGTAGAGGACCCCCACCTAGCCCGTCTACAACATGAGAAAAAAGTGTACGACCAGCTACGTACCATTCAGGGGAAGCACGTCCCCGTATGCCTTGGCAAGGTGGATTTGGTTCTGCCATATTATTACGACGGCGGTGTTTTTGGTCACTTTTTGTTCCTCAGCTGGGCTGGGCGGCCCTTGTTTGATTTGCCCAGCCAAGCTGATACAAACGCTGTCGTCGACGCGGTCCGCGTAGCGTTCAAGGCAGTCCACAATTTGCGGGTCCTCCATTGCGATGCTGAACCACGCAACGTATTATACGATACCTATAATGGCCATGTTATGATCGTGGACTTTGAGCGAGCCGAACTTCTTAATCGCGAGCCTCTCGGACTCATTAGTCCAAACAGAAAACGCAAACATGATACGCGTCAAGAGAAGAAGCAAGGCAAAACTGATTTCGCAGCAGAGTTGCGGTCTATTGTACAAGGCGTTGAGCGTTATATAAGATCAGTGATGACACTGTAAACCGAGCCTTATTTTAAATCCCCCCATGCTTTTAACTTGAACTATCCTTCCAAGGCCGCTCTCTGTCGATGAAGTTCAAGAATCAACTATGGTATCGAATATTGAGCAATGAAGTCGTCGTTCACAAAGCCGTCAGGGGTTGCCCCTATACAGTTCCAAGAAGTAGCTGTATGCTTAGATTGATTGCTGAAGTAAGGAATGACTAGATATATAAGAAAACAGTATAGAATATATAGGAATTCCTTCAGTAGTATTCGTTGGCTCACCCGTCTCATCCCGAGCCTTTCCTAAGGATCATATGGACTACCACGCCCCTGGTGATCCCGTCACGTGATCTGGATGCCTCGTTGTGGTTCGTCACCGCAACCAATCTTCACTAGCCACAACCCACGTCCCAGGTGTTCTCATCCTTCCGCTAGGTCCATGCAACAGGCCGTGGTTCTGTCGGTTCGTAACAACAGATAGGATCTAGCGGGTGCGGTATGAGCTGGAGGGGTTCATGACAAATGACGAAGCTCTATAGGACCTGTAGACATATTTCGAATTCGAACATTGTATAGAGCGCGAGCTTTAAGCAACGAGACAAGCATAACTGCCCATACATTTAATATTCCCCATAAGATGTACCGGATTTGTGTCCGGAAAAGGGCGAGCAGGAGGATGTGGGCGATGAGAAGTAAGCACATCCCGGAAACCGTGACCAGGTGATACGCCCCGACGGTGGCGTTTCTTTTATAAAACCCGAATGCCCATAGCGTGACCATCCAACTCGCCGCGAGTAAAGATGCCACGGCAATAATTATAAGACCTCGAGACGGTGCTTGGTTCATGGTCGAGTCGTAAACCAAAAAAGAAACGCCAAATACCTCCAACAGTATTAGGACACTAGACAACAAAAGTCCAGTAGTGCGCAACTTTGTTGTAAGAGAAGGGAATGCTTCATAAGCAAGTCTTCTTGTAATATCACCACATAAGAGCGCCTAGGTCTACCATTAGTACGGAAGCGATAAAACAAAGACTGGTTGACGCACTACGGTATAGGTCACTGAGATGCTATTAGCGGCAGAAATAGCATCTCGACTGACGATATTCTTGGTAAAAAGCGTAGCCAAAATGGATATGAACAGAGAAAAGGTTACTGAAAAAGCAATCGAGAGCTGGTAAGTTCGGCTTGCTCTCAATAGCCCCGTATAGTGAAAGCGCGTAATGGATAAGACGATGAAAAGAGTCAGCCAAGCGGCATAAAGCCACGTCAGTACTAAGATGATTGTCATGATAATGAATGGCCCTCCAAATATTGTAAGCTTGTCTAGGTTTGCTTGTATTTCTAGTTGTCGTTTTACTGAACAGCAAGCTCTGGATGGTTATTGCAAACATAGAGAGCTACTCTATCAGCAAATATAAATCAAGGCCGTCACCTTAAGAAGTTAATGGTGTGGGTTATAGCCACCCGCTAGGCCTTCTAAAAGAGGAGAATAATAAGTTTTTTGGTTGTATTTCGCCCACCAAACCCTCCCCTCCCGATCCCTCAACTGCCTGTCCTTCCATATTGGCTGTAGGGGTTAGACAGACCCATACTTCTGAAGGAGTGGCTAGCATCTGCTGGCTTAGAGGGTCAAGAGAGGGCAGGCCAAGAGGGTCAGTCACCAATCCAAACAAGCAACTACAAACGTAGACCGGATTATTAATAAAATAAATCAACATAGCATCGGAGAGCTAGATAGAAGACGCAAGATGCTAACAAGTCCTTTCTTTAGCTTGTTGGGGGTCAGGGGTTAACGGTATAGCCACTTGGCTTGTAGAGATGCAATACTGCTTCGCACGCCTCGTCGACTAGATATGCAGCATTAACGTTAGTACTCTCTTACACTTCTCGTTGCTTAACGTAAGATGGGAAATCATCCTGCCATACACCCTACTAGTAACCTTATTAATACAGAAAAGTACATTTACCTCGTTCTAGGAGAGTCCGCCTCTGCCTACCATCGGAGCTGGGGGCCTTGTTTAAAGTAGTAAGACCTTCAGAATCCAATCTCACCCAACTTGAGTACATCGGATTGTAGTAGCATCATCTCGCCTTACATCCAACGTTCGACTGTTGGCCCAGAACTAGGAACACGCTACAGTATTACGGCTGCACGATAGAGCTCACCCTTACATCCAGGATCTGAAGTCCGTATAGATCCAATCTCGATATTATTTTACTTTATAAGCAGTAAGTTATTTAAAAAATAAATAGTATGACTATTACTAAGCTAGTATCCCCAAAGGGCTAGCATAGATAGAATAATAACGATATGTAGCAAGCTACCTCATGCAGCACGACCCCTGAAATTGACCAGCGACCCCCGATAACTTCGAATGCTACCTACGTATTTTAATACCACCACGAATCGGTATGCCCCTTTCTATCTGCGGCCCCACGCGATACATACATAACTACGCCTCTTCTATGAACCCACATCATGACCCCTGGATCCGTTGGGCGCCAAGGTGTGAGGCAGAAGCCAGCTCGCACCCGTGGGGTAAACCCGGGTTTGCGGTGTAGTATAAGTAGAGGTGGATGCTCCCTTCTAGGAGGAGGGAGGTCCAGGAAACAATCCATTTGTTATTCGAATCCTAACTAGCACGCTTTACCTCCTGTGTTATCAATTTCGCACTCCAACGAAGTCCTGGAGTAGAATCTAACACATGGGTGTACGTGCCGATTGGACCGTAATGGTGAAGACCGACCGCTAGGCAGAAATGTCACAAGATACGAAAAGAAGATTATGAAGAAAGAACAAATGATCCGATTATCCTATTATACCTGCTCTGTTTATCCTACAGTCCCCATCTATTACAATTCCCGTTCTAAAATTTGGAGCCCTAAAATTTGGGCGGCTTGGGCACCTCTGATTGTGAAATCAGCTTCTCTATCCGCCGCAGCTCCGAATGAAGATCGTTGCCAGGCTTGGCCCCGCCTTTGTCAATCCTATTGACCTCGCGACCAACATGGACTATGCGAGGATTCTATTTGGGTTAGTTACTTGAGCTCCGTTTCAATTCGGCCCGAGGATCTTACAATATCGTTTCTGGCAGGAGGGAAATTCTTGTCCAACTTTGGCTGGAATATTTCGTAGTCCCCGTTTGTCTTGTCTTGAGCAACCAAAGCAACGTTGAGGTTGAACAGGTGGGCATATTCAATAATCTTTCTTTGTAATGATCTGGCTCGTCTTTTGCGCATAACCTTGAGTCGATTGCTCATTTTGGCTCTGCGTTCTAGTACTCTTGATTTCCAAAAGGTAGTAGGTTGGGTGGCAGGAACAGTAGGATTTGCTGGGTGGCTTGATTGTTTTCCAGCAGCGGCATCACTGAATCGTCACCATGGTTATATACTTAACGTGACACACACAAAGACATACGCGCGCATAGACTTTCTCACACACTAATACATCTTTATTGGCGCTTAATTAGCCGGCGTGCCTTGGAAAAGCCGTTTCTGGCAACAATACTTCAGAAGAGAGTGCGTAAACCTATTTTTTCTCTTTACCTAATATGTTCACAGTCACACTCAGTCCCGTGGAGGGTAACTAAATCACATAAACGCTTGTCCTCAAGGCTAGCTAACCAATAAAAGGATGCCTTCCACCAACACCTAATATAGGCAGTGCTCCCTGTACATTCCACATCTAAGAACTAAGCGCTGGCAAATCTCGGCGTTCGGTGTAAAATCTGGTCCCTACTTACCTCTTCTGAGATTGGGACTAATAATAAATCCTGTCGTTTGAGCATAACACAGGTGGTCCGGCCGAACTGGGAGAAGATTAAGTATAGCAGCAACAACCCAAGTTTATAGAACAAATTTTGACACCATCATCATTCTCCTTGTTCTAAAACATCCTTCGAGTGCATATACCAACTCCCCATACAATGTCGAGCACAAGCCCACCTGCCGAAACTACTATAGGTCCTGAGTCTCTCTTGCTACCTAGAACAGATCAAGACGTTCAGGAATCCAACATCAACTTCAATGACTTGGATTTGCTTCTTTCCTCCCAAGACCTCCAGAACGATACAACCCTCCAACTACCTGACTTCTCTTTTGACGCCTCTGCTATGGAAGTGCCAACGTTGACTGAAGGTTCTCTGCCGAACACGTCAGCGTCCAACCCCAACCTTGTATGGGACTCGTCACTTCTAAACCATCCACCAGTCGATACATCCACCCATTTTGCTCTACAGATTTTGACCTATCACGTTCAATCCCTCGACACCCAAGTCCGATCCCTAGATGCCCGCGTCCAAGCTCTAGAGGCACTGTATCAACGAGCCAGCAGTACAATCGAAGACTTCACGAAGTGGTCTGAGAAGATGGAAAAGCATTGTCAAGAGACGAATAAGACTGTATTAGAACTATTCGGAATGGTCCGTACCGTTCTGAAAGACGATAAAACGACGGACGGCCCGGCGAAGCGGGGATAGGTATGGGTCTCACGAGGCGACGGATTCCATCTCAAAGGATACGGCATCGCACTGTCGTACAATTCCCCAATAGGAGACCCAGGTACTCTCCGCCTTTGCCTTCTTTCCGTCAAAGCATTTAAGAATGGAAGACATGATTCGGAGTGCTTTCTTGGTTTCATTGAGTAAAGCTATGGTTGTTGATAAGGTTTTTTTAGCGGCTTGTATGTCTCGTCGCAACGTTTGCGACTCCTGTTCTAGTTTGTGCAATTCCAACACGTGTTCGGTACGTTGCATGTCTTCGAGTCGGTACAAAATATCGTGGATTAAGGAGTCCATAGTAGCCATGATTATTAGATGCGTTGAATACGGGCAGAGCCCGTCGAGGGAAGTCTACTTTGATGTTGGACTCAATCGAATAACTGTTTTGAGCCTGTCAAGTGAGCGGCCGCGCGGTCATTACTATACACGTGGAAAGAACAAGGCAGCGAAGACAATATATAAATTCTAAAACCTATCCAGATTCCAACTTCAACGAAAGGAAGTATAAATAGAACAGCCATAAGCGTACTGAGGCGAAATGGGCACCGTGTTCATTTTCGTCCTACAAACACGCAAAGTGGCAGCAGACCCGGACAAGTCCAGTACTGCACGGAGGAACCACACCAAGTCACCGCTCTCGACCTCCAAAGCGCCAACCCGTCGCAGAAGTGATGGGTTCGAGAACGTGACCGCCGCCACCACCAAAATCAAGGGAACGGAGGCATCCAGGCCCCGCGTTCGGTGATTCATAAAAATCCATCCTGTGTGATACCGGGGTTTTCTTGGAGCTGGTCTAAAATAGGTACAAGCTTAGAAATGCCGTGGGAGTACTTTAAGGCCATGTTATGAAAATGGGCCTCTCCGCGAGCCGCGGCCTCCAGCTCCTTCTGCAAACATTCAGATCTCTCGTAGGCCAGCTTCAGCTTTTCATCCAAACTTAATCGCAGTTTGACTTCGGCGTCCAGTTGTAACTTCAGAACTTGAAGCTGCTTGGAAAGGTAGTCGTTCTGGGCCTGGAGCTCGCCGATCTGCAAGGTAAAGCTCCTGGGTTCGCGATGGACCGAGCTCTGCTGCTAATCAGAAAAAACAACTAGACAAGTTTGCTTCAGATATCCTTACAAAAGTGCTCTGACCCGAAAAGCTGTGAGGTGATTCTGGTACTCTCCGAACCGCCTCGAAGGTGACTCCAACATTGTCGCACAAGTCTTTGTATGCTCGGATAGAGTGATCGCTCAGGTTTTTAGAAAATACATGTTGCATTTCCGGCAGCATCTTCCACGAATATCCATCTTCGCGAGTCGTATGCAATCTTACTTGCGATGGACTAAGACGGAGACCGAGCTTCGCCTCTGGTAATCATATTGGTATCGAGTAGAGCTCGGGCGGAGAGATAAGGCTTACCGATATGTTGAGAGAGAATCTTTCGGCACTTGGTGCGCCACCTCCCGCGCTCCATGTTACTCAGCTTCTTTGGTGTATCCATAATTCTCACGGTAATTATCAATGCATTCTAGCTATTAGATTGTCTTGAAACCTCTCTTTTTTTTATCCTTGTACGACTTTTTTTTTTTAACTGGCGGTATCTGTTGTTTAATGTCCAGTTCTGGCCCCTGGCCGGAACTGGACATGTAGATTAATTGTGTCAGAAATAAGCGAGCCAGTCAATTGGAGGTTCAGAAGTGTGTTCTGTCTGTGTTGAGAGCGCGTCTTGCTGTCTCTCTGAGATGTGTACTAATAAATAGTGTGGCGGGTTCACAGGGGTTGAGCAGTCCCTGCTCACCCCTTGACATATTAGCCCGCATCAATCCATCCAAATTAGCCATCAATTCTGACAAATTGTGCGCCTATTCTGTCCAACATCCTTTCCGAATTACGAACTACCTACGCAGCTGGTTCGGAACAATACTCGAACACGAACTGGGTCTCGTCGTCCTGGTTTTCTATTTTTATCTTCCTTGCAGGGCTGCCGCCTTCGAGCTCGGCGCTTGCCTCAGCGGGATACGGTGCACATCGTACATGTGATGGCTGAACGAATGCGTGTCGCATGGTTCGGCACAGCGTTCATCTGGGCATCGCGCTAACCACGCTATGCCATGAGAGCGGATGTGCTTTTCCCACTCGTCCGGGGAGCAGAATTGATGTAGGCGCCTCGCAGCGGCAAGGCGCGAGTCCCATAGGCAGAAAGGGCAGTATCCCGGCAGGAACGTGCTTTCAATCTTTTGCCATCCCAGCTCCACGGGAAGAGGATCTTGTTCTAGATGATGGCGACAATGTTCCTCCCAGGCCTTGGGGTCCGAGAACCACTCGTTACAGAAAAAGCAAAACTCGGCAAACGGGGAATTCTTCTTTTTACATTCGTAAACGTGCAATTGGGTCCTAATTTGTTAGTGATTACGATGTAAATCGGACGCGTAGACTTACGGGTTAAACATCCGGCATGAACAATTGCTCGGATCGAGTCCCCGGCGATCCACCTCCGTCTTGCTATTATAGAGATCGATCAGGGCATCGAGCGCTGCTCTCCCGGCCGGGCTTCGAAGGGTTGCGTCTGTGAGCAGAAGATCGGCCAATTGTCGACGTGATGGCAGAATCGGCCGCAGGCGGGAGAACGGGTGGTTTACTCCCTTACAGAGTATGTCTGGGATCCAACTTGGGCTTGCGTAGATATTTCCTCCCAGAACTTGCTTAGAGCCTTCTGCTCCATCGCTTTTAAGTTTCTCCTTAACTTACGGTCCGGGTGGGCGAGGATGCTATCGGATTCGTTTGAGGATAGGTCTCGTTCCTCAGAGTCGAGCTTGGCAGGAGCCAAACTTTCTTCGGACTTACGGCCGCATTTAGCAGCCGACAGTGCCTGAATCTGAGCTACAATCTCTTGGTAATCCTTCGTCTGGCTCAGTTCCTGCTGCTTCGCGGCCGGTAGAGATTGCCACAGCGCCGGCTCCCATCGGACTTCGAGGTTGCGAAAAAGTTCACCAATGTTGATTCCTCGAGCCTGTACGCCTAGGTACGCGGCTTGGCTGTCAATCCCCGGGTTTCTGCTCGAGTAGTATTGTTGATGGATCTGATTATTCTCGTGGCCCGCCAGCCTCTGACGCTGGGTGTCCGAGTACATGGGGTTCGAATCTGGACTAGTGAGCGCGATCGTCCCTCCGTCAGTTCAGGTCATCATAAAAGTAAACATACCAACATTAGTGAGGCCTTCTACTCGATAGCAATGAAGACTTGGGGGGTCTGGAAAGCCGGCTCTCATCTCTGCCGACCGCAGCTCCTTGCTGAAGGCATTTGCCGTCAGGATCCTTCCGCTGGGCCCTGAGAAGATCGGTTGGTTTAGGACGCTCCGGTCCCAGTGGATGAGGATCTGGGACTGGCCAGGGCTGACCTTTTGGTTTAGGAGCCGAGAAAGGTCTTCGGTTCCACGATAGTCTCTCAAGGCCCCCTTCGAATAGAAAATGGCTAGGAAAAATAGCATTGGGTTCATGTAGAGCGGTTGACGTTTAAAGACGCCGCCCTCGTGGATATGTGGGGTTAGTCTAAATAGTTATTAACGTCGACATAATGCTTTCAGACAGTGCAAGGCCGCGTTACGTACAGTTTGCTAGATAAAGGATGATGCCCTTTTAAGAACTTGGTCGATTGTAGGGCGAATTCCGATTCACCACGCTCGTTTTGGAAAAGGATAAGAGTGGTATCCTAATCGGCTCGTCAGCTCGGTCTTGCCAGTAGTCTTGTCGAGATGCGCACTTTATAGTAGAGACCGACTTCGCTTTTACTCCGGGCCGAAGACTCGATATAGTCTGAGACGCGGGCGGCAGTGTATGCTGCAAGAGAAAGACACGCCCAGAGGTCCATGCGTAGGCGCGGCCGAGCGAAGATCTTCCAGTCGAGGCTCCAGAGGTACTCTCCCACCCAGATGAATGCAGCTGCGGTGGCGTGTTTCCTTGGCCCCTTATCCGGGACGATATTTAGAGCCCTTCCTATCTCCCCTCTTGGTGCTATTGCCTGCGAGGAGAAAGAAGTTAGTAAACAGGTCAATGGCCGGGGTCATACGGGGGCACAAACCTGTGTGATCATTGTAATATGCCCTGCCGGTATCTTGCCTCGTTCTCTTTGGTATCCGGCAGTAAATTTCTTCCAGTACGATTTGATTCCGCTCCAGGGGAGGGTTTCATGGGGTTCCTTTCCCGACCTCATTGCCTGCCCTAAGCGGAGAACAAACTCTTTAAGATCCCGGAGGGACTCGACTCTTCGAGGTCCGAATTCGCCAATGCTAAAATTTGTTAAGACAGAGCAGGAGATGGGACTCGTTTCGAGAACTCACAAGTCATCCCAGTTTTGAAGCTGACGAGCGTAGCCTTCCTCCGTACATGGCTCTACGTTATTAAGGACGGGCTTATCGTTTACTATGTTGAGGTCGATTTTTAAACCTATTTGCTCCTTCATATAATTTCTCCTCCGTGGCCCTCTTTTAGGCTTTGCGTTCGTGGGAGCCATAATGAGGTGAGTATTTCTCTGCGTATTCTAAAAGTCAGAGTGGAAGTATGAAGGCGGACATGTAAATATTGGGTGCTCTAATAAGAGCTGGGAGCAAGGTCACGTTTATGTCCTCGCCGGCCCTTTGGTTTTCTATAAATAGCAACATCCTATTAGCTAACTACGCGCGCATAGCGTCTACTGTACATTTCTTGCTCGGGTCATATTATCCCTTAGTAGATTATAGCCAGCTTCGTATCATCTATAAGAACCCTCTCACCTTGCCTTATGTTCGAGCCTCTTCTTGGAGTCTATTAAGCGTATTAGGTCACGCCCGGAAAAAGGGAGACGAAGGTGTCTTTGGCGAAGCGGTATCAGGCAAGAGCTGAAAATTAAAAGGAGCAAAAAAGAATACGTATAACTAATCTGCAATACAACTTCCGCTATCTTCTATCTACGCTCCGACTCTCTGTCATGATTTACCGTGATGAGCACAAAGGGAATGAGCCACAATAGCTCCTCCTGGTTCTTCTTTAACAAGAAATCGTGAGCCAACAGCTTTTGAATATCGGGTGTCGTCGTTATTGTAGTAAACAGATCAATGGCCTCATGTGACCACCTATCCGGGTGTGTTAGGCCGACAGCCGTCGTCTCAGCCCTTTCTTTATCCATTAGCTTCATCATCACCCTGCTAAACGACGTCGAAAGCGCTGTCGTGTCGCCTGATCGCCTACAATTTTCGACATCGCAGATTTTCACCTCGCCCGCGAAGTTCATGAGAAGGTTAGCACACGACAGCTTTTCATGAACCAGGCCACAGCCGAGGAGGAATTCAAGACCCGTGAGGATCTTAAAGAGTGTCAGCTGGAATCAGAGCTACGTAAACGCCGGAACGCCTACCTGATGTAGGATAGAACTGAGCTGGGGCTCGGTCGGGTAAATGGGAGACCGGCAGAGGTGCAGAAGAGACGTATGCATGAATTCCGAAATGAGGAAGTAGCTTGAATCTGAGCACGCGTATATCTCGATATTCTCTACCAGGTTGGGGTGGCAGAGTTGGCGGATGTTCTGAATCTGTTCCTCCACGTCGCGTCCAGAGATGGTGCGGATCATAAAGCTCTGGCACGATGCATTACGAGAAGTGATGACCCCAAACGAATGGCCATATCTCACGCGATACCTTCTCTCGTAGTGGCTCCACGGCGATCCCGTGAGTACGGGGATTAGAGAGACCTTATTGCTATGATTCGCATGTTTGACGGGAAATCGGCGAGAGGTTGACACCGGTTGAGCCTCGGTAGAACCCACGTCTTTATGGGCGTCTTGACCAATCATACGTCGTCGCTGCAGTGTTTTGGGACGAGGTGGCGCTAGCTTGGGAACGTCTAACTCCAGCTCACTACCCGACAAAGTGTCGTCGAGGAAAAGAGTATGCCGGTTAGCAGTCGACATTTCGGATTGAAAATAACAACAATAATTGCTCAAAAGCTGCCGGGCGACTCAAAGTGCATTATCATATTAGTGCCTTCTTTTTTAACGGAACAGAAAGAGATGGAGAGGAGTATAAAAATAGACCGCAGCCGAGAGTGGCCGTTTTCAGCCCGTGTTCGGTTTCGGGACTATGGGACCGTCTAACGCTCGACGTCCCTTACGAGAAACTGAAAGGCATTATTATATGGCTTCTGGCAAAGAGGCTCCCATGGGGTCCACGAAATTCAGGATGCGCAACTCATCATGGCGTACTTCAATCTAGAGGCTCGGTCGCGGCAGCTTAACGCCGAAATATCGTCAAAATTCCAAGGAACTGCCAAGATCTCCTTGGACTGTCTTCTCTTCGACCCAGAAGGGGAGTCAAACAAGGAAAAGACCAACCGCCTTGTTGAGATCTTCAAGCGAGAAGGATGCGATCGCTTGAACGACAGCCATGCCATCCCCGGAAATATCACCGCCGACTTGCTTTCAGCATCACTGCGGCAGTCCAACTTGAGTACGGCTGATCTACGCGGCCCCGAGCCACCTACCCTCCACCTCCCCATGGGTATGCATATTCACTGTTTTCATGGGAAGCATCGCGTGGAAGCGCTTCGACAATTGAAGCGTTTCTCTCTTTGGTGGACGGTTAAGCTATACGTAGGTAAGTCGTGCTAACCCCCGATAAGGAGCTAAGCTGTTGCTAATCATTAAGACCTTTCGCCAAAGGCCGTCCAGTTGCTAACTGAGGATTTCGCCAACGAAGGCCGATTTTCGGACGGGTACATAGTTGTGAAGATATGCAGTTACCCTCCAGACTCAATCGACGCAAATAGATGGTGGGCGAGGCTTAGCAAAAGCAAACCTGAGATCCTAAGGAGGCTACTCAAGCATGCAGAGCTTGGACCTGCTCTCAGGGCCGTATTACAAATCCCGGGCCTACGTTCTGGACTTCAGCTGGCCATCTGGAAGAAGATCATGGCCGAGAACGTAGTAGAGGTACGCCCCGTTCTAAAGCCATCTAAAGAACCCCCACCTCCCCTAGGGTCATGGGCCGCTAACGCGCGACTTCCTAGGAAGTCGTCCATTATCTTAAACATATATACGACACGTGGTGCCATATGATGGGGTCCACAGCCGCGCTCGAATTTGTGGACGACGATGCAGTTCGGGAACTCGAGCTCCGCGCCCCAGGCATATCGTATTGCGACGATCTTTATGCATCTAATGCAATACGGACGAATACAATATTCCGAGGCGTGACAGATGAGCTTGAGAGGGAGAACATCTTGCAGAGACTTCAGCAAGTTCACTACTTAATCCCGACAGTTCATACATTACAGCAAGACTTTAAATACTTGCGACAATGTACGAGCGTTATGAGGCAGTTGATCTTAGGGAATAGCCGACTCCCTGTTACGGTTTAAACGATAGTTTCCAGTGCATATAAAGTCGAGGCAAGACCGGGTTATACAACAAACTTTCTGGAAAACATGAAGATCCTTTACCTTACTATTATGCAGAACCTCGTGGAGCTCTCGGGTGAGAACCCTTTAAAAGAAGATGATGAGAAGGACCTGAAAACAAGTTCGTATGATCAGAGAGCCTGGCATCAATTAGCACTCCGAGCCCGAGAGTTGGGGTTTAATTCTGACGAGATCTCTCGTTTATCTCGCCTAGATTCGGACCGAGAAATGGCAAGAAAAGCGTTGCTAGATGCTCGACCACCGCAGCATTTCGATTATGGACAAAACTTGGACGCTTTAATAGCCACCATGGTTAAATTTTTTAATGAGGCACGGCCAATAATATCTAAAGACACCCGTCTAGCACTTACTACTTCACATCTAGGGGAGCCGATCAAGAGACGATATGGTCGCCAGTACTCGAAAGCTTACTCCAACGACAGGTTATATATTACTTTGGACACGTTCACCAGTAATATACAGAAGGATGCCGATATTACGTCTCTGTTTGTCCGGAGGTCCGTGTTTCACGCGTTTTGGGGCTGATGTGATGAGCAGGATACCGACCAGCATGGCGTTAACAACCAGAGCGCCGATGCACAGGATCAGCAAATGTCGAATGTGGATGGGGACTCTAACCAGAGCGCCGATGCACAAGATCAGCAAATGTCGGATGTGGATGAGGCAGATCAAGATGTAGGAGAATCCAACCACACTGGCGGCGTTTCCGTGCCGGCTCCTGCTTCTAAAGACCGTAAGATGAGAGATCGGCCGGCGGTCGTACAACTTAGACCAATACGTCGACGAAAATCGCGAGCACACATGATCCAAAAGCACCAGGGAAAAAGGAAACCGAAAGCTAAGAAGGTTTCTCGGAAGGCACTACCAGCAGACAGGAGCTCGGCACTTACGACCTTTATTTCGGCCCCTCCTAGTCTTGAGCCACATAATACGAGCCAGCTAAACCTGTTACAGGATAGTCGAATGATGACGATTCTTATCCGACAAAACGGAGAGTGGGAAGAGATTAAAGAGTGCCGACGTTGTTCTATCATCGAAGCTATAACGGAAGTGCGACGTGAAAATTCAGGACAAAAATGGTTTTTATTTAATAAAGATGGTCGAGGTATTTCTTTGGAGGACTGTCCTACTCATGAGGACGATTTTGTATGTCTTAACACAGATGCAAGTGGCTTTCCAGCAGAAACAATCCTATAAATAGTTATGCTCTTAAACAAGTACTTAAAATAATAAGAATTTAGGGAGTTGGGAGCAGATATTTGAAGTATAGTACTATACTGTGAATCTCGAGTGCAGACCAATCTAAACCGTGCATACAGGCCACCATAAATATAGTGCATACAGTACTGTACCCTTCTCCCCTCCAGATTTTCTAACAGACCAGACCATCTTGGCGCTGACTACAACAGGTCTTCTACGATGTATGGAAATGTCCCGTTTCAAGCTTATTTTGAGCGGGAAAGCTAACATGCCAGCCTTTTCATGTCCCCTCTTGCTTTTGCATTCGGCCTCTGCATTTGAGTCTGCTATAGCATCTACATACCTCCTCTGGGATCAGCCGACGGCCACCTGTGGTTGTGGCGGCTACCATGGCAACGACTACAGGAATGCCTGGCCCCGCACAGCCTGCTTCTACTGTGTCCTGCTCGGCTCAGCCAGTGATAGCAGAGTTCGATGTCCTTTCTTTTATACATGGGAAATAGAACATTTTGTGTCCAACCGATTTTTAGGAACGGCAGACTCCTTGCAGATGTGGCGGTGGCAATGCTTGGGTACACATCTGATGCACGGCAAGGCAGCCTCAGAAACCAAATGGGCGGCACAGGTGGAGGTCTCACTTAATCTTTACCTTACGCATACATAAGCTAATGCGCTACTTCGGGATCAAGGTGCATAAAATAAAAACTGTTGGTACGAGTGCGACAAGCCTTGGGCTGTGTATTGATTTAGTTGACGGTTGAAACCTAACCGTTTGAGGACCGTTTCGCTCTGCATAAATTATACATAAATGGAGCTCCTCAGTCACCTGACTGACAATAGGCTGAGCCGAGCCTGAGCAAAAGCGGCAAGTGCGCTAAGCCTAGTTCGTTGCATACTTGGCATTTGGTAAAACTTAGAACCCCAATGACCCAACTGACGGCCCGAGAGCCTAGCCCCAAAATGGCGACTGGCCCCCCACTCGAATCCTTTGATCCCCCGCTGTCTCATCTGCCGGGGCTCCGCGCCGTGCTGCCTTTGACGAGCCGAATAGCAGGTGGGTAAAACCAACAGTGATCATGTATCATGGGCCTACGAGGCTTTGACAGGCGGCGCTTGAGACGGTTTATAGCATAATGTTGGTGCAAGTACCTCGAGCTGGAATACTTGCTCCCTGTGGGCTGTTGCCAATCCTACCTAAACATGGTTGTTTTCACTGAATACCAACAACGTAAGGTTCCGCATGCCAGCTTACCGTTGATATTCCCTTCCTCGCCTCCAGAATATGACACGGTTCGCTACTGGAATCACGCCAAGGTGGACAAAAATAAAGTCAACCATGTTACCAAAGACATACGTAGCAGTAAATACGGACTGAACTATTCGTGGTTACGTTTGGGGCTTCCCCCAGCGTTGGAGAACTACCTACTATCCACCTCGCCACCCTAATGCTTGGCTACAAATTCTCCGATCCTCGCAGCGACATTCCACGCGCTCTTCTCAAAACCCAGCAACTCAGCACTTAGAAATGTATCATGGGGCGCAGCCTCTTCATGATGAACTTCTACTACGTTTCCCTCAAATCTGCGCATTTGATCAGCCCACTGTAGGATGCGCTCATAGAACATCTCAGCAGACCCCGCATTGGCAAAGATGGGCACGGGGGTTGGGAACGGGTTTCCGAGCTGTGTGATATAAGGATCGGACCTGGCGTTAGGCCAGCTGCCAGCATAGTTGTTCGCGCCCCAAAAAGAGTAGCTCGCTGGAACGAAGTCGGTGCCGCGGTGCGGATTGTCGTTCATGTGGTAGTCGAACGGCGCCACCCATGGGGACAGCAGTACGGCGCATTTGGGTGGGGGAATCCCGGTCGCAGCGCCGAAGTTGTGCAGGTATAGCAGCAAAGCCATAGAGAGATTGGCGCCAGCGCTGTCGCCAGCGACAACGATCTGGCTTGCCGGGATGTGTAAGTCGTTCAGAAGGAAAAGGTAACTGGATAATGCATCTTGTAGTGCAGCTGGGAAAGGGTTTAGGCCTCCGTATCCAGACAGGCGGTATTGCACGGAAAACACAGCGTCTGCGCCGCCTTTCTCAAGTAGTTTCTTTGCGATAAGTCCGCAATTGGCATCGCGGCCATCGCCTTGGATAAAGGCACCCCCATGAAAGTAGAGGAAAACGGTTTTCGACGTTATATCTTCCTTGGGAGCCTGCGGGAACCAAGTTCCTCCGATTGTCGCGGGTTTAGCAGTTGCAAGCAGCCCTTTGTAGAAGCCTGAGGCAGAGGGCTTTACCACCTGAAATCTCTGGCCTTCTTTCCCTTGTTCCAAGGTAAGATTGTCTGTGATTCCGATGCGAGAAGTGAGGTCGAGAATTCGGTAGGCGAGCAGGCTCATGAACGTCTGTTTTGCGTTCCATGCTGCATGAGGACGGAGAGAAGGGATCAAGGCTCTCAATGTGAAGTAAGGCAATTGCAGGGCAATTGTACCAAGATAAAATAGCTGGAATAGGAGTCTGAAGGGTTGGTATGACACGACAGGAAACCTAGTGCTCGCCATGATGCTCAACGACAGTGTATAATGATGCTTGGGTAGGGAAATGAGATCTATGGTCGGACGAGGTGTTCGAGAATGTGCACCCTATTGATAAACTGGATTAAAAGGGGACTAAAATAGAAGACATTCGCCGGTAACACAATGCTTCCTCGAAACGTTATCCTGAGTTCATTCTCACAGCCTCGAAAAGTGGTCATGGAGATTGACGGTTGATGTCGTATTGCATGTTTCCATTGCCAGTGTGATTATAACGTGCATATTACATCCTCGTGTCGTTATATTGCGTGTGGTGGGGGCGATGCATGCATCAATATGCATGCCCAGGGCTGAAGCGATATTGGCTGTTAGTTGTATGCAAGGTACCCTGTGTTAGCAATGCATCACTCCTAACAATGTTCTCATCAGCACAACGGCAGACAATTCGTATGGTTTCTTGGACATTACTGTCTTCATAAAGGATTTCAAATGCTACCTCATGAATCCTTTCAGTACTTCCGTGATGATTATGCAGTCATCTATGTGCGAAAGCAGTTGTGACACCCAGACAGAAGTGACGTGGCCCCGCCCCAGTATCGGTATTATCGGCTCAGGCCCCCAAAGCTGTTGGGCAAGCTCGACGAGGCTCTGGGTATTTGCAAATTCGGAGGCGGGAAGTTTCCAAACGAGCCGCACAACGGATCCTCCTTGAGGTTCAGCGCCGCCCTCTTATGCGTCTCCTTTTACGTTAGGATGTCGCCGATGCTTTCAATCTGAATACATGATCCCTTTTTGAACCTGTATTGGCTACGAAACACATTTATGATAGGCTTTTGAGCGATATTATATATACTCGTGGCTTATATTCCTTTGTGCTATGCCGCCCAATTCTTACGCTTAAGAAGCATCTATTCGAAGATTCGTATTGAAAATGAGCCTTACTACACAACAGCCTCTCGACTACTCTAACAGTGGTCCTGGAATTGTTATTAGTGGTAGTATTGTTGGGTTTATCACCACTGCTGTCGTCGCCTTGAGGTTTTGGGCAAGAAGACTTACCCGCCAAGAACTGGGGCTAGATGACTGGCTCTGTTTAGCTTCACTCCTCTTTCAGCATGCTGTCATGGCTTCCTCTGCCGTTGGCGCCATAAATGGAGGATTGGGACGAGACATGAGGTTGGTAGTGTCTGAAAACCCAAGCTCTATCGCCGTTCTTTTTCAGGTTCGTACGATACTCATTGTCGGCCTGAGATTGCGACATAACTAATGACTATAGTATAGGCAACCTTGGTTGGCGAAATCGCTTATACATTCAGCTCACCTTTGATAAAGTTATCCGTCTTAGCCTTCTACCGGCGCATCTTTCCAACTCGGGTCGTTCGAATTGGAACCCTGATCATCGGAGCAGCCTGCATCGCCTGGTTTATTCCTATCATCATTTTGGATTTTGCTCAGTGTAGGCCTTTGAAGGCATTCTGGCTTGTTGAGCTTCAGGCTTTGCCCACGACAAAGTGCATCAATCCGTTTCAATCCTTCTTCGGCAACTCCATAGCCAACTCAATAATCGACTTTTCAACATTGAGCCTGCCCATTCGCGAAGTCTTTCAATTGCAGACCACGACGCGGCGGAAGATAAATATTGCGTTCGTATTCCTTCTTGGTGGCATGTAGGTCGATTTATCACCCCTCCCGCTTCGACCATATAGTCTGATGAGGCATTGTTCTTCAGAGCTTTCGCAGCTGCCTTAGTACGAACCATATCCACGGCTCTGTTACGAAGTAGACCAGAAAGGCGGCCAGCTGGGCAGACCAAGACTAAGGAAGAATGTCATACGCCAAGGATTTGGAGACATGGCACGGGCCAGAGGGCGCCCAATACAGACACGGGATCCCGTGCATATAATATTTTACGGGATCCCGTGTAGATTATATAAGCACCAGCTGCCACACTTGAGAGCATTTGCCAACAGATGTCAATTAAAGTATAAACGCGACGCGTAGGATTTCCGCGCAAATAAACACGACTTTATTTTTCAGTTACAATATAGCTAAATTGGACTTCAGTCAACAATGCCTTCGTTTCCAGATGATTGTCTGCCCCCTGAAGGCAATTATAATTCACGGGCTGCCTTACTTCAGGTGATTAACTTATGGACAGCCCCAAGGGGTTACGCTTTTGTAACTGGGAGGTCAACAAAGGAGAACAGCGGTAAATTGACAATCACATACTCATGCGACCGCTTTTCCCGGCCTCCTAGTATACCAAAAGAACGGCAGCGAAAAACAACTACTCGAGGGACCGGCTGCCCATTTTCGATCTATACTAAAAAGTCGTTAGATAAGGCTACTTAGACTATAAAACATCATGCTAATAAACGGTTTTCTATTCATAACCACGATCCAAGCCCACACCCCATAGCCCACCCAGCACACCGAGTACTATCCACGGAAGAAAGGTCTGCTCTCGCCAGCCTTACCAATGCTGGTATTACCCCTAAGGAGGTCAGGACATACATGCGCCAGCACTACGATGTCATAGCAACACAGCAAGATATCTACAACAGGATTACAGCTGCTAGGCGAGAAGTCTGCGCGGGTCAAAGCACGATACAAGCCCTCGCGGATCAGCTATTTCAAGAGGGCTTCTAGAGTCAATTCCAAACAGATCAGGATGGCCGAGTTACGGCTGTTCTATTTACCCACCCCAAATCAATGGCGTACCTCCAAGCATACCCAGATGTCCTAATATTGGATTATACTTATAAGACGAATAAGTACGGCATGCCTTTGCTGGATATGATTAAAGTCGATGCTTGCCAGCGGTCCTTTTGCATCGGTTTCGCGTTCCTCAGCGGGAAGGCGGAAAGGGATTACCTTTGGGCCTTAAACCGGCTAAAGTCGATATACGAGCATTACAAAGCTCGGCTCCCGTCTATAATTCTAACAAACCGTTGTTTAGCATATATTAACGCTATTACTGTTTGCTTCCCAGCCTCACCTTCGCTGCTATGCCTTTGGCATACTAATAAAGCAGTACTCCGATATTGCCAGCCTACCTTTATGCGCCGGGACAAAGGGACAGAAGCCTGGAATAAGTTTTATCAATCATGGCATTCTATTATTAGATCATCAAATAAAGACGTATTCGATCAACGCGTACAGGAATTTGAAACGAAATATCTTCCCGATTATAGCGATCAAGTCACGTACGTTAAAACTACATGGTTAGATACCTATAAAGAAAAGCTTGTTAAAGCCTGGGTTAATCGGTATTATCATTTCGATAACGTGGTTACTTCACGCGCAAAAGGTATTCATAGGCTGGTAAAAACCCATCTAAAAACATCGACGTTGGATCTTTTCGAGGCCTGGAGGGCCATCAAGTATGCTTTATTCAACCAGCTTTCCGAGTTAGAAGCCAACCAAGCCCGGCAACAAGTACGGACACCTATTGACCTCAATGGATTTTTATATAATATTGTACGCGGCTGGGTATCGCATGAGGCTCTCCGGAAGGTCGATAATCAACGGAAGCTATTGCAAAGGCTTCTGCTAATATAGCCGCTGTTAAAGCTGCAAAAGCTGCTGCCGAAGCTTCTGCTCGTACTGCTGCTAAAGTTGCTAATAGTATAACTGTTATAGTATTATCGTCTTCGCCGTCTGCCCCATCAAGTCCACTACGCCCGTCAAGTCCGCTTATAAGATACAATAACCCACGGGCTATCTACCAAAGATACATTAACGCAAGGGAAGCTTGGTACAAGGCCCAGCCACGCGGGAGCATTAAAACCAACCAACAATACCAAAAAGCGATAGGGCTGCCGGCGCGATATAATAAAAAGAGCTTTGAATAGTGCCTCAATTATAATCAGATGAAGAAACACTATGCCGATTCAACGGGGTCGAGAGAATAGACAAAAGAGGAGAAGATGGCCTATCTAAACTGGGATAAGGCAGAGAATGAGCGTATTGAAGTTCTATATGCTAAAAACCCTTTAGATCCGGGGAGCAGAAATATGGGTAATATCTGGAGAAGGATCGAAGAGAACAATCGAGAGCAGCAGTCTCTATATTCTAGCAGGTAACAAAAGGCGTTTAATTTTACCGAATGAGTCCTGCTATTACCTTTTTTAATAAAATTACATCCCAATATATTTATACTATAACAATTGTAAAATATATTGATAGCTATAGGCGAAAGGTGCGGGTGATGGTTGTACGCGATTATGGCAGCTGCCTAAAGCTGTGGCAGCTAGTGCTTATATAATCTACACGGGATCCCGTAAAATATTATATGCACGGGATCCCGTGTCTGTATTGGGCGCCGAGGATAGGAGGATAGGAGGATAGGAGAGCTATCCTACGATCCAAGACAAAAGGAGGAATAAGGGTTCTCTATATAAGTCTGTTACTTTTAGTCACTCGTTTAAGTTCCTTAGCTATCAATCTCATCTCAATTTCTATTGACGACTACTACTCTATTGCGACTAGACTAGTGGTGGGAGTACCAGCAAACCTCCCTTACGGACCACCTGCTGTTAGTCTTATTGTTACCTGCAAATCAAGAACCCCAGCGTACGTCTTATATATCTTTCGATATATAAGAGGTCCGTAACAGGCTCAAATTCTTCGAGAGGGGGTTACAAACTTTTCAAGTAAGTCACAACCCTAATAACGACATCTTTGGTCAGACATATACTAATAGAGTCAGAACAATTCGTCGTCTCAGCGATCGCGACCGTAGTTGAGATCTACGTGGCCATTATCGGCGCATGTCTACCTACATTGGTGCCGATCTATCGCAAGTTGCGATATGGTAGCCCATTCAGCACACACGCCGCCGCGTTGTCCAAAGGAACACCTGCAGGTGGGAGCGGTAGCAATCCAGGCAATAGGGTTACAAATTGGAAGCAGTTTGGTAACCGTAATAATTCATTCGAGCCTCTCCACAATACCGATGAAGGCTTCAGTCCCACCGCCTACCACAGAAACCACCACGTTAAGATCAGTAGTAGTAGAATAGACAATGACCCCGGGTTCGCAAACACCGAGAGCTACCCACTAGAGGGGGTGTTGGTAACACAAGACACGGTTTGGACAGAGGCTAACGGCCATTAGCCACCACTCCGCACCTGAGCGGGGACGGAGCTAGGTAGCAGTTGTTCTGGAAATCGGTACAATGTAACATAGCTGTTATCTCTGACGCGTCTGCAAGAGTAGAAATCAATGAAAATCTTCTCATAACATCACAACGTCCCAATGTTACCTACTAACGGTGGTAGTTATTTTCTTTGCACGGCGCAGCTAGTGCTGCTTGCTGTCGTTGCCAAGAGCCACCAGCGGCACCTGCATCTCACAACCAACGTCCAAACTTTTAGAGGCCAGGGATGGTCAGACAAGCGACCCGATGCATACTCCTTCCCTGGCGCCCCCAAATTTTGAGGTAACATTTCATGTTAGCTACATGCCGCAGATATGCTTCAATAGCTCTATGCAGGCTATCAGGAGCTCAGCAAAACAGAACAACCGAAGTAGCAGTACAAAGACTACACTGGACCCTCGTATACAGTATATAGGAGACCTATACAGTACTTCTCCAAACCATGTCAGAGGTCATAATACAAGCTACCAACTTCATTCTCAACATCGGAGACTGAATTGCGAGCGTGTTTAATTCGGCTGACGATCCACTTGGAAAGTGCACCCAGTACCCAGGTATAGGGTCACAGTTAATCGATGTTGGTTCTCTATCCCTGCAAGAACGGATGTTGGATTGTGCCAAGAGGGTTGTCGAGTACGTGGACTATCCCGCATGCCGAGCTTCCTGATTGTGTAAGATGTACAATCATGCCGATTACCATCATGTAAGTGCGGACTCACTTGCACGGCTCTTAAGTGCCCCCTGATATCATAGTGTCGCTAATCACCAGAGCGAGCACCGTGGTTTCGACATCACTTTCACTGCTCCCCGGGGTGTTCATCAGGGTAACGAGGGCAATTAGTCAGTATGTTAGACAGATATCTAATCTATAACAGCTGCGTAGCTGAGAAACTCGAATATTACTGTGATAAAAGTTGAAGTCGACATCGACCTACCCTTCAACATCTTTCTTCAATTACCATTGACCTAGGCTATGTAAACATGAATTCAGAAATTCCACCCATTAGTACGTGGGCTACTCGCCTTAAAGATACTCAACTTCAGCTGCCGACGCCGGGCCAGCCTCAGTCAACCTTCTACCGCAATCTCGAAGAAGTCCTCGACATACGCCGCTCATCAGGCATCTACTACTCCATCGTCCAGAATGCATGGCAAGCTGATGACGCGGTTGACTTCTGCTCGGGCGACATCTTGTCTCTCACTAAAAGTGATGTGCGAAGGGCTGAGTTTCTTGCCGAGCTGTCGCGCCAGCCAGACTTCGGTACTGGGTCAAACGGCATACGCCTCATGGATGGTAATTATACATTTTTGGAGCAGACTGAAAAAGACATCGCAGCGTTCCACGGTGCGGAGATGGGACTTCTCGTAGGCTCCGCTTTCGAAGCCAACGTCGCCGTGTGGACGGCAGTGCCACGACCGGGCGACGTCATCCTTTACGATGCCTTGGTTCATGCGAGCACGCATGAAGGCTTCAAGCAAACATTGGCTATGGACAAGTTTGAATTTCCACACAACGATGTTGAGGGTTTTCGTCAAATCCTCGTTGAAGTGTTTGATACTCAAAGGCTGATTCGTCAAGGAAAGCGCTCTGTCCTAGTAGCGGTTGAGTCTATATATAGTATGGATGGCGACGTATGTCCGTTGCAGGACTTTGTTGATATTGCTCACGAAATTTCAAATGGACAGGGAAATATCCAATTTGTCGTGGACGAAGCACATAACGTCGGGGTCATGGGCCCCAAAGGTGCTGGATTGGTTTGCCACCTAGGCTTGCAAAAGGATATCGCAATTGTGGTGCATTCGTATGGAAAGGCTATTGGTGCTACTGGAGGTATGTTTATCCATATCTTATTACTCGCACTGGTACTTTATTTATAGCTTCTACAAACCAGCCGTCATACTTGGGAACAAGATAATACGGGGCATGTTAACGAACTTCGCACGATCTGTTATATATACGACTTCGCCTTCCTTTCCTTTCGTCGCAGCTATCAAATCAGGCTACACATTGCTTGAAACTGGGTACACGCAAAAGGTAAGAAAAATAGTTTTTTCTGAAGCTAAGACCATGCGAATTGCTAGGCAGGGTTCCATTATGGACGCAAAAAGAGGAAAAGGAGCGAAGAATGGCTCTCCGTAGCACCTTTTTGCGGCATTCTTCTGGGTAGCTTCATATTCTTGACATGAAGGGGCTCTAACACGATCCAGGCGCAAGGACGCATCCAAGATCTCGCAAGACTGTTCTTCGAAACCCTGACATCGCATCCTACATGGGAAACGGCGCAAGAGAGGGGACTGCTCTCCGTGCCTCTCGTCAACGGGTGGGAAGACAGGCCCTTCCTCTCGCATATCATACCTATCCTTACACGTCCTAAGTACACATACTGGCTTCATTTCCACCTGTTGGCTCAATCCTTCTGCGTCTTTCCTGTGGAGCACCCTGTCGTGCCACTAGGGAAAGGTAGGCTGCGAGTTATCCTCCATGCCAACAACAGTGAGAAGGAGGTGGAGCGTTTTGTGGGTGAGATATTTTCCTGGGTAGAGGAGATGATAGACATCGAGGATCAAATCGGATCAGAGACAGTGTCACATGCCGCCAAAGGTGTATATGCATGGATGAGGCGGGAGAATTTATCGGGATATGGGATGCCCTAGGATCACACTGTGTAGCATTCAGACAGACCGAAAGACCGCGCACCAGTTTGCCCGCTTCGAACCCACACGCCTAAGAAATCTACCAATAAGTTACGTTTTGTCACCGTCTATAACGGATCGAAGATATCACAAGATTTCCTGAAATTGCTGTTGAAAGTACTTTCGGCAAGCTTAGCAAAATCCTATCATGTCGTTGGTCCATAGATGTAAAATATTCCTTGGCATCCAACGCTAATGTCCTAAAATTGGGCAGTAAGTAGACCCCATTACACCGTTCTTATCGGAAGTATCTCGATTACCGAACCAAGTTGAGCCGCTCAACTGATATTATTGTATGCGTGAACAATCTCAAGAGCACTCCTTCTTTCTTCGATCATACTTAATACATTGATCTCCCTCTGGATTTCAAGTTTCAAAATCACGCAGCTAGAGACTTATCTACTTAAAGGCAAAATATAGGTACATCCTGCTGATGATACACTTCGTCTGTTTGCCATGGATCCTATCGCTATTGTTGGCTTCTCTTTCAGGCTGCCACATGGAGCCGAAGATGAAAGCAGCTTTTGGGACATGCTCGCAAATGGCCAAAATGTCATGACAGAATGGCCAGAGTCACGAGCCAACATCGATGCATTCTATTATCCGAAATTCAAGATCAAAGAATACGGTACGTATAATTGCGACGCGTATCACCACTGCGAGAAGATGACGAGCTAATGCAAGCAGTAGTTATCTTCAAGAGGAGCTCACTTCCTTCAAGGAGATCCGGGAGCATTTGATGCTCCATTTTTCTCCATTACGCCTAATGGTAGGCAAGAACTCACGAAGTGTCTTTTCGGATATACTAATAGAAGAAAAGGCGGCATCAATGGATCCCCAGCAGCGCTGGATACTCGAGGCTGCATATCGGGCTATGGAGAACGGTATGAGTTCCTACATTGAACAGTTCCACGAAGTAATAGACGTGGCTGAAAACAGATAGGTGGTATCCCTGCAGAACAGGTAGCGGGATCTAATACCGCGGTGTTCGCTGGGTCGATGTCAAACGACTATGCGAAACTCATCTATAAAGATCCAGACGAATCACCGTCAAGTACTTCCGTTGGTACTTCTCCTGCAATCTTAGCGAATAGGCTGAGCTGGTACTTTGATCTTAAGGGTCCAAGTATACAATTAAATACTGCCTGTTCTTCCAGCCTAGTTGCAGCAGATCTCGCGTGTCAGTGTCTTCGAAGCGGGCAGAGCTCAATGGTATTGTTACTACCAGAAGTAAGCTTTGAAAACAACTAACATAACACTCAGGCACTAGTCGCGGGCTCTAATACAATATTTACTCCCGAAGAATCTCTACATCTAGAGAACATGAACTTTCTGTCGCCGGACAGTCGAAGTTACAGTTTCGACTATCGCGCGAATGGCTACGCGCGAGGAGAGGGATTAGTAGTCCTTGTCTTAAAGAAGCTCAGAGATGCACTAAGGGACGGCGATATGATTCGCGCTGTCATCCGAGCATCTGCTTCAAATCAAGACGGCCACACGCCGGGCATTACACAGCCAAGTTTCGCTTCCCAAGAATCCCTTATTCGAAGAGTATACAAGAGTTGCAGTCTCGATTTTAAAACAACAAGATATGTGGAAGCTCATGGTAGGTTCACCCTTTCAACAGATCGGCCCTTCTGACTAAGAATAGGTACTGGTACACAGCTTGGAGACTCAACCGAAGCTAAGACACTGGGTCGGGTTTTTAGAACCGCTCGATCTCCAAATGAGCCTCTTTACGTGTGAGAAGGATATCTAAATCACTACTGATTCGCCTATCTAACCGGAGATTAGCGGCTCGGTAAAAAGTAACATAGGCCACCTTGAAGGCGCCAGTGGCCTCGCAGGTATAATGAAGGCGATTATGATTCTCGAGCGAGGGATCATTCCACCTACTGCGTTATTTGAAATTGGGAACCCTAGAATAAATTTCAAATTCAATCACCTAGAGGTGCCCTCTCTCGTTAAATATGGCTTCAACCTATGCTGATTTTTCTCAGGTCCCAACATCATGTATCCCGTGGCCAGCTGAAGGCCTGCGACGCATATCTGTTAATTCATTTGGCTTCGGTGGCTCAAACTGTCACTTTGTCTTAGATGACGCATTCAACACTCTCAAAATTCTCGATATGAATGCTCTTATTCACACGCCAATTTCTCTAATGAGTTTAAGTCAGTCATATAGCGAAGCTTCGACGACACGAGATCGGGAAGGAGGCGAAGAATCCGCCAACAACTGCCAAGTGGGCCCTAGAACGCAAGTTGGCACATTACAATATAATGGCGAACTGAAGCAAGAAACGAAGCCGAGCTTCGCTAGCCATCTCGAGGTGAATTCCCACGGGTCTCTCGTAATTAAGTTCGAAAACCTTTTGCTAAACGAGATATCATTCTGACGTCATTGGTGTTTTGTAGAAATTCAAGCTGCTGGTATGGTCCGCCAAGGATGAGGCTGGGTTAGAGCGAATCCTTGAGCGCTACCAGTCATATTTCGAGCACAATGCGAATCAATTAGACCTTTTGTTGGGTCCTCTTGCGTTCACCCTTTCTGCGAGACGGAGCGTAATGCCATGGAGATCATTTGCCGTCGTCACCAACAAACCAACTGTTCATAGCGTTAGGATTTCTCCGTCGAAGGGTGTACGCTCATCCAAGGAAGCCGGTCTAGCGTTTGTATTCACAGGTCAAGGAGCTCAGTACGCAAAGATGGGGCTTGATCTATTTATTTATCCCTCTTTCCACGACACATTGTCTCGTGCGAGCAATGTTTTTCGTGAGCTCGGGGCTGACTGGCTGCTGCTTGGTAAGAGATGCACTAACTTACACTCATTCTCCGATAAGCGCGACTAATTTAAAACGAAACAGATGAACTCATGCAATCAGAAAAGATTCATTCACCGGAAAGGAGCCAACCATTATGCACTGCCCTGCAGATTGCGCTCGTTGAGCTTCTGCGTGGATTTGGCATTATTCCAGACGCTGTCGTTGGGCATTCGTCCGGAGAGATCGCAGCAGCTTACGCCACTGGTGCTCTATCTCTAGAGTCCGCGTTAAAAGTCGCTTATCATAGAGGCAGACTGGCCCAAAAGTTAATCGTCACCTCACAAGAGCCAGGGTCAATGATATCCGTTAATATTGCAGAATCGGATATAGACACGTATCTGAAAAAATTGTCTCTGAATATGGATATCTTCGTGGCGTGTGTTAACAGTCCCTCCAACGTCACACTTTCCGGAACAGCTAGTGCTATCAGCAACCTAGAGAGAATCCTAGATGAGGACGGGGTCTTTTCTCGGAAGTTGGCAGTTAGTGTAGCATATCACTCCCCTGCTATGCAACAGATTGCCGCAGATTACCTTTTATGTCTCGATTCACTCCAGCCACGACAACAGCCAAGCGACTTCGGGAGAATTGTTATGGCTTCATCTGTAACCGGTCTCGGCGCACCCACCTCTACGTTCTCAAAAGGGCAGTACTGGGTTGACAATCTCACATCGCCGGTACAGTTTGTCAGTGCGCTTCAATATATTGCTGTAGCAGCGCCCAAGGTGGATGGTCTCAAGACAATATCGACGTATCTTGAGGTCGGGCCTCATGGAGCACTCAAGCGACCTGTTACAGATACGGTTGAAAATGTCAGCAGGGGTAAAACTATTACATATTTATCCATGTTGTCCAAATTTGAATCTCCTTTGAAATCCTCCTTAGACGTGGTTGGGCAACTCTTCACTCACGGTCATCCGGTATCGGTTTTATCTGCCAATCAACACGATATCAAGTCTCGGAGCTTTCTTTTTCTCGTTGATACACCTGGGTTTCCTTTTAATCATTCACTGACACATTGGCACGAGACAAGGCTAAGTCGAGACTGGCGGTTTCGACAAGTCGTTCCGAGAAGCATTCTAGGAGCTCCAGCGGCGGATTGGAACCCACTAGAGCCGTGTTGGAGGAAGATGCTGCGGGTTTCAGAGACTCCATGGCTTGAAGACCATGTCGTCGGTGGCGATGTTTTGTTTCCTGCCACGGGGTCGATTGGAATGATATTGGAGGCCGTCCGCCAAATGGTACGAGCAACCCAAATCATCATTGCGTTCAGGATCAAGGAAGCTAGCTTCATGAAGCCTATTAGAGTGTTGAAAGATCGCGACACAGAGGTAATCACGCGCCTACGCCCTCTGCAGCAGTCTCATGAAAAGGTAGCGTTCCGCTTCGAAGTCAGTTTGTTCACTATTGTGGACAGTTATTGGAGCCAATGCGTTAAATCTATTATACATGTTGAATATGAAGAGACGCCCAATGAAGTGGATGGACAACAGGGGATGCACGCAGTTGGCCAGATTATACGTCAAAACTATACCAACGCCAAAGAAAGATGTACAGAACAAATTACCCAGCGAGGCTTTTACGAGTCGCTTGCCGAGCAAGGATTTGAATATGGCGATGCCTTCTCCCTAGTTAGAGATGTCGTCTGGAACGGTGACCGGCTCGCAGTTGCTCGTGTAAAGGTAGAGCCTACCGTCGGACTATATGAGGGCGTTGTACATCCGGGCGTGTTGGACGCAGCCTGCCAACTGCTATACGTGGCGCCTACTGAGGGCCTTTCCGCTAAGCTGCCGACCACTGTTCCTTATAAAATGCGTAATGTTTGGATATCCGCCACCGGGTGGCAAGACCCATATAATCAGCAGTTAAGGGTGTCGACGAGTTCTCGGCTTCGGCCGATTGGGACGGGTATCGAGTGTACCCTCGATGTATTGTCGGACGAAGGGATACCACTTTGCCATATTGACAAGTTCGATCTGCGTCCTATCACGACCGCCAAGCCTAGCCACAACGGAGCAAGCAAGTTGCTCCACCAGGTGGAGTGGAAACCTCATCTATCTTTACTCAACTCAAGCCAGCTTCGTCAATATTGTAATGCCAACCGATCTGTGAAAGGTAGCCCTCCCATTGATCTTGCAATCGAACTTGAAAATGCACTTCTGGTGGTTATTAGGCAATACTTGAGCGAAATACTAAAGACAGATTGGGCGAAAGCGTCACCACATATGGAGAGATACGTCTCGTTCTTGCAAACCCGTCTGGCGTATGAGAAAGATGGATTTTCAGAGATAACAGTTGGAAAGGCGTCGGACGACAAGTTAAAGCAACTATCTTCGAGCAGGCCTTCTTGGGGAGTATTTATCGAAGTCGCTAAAAACCTGCTCCCCATCATTCGCGGAGAAGTTTCACCATCAGATCTACTAGTATCTTCATCTTCTACGCATAAGTACTACGAAGATCTGTTCGCTAGATTTGATGCCGGCAGATTAAAGTCTTACTTAGGGCTTGTAGCCCATCAAGCTCCTGGTCTGAAGATTCTCGAAATCGGTGGTGGCTCGGGTGCCTTGACTGAGCTTGTAGTATCAATTCTCGAAGAGATTGAAAACAGAGTCGGGGGCTTGGTATTTAGTCATTATGCATTCACTGATCAATCTGAGCTTAACTGCCAGAACGCTCGTGATATATTTGGGCGGCATCAAAGTCGTATGACTTTCCAAACTCTGGATCTTGAACAAGGCATCCAGAATCATGACTTCCAAACAGGCAGTTTCGATATGATCTTATCAGGGGGCTGTCTTCACGCTGCTAGAAGCTTGTCTAAAAAGCTGCAGGATGTACGGCGCATGCTAAAGCCTGGTGGTCGCCTTTTGTTTTGCGATGTGACTGACCCAGACGACTTCATCATGAACTTTGGCTTCGGGATCTTGCCTGTCTGGTGGCAAGAGCTACCGTTGACGGCCCCAAAATGGGATGCTCTCCTGAAGGAGAATCACTTTTCAGGACACGATTTCATAATTACAGATTCCGGTAACGACAACATAAATCAGGTCAGCATTATGGTCTCTACTGCAGTTACTCCTCCTCAGACGGAATTCGAGGACGCCAAAGTCGTTCTAGTTGTGCGAGAAAACGAAGAATATCAAATGGCCATAGCCTTAGCATTGGCTCGCGATACGTTCGCAACAACGAAATACGACCCCCTCATTGTCACACATAGCCAGCTGGCGGATGCGCAGCTGCGTCCCGAGGACTATCTTTTGCTCCTTGTTGACGTGGGAAAATCTAGGGATTCACTTTTATTAAACATGACTGAGCCGATATTCGATCAAATTAAAGGTCTCCTACAGCTTTCAGCAAATATTCTCTAGATTTCATCTCCTAATGCAACTTCTTCACAGGATTCAGGACATAGCCCTTTTTCTGGGATCAAAGATGGCTTCTTACGCACTCTGCGATCAGAGTCGAACAACAAGAGAATTATCAACCTGACGCTGGAAATCTCCGCCCCCCACATTCATGAAACAGCTTCCCAAATCTCGAAGGTTTTCACCTCTGCTTTTATTCAAAAAATGCCGGATCTCGAATACAGTGAGCAAGATGGTTTCATCTTGACTGGCCGGCTTGTTGAAAATGCGCATCTCAACTCTGAGCTGTCTTCATCTACCCACCCAGAGACTAGAAGCTTACCCTGGCTCCCAGGTCCTCCTCTGAAACTAGACATGGGCACGCGTGGGCAACTTGATTCATTATACTTTGTCGAAGATGTCGCATATTATAAGGAACTTGGCCCCTCTGAGGTGGAGATCGAGGCTAAGGCGTGGGCGGTCAATTTCCGCGACGTCTTCGGTGCTTTGGGCCGCCTGGACGATCCAGGGTTCGGTTTTGACTGCGCTGGCATCGTAAGACGAGTTGGTGCAGCTTGTAGATCTGTACAGCCCGGAGACCGAGTTTGCATGTGTGTCGTTGACTGCATGCGCATGTATCCGCGAGGCGACGAGGAAGTCGTGGTTAAAATCTCCCCTTGCCTCTCGTTCGAGGAGGCCTGTGCGGTTATCGTGCCAGGAATGACAGCGCTGCAGTCACTCGTCGAAATAGCGAGGATCCGCCGAGGGGAGAAGGTTTTAATTCACGCGGCATCTGGTGCAACCGGACAATTAGCCATCCAAATTGCGCAGAGAGCCGGTGCGGAAATATTTGCGACAGTTGGTTACGCCGACAAAAAGCAGCTTCTCGTCGACGACTATGGTATCCCTGCCGACCATATATTTTATAGCAGGAGCAACAGCTTCACCTTTGCGCAAAGCATTATGAGGGCGACCAACGGCTATGGAGTAGATGTCATTCTCAACTCCCTCGTGGGTGAGGGTCTTAGAGCTTCATGGGAATGTATTGCCCCTTATGGGAGGTTTGTTGAAATTGGAAAGGCTGATATCAATGCGAACTTGCCCCTCCCGATGGCACCTTTCGCAGTAAACGCCACTTTTGCCTCTGTTGATGTTCGTCACATGCTTGTGAATAGAAAGCAGTCGGCAAAAGAGTTGTTACACAAGACTATGGCTATGATGGCGGATACCAGCATCCACAGCCCTAGGCCTTTGCATATCTACGATGTTGGGGCCGTCGAAAATGCGTTCCGATACATCCAGAGCGGAAAGAATACCGGTCGTATTGTTATTCGCATTGAGTCCCATGTCGAGGTTCGGGTACGTGCTAATTTCCCCCTCGTCTATGGTCAAACATTTGATACTGATCCATTCCAGAAACATCTGATTACACACAGGACCTGGAAGTTTCCCAAGGATGCTTCTTATATTGTCGCCGGGGGTCTGGGTGGCATCGGACGGTCGTTACTTGAATGGATGGCTTCGAGAGGTGCCATGCATTTGATAGTGCCGTCAAGATCAGGAGCAAAATCTGCTGCAGCCATCCAAGTAGTAAATAAACTCGAGAAGCGAGGTGTCAAAGTTGATACACCAATGTGCGATGTATCTTCATGGGATTCACTTTCCCAGACACTCAGGGAATGTGCCAAGACATATCCACGAGTCAAAGGATGTATTAACGCAGCGATGGTGCTAAATGTAAGTTTCTATGTACACCTATTATGATTGCAAATCTCACCAGTTTTTGGTTCCTAGGATGCCGTCTTCGATAATATGTCGTCCACACAATGGGATCGTACTGTTCGTTCCAAGGTCGCAACATCTTGGAACCTTCACAGCCTTCTTGGCAGTTTGGATTTCATGATTTTCCTCTCTTCTGTCTCAGGCCTCGTCGGTAATCCAGGCCAGTCTAACTACGCCGCCGGCTGCGCATTTCAGGACACTCTGGCACAATTTCGCGCTCGTCGCGGCCAGAAGACAACTTCAATTGACCTTGAGGTGATGCGCAGAATCGGAGTTGTTGCCGAGAGTGAGTCGTTAAAAAAGCACTTCGAGAACGGCGCACAAGGCCTAGGGCAGATCGAGGACTACGAGCTTTTTGCAATCTTAGATATACTTTGTGATCCCGGTGTAGACTTCAACGCAGCCCCGAGCCAGGTAGTGATGGGCTTACAGACACCCATGGAGTTTCTCGCGCGCTCGCTTGAAATTCCCGAGACCATGCGACGACCTCTATTCGCCTATTTCAACCAAGCACCGTCCATTTCTCTTCACAATACGGCAGGCTCAAACATAACTACACTGTTTAGACAAGGAAGAACAGCAGAGGACCGATCAGGCCTTGTGATGAAATCGCTAGCGAGTAGACTAGCACGTTCACTCGCGATCAAGCCTGAGGACGTGGATATTGGCAAGCCGCTGCATGCCTTTGGTGTCGATTCCCTAGTTGCAGTAGAATTGCGTAATTGGATTTCAAAGGAGTTCGCAGCGGATGTGCCTGTGTTTGAGCTCATCGGCGGGAGGACAGTCGAGGGTGTTGGAGAGTTTGTTGAAAAGTGCTCTCAGATCGTGAAGAGAGGCGAAGAGAGGCGAAGAGTGAGGGTTGGGAGAAAGGTCGGCGGGGCCCGCAGGTATTGGCGTCTATCGGATTATATTTGGTCGCTGTTCGAGGCCATGTAATATTTCACAGTGGTATAATTTCCTCGGCGCGTATCTGAGAGCAAGAACCGAGAATGCAGGATCGGAAACTTAGAAGCTGGCCT
The DNA here is from genome assembly GCA_022593225.1 of Xylaria sp. FL0064. Classification (NCBI taxonomy): domain Eukaryota; kingdom Fungi; phylum Ascomycota; class Sordariomycetes; order Xylariales; family Xylariaceae; genus Xylaria; species Xylaria sp. FL0064. The sequence continues at coordinate 785,423 of JAJKLE010000014.1, read as the reverse complement.
AGGATCTTTCATTGGCAGTTTAGTGGTCGGCCCCGCGGGTCGCAATCCGCGGATCCCGCCAGGAACCAACACCACATAATGATGATATGATCACTTGATCTTCTGCTTTGAGAGGCTTGGTGTGTATTCGCATCCGTACAGCTCATTTTACTCTATGATTAGTAGCTCAGAAAGCTGTCTGGGTATCGCACTCGGCTTTGCCTCGACACCATCTCTCTCACAGGCCAAAGGGCTCTATTAATTGTTAGCCGAGATCACCGGTTCGGCATCGTCAGATCCTAGCACTCCAGCAGGCGCTCCAGTAACAGGTCATTGATGCGGAGACACTAACCACCTCAATAACTACATTAAAAGACGTCCGAACTCAGTTTGCGCGCTTCCTTGCATTGTACGCTTCATACGAGGCCATGGCTACTACGTCAGGTGTAACAACCCCTGTACCTGAAGCGTCCCCAGTAACTCAAGGTAGTAAAGGTAAACATTTAGCACTTCGCTCCTCGCACTGGCGGCTGATATTAAGTAATGTCACTTTCAGAGTTTATTCCGCATGCGGTTCCTGTTCTTACAAGAGCATTCCGAAACGACCCGATATTCAACTATTTTATGGTGGCTCTTTCCGAGGAGGAGCGAAAAGGATACCTCTCCGAGTTCCTTACAACCCTCCTGAGAGCCACTATCTTGAATGACGGGTTCATACTCGAAGTTTCATCCTGGGGTTGCTGCGCGGGGATGTTGCCGCCGGGGAAGAAACTGGATAATCCCCGGACGCTGTTTCGCGCCGGGCTCCCAGCCGCAGTGATGCGGTTGAAGCCAATTGGTATCAAGGTGCGCGGGTACCCGCACTGTCCTTTATACTTCCCCGCGTCGCGGTCACTAACAAACACGCTCAAGCGCATTTTAATCGATCACGCCATGGCCGTGAAGCGAGCGAAGAAAAAGGCGTTCACACCGAAGGAGATGTCGGAATACTGGTACTTGTTCATCATCGGGACCGATACCAACAGGCAGCGCCAAGGACTGGGGGGCATTCTCCTCGAGCACATGAAGGGGCATGCTCTAAGTCATGGCCGACGGCCACTCTGGCTAGAGGCCTCGAATCAAAATGCTAGAAAGTTATACGCGAAACACGGCTTTGAAGAAGTGGAAGAGATAACCCTCGGCGTAGGATTGGTTGGGCCCGATGGGCTGGCGAGGAAAGGCGGCGAGGGCGTGAAGACGTGGGGTATGGTGTGGCGACCAGATCCAAAACGATAAGCTCACTATCAGAGTCGGAGTTGTAGATCAATGTCATATTTCTACCTTGATTATAGAACTTTCACGTCGGGATTTGAGATATTCCCTCACGGACTCTCGTAAATCATTAGGATACCGCTTATGCCGAAGAGCGGACTTACAACATGACGTGGTGTTGGCACTCAAATGTTATTATGGTGCGAAGCGTCGTATGGGGTGAGGAAAGCATCAAATACTAGTCTAGTTATTAGCTTACTTCAGAGTGCTCGGGCGTAAAACATAGCACCACGGCCGAAATTCCGAACGGCAATCATCGACGGAGGCTGAGCTCCGAATAACCGTTCGGGTTGACGATCCCGGATTGGTGGAAACGCGAATCGGCCGGCTTCGATGCTCTGAGTATGTAGTCGCTTTCTTTAATATACATTAGCCTTCTAGCTTCTCGCTCCGCAAGATGAAGAGCCCGGAGTCTGAGAAACGGAACACGTGGAGCGGCGCTCCTTTACTAAACGCGCGTCTCTTGACGAAGCAACGCTAGCGAACACCATATCGGCTTTTTCGGCCCTGTAGCACGGAGGGCTTGGTTTCGTAACACTTTTCGTGGCATGATGCTAAATAAAAGCTCAACATAGCCCTCGCCTGTATTGGTTATGGCGATCTAGGCATATCCTGTGTCGCGACTGCGTCACTCGAATTTCACGATGTTTTCCCGTATCGCGACGGCAATCTCCCTCTTCGGAGTCGCTTCTTTCGCCCAGCAACAGGCGTGGGGTCAATGTAAGCTATCCGGCTTCGTTTAGTAAGGCATTGGTTTACTCACACAGATTCGTAGGCGGTGGAATCAATTGGACGGGAGAAACTACTTGTGTATCGGGTTACGTTTGTTCAATCCTCAAGTACGGTGTCAATAACGTGGACCCATGCCTAATCACTAATCAACATCAACAGCGACTACTATAGCCAGTGCATTCCCGGGACCGCAACTAGTAAGTCGTTCGATTATATCTCACACCTTCAGATCCGCCAAGATCGTTGAGCTCCTATTCAAAATGCCAGGTCATGCCAAACCAAAGCAGCCCTATAATTCACACGAAATACTCCGAGGTGGAAGTAAGTGTTAAGTGAGCAATAGGTACCAGTGTAACCTCCACAACAAAATCAGCGAGTACGACAACAGGCGCATCCACGACTCTACCGACCGCCACGACGACTACAGGAGCCGGCTCAGGGACATACCCGACGACATTACAATCCGGCTACTACTGGATACGAGCAGTGGAGTCGCCAAATTTCCACTCGTACCTCCAAGCGGCACCGACAGCAACGCCTTTTCCTGGACCTGGCGACGCATACTTGCAGAGCAATACCAAGGCAGGGCAATTCAATATCATCGATAGCCAGCTGGTCTATAACCCTGGCTCAAGCAGCGGCGAGACAATGTATATGTGGGTGGAGAATCCGACGAACAAGACGCAACGCACGCTGGAGACGTGGTTTGACACGACCGAGAACCCGTACGGCGCGTTCGCGTTCCAGGGAGATACAGTCACTTGGACGGTGGCTGATATATCGCGGCCTAATACCGCGGCATGGCTGGTTTGCGGCGATGCTGGTCAGCTGTATATCAACACCGGCGCTTACGCGTATGATACTCCCTCAGGCTGCGCTGACGAGACTGTAAGTCTTCGCTTGATAGACGTGCTATAAGCACGCTGGGCGTGAGCGTGGGCTGACTCTAACCAGATACATTCTTACGGAGGTTCAACTGCGAATGTATAACCGCCACTTGGTTGAAACGCTCGGCTGAATAATTTCGAACAGTAGACGAGCTCATATTGGCATTGAGCATTGAGCGAAGGTTGTATCAAAAGGGTGGAGCTGGGCTAGATCTGCAATGACTGCATCTGCTACTTCCTTAGGATACGGGGGCCATTATTATCGCGAAGACTTCTGGACAACATCGTATTGCGGCGAGGGGCTGGCAAGAGTACTCCGATCGAACTGTCGTCATTGTAACCCGAACTTCATATCACTGGGTCGGTCTGGACGCACGAAATGCTAGCAAATTTGTGAAGTGTCAAATGGCAGAGGATTCCACGCAATGGTTTCATTAGCATTATGGAAGAAGGCGAGACGGAGAATATCGACCAAGAAGCCAATCCTGGAAGATAGACGACTTAGCTCTCCGTATATATTCCCGATTGTTGTGCGTTAGTAACGATCTTTCCCGGCCTATACTTTGCGATTAATGTTGTCGCTAAGCAACATCCCGTTGTAGATCTCTGCATGCGATGAGTTGCCCAGGATACCGCCTATGGCTTACGTCCGACAACGACCCGTTGAGGGTAGTATGCATGATACTGCGGAGAGCGAAGCTCACGCCTCAAATGGGCAGCGTAGACGGCAATCTCTTCTCTTGTCCAACCCAAAACCGTCGTCCACATATACATTATGAACCCTTGGCGTCTTGTTAGCTTGTTCTCCTCATGAAGTGTCGTCTACACCATACCCTCTATATCTTGCTCAAGCGCTAGTCGAGCGTATTGTCCAATCTCCTTATGTTTGGGATCTGCTGCCCAAGGTCCAAGAGTCGTCTACAACACGGTGAATGTCAGAAAGGGCCTTGGGCGGTATGCTGCGAGTTATGAACCTACCTTCATGTTGTATACTTTTATGTCGACAAACCCCGCAGCCTGCATTGCCTTGACTTGCAGATCCTCCTCTAGGGGTCGAAACGTGCGCCCAAACTTCCTCCCAGCTTCCGTGAATACTCGACCCCATTGGTCCAAAGCAGAGCCGTATGGCACAGTCCCATCATCACTTTGGATCACGCATGAAGACTCCTTTGATTCGAAGATGCCCCCTGGTCTTAGCGTCTGGAAGACTTCCCTAAACACAGCGTACCAATCGGGAATCGCACCAATTAGCCACCTCATGTGAATGTAATCGAAGCTATTGCGTGCATATGTCCAGGGCTGGGTAATGTCATCAATCTCGAACTTCAGGTTTGGTGGGATCCATTGCGGCTGTGATGGTGAGATATCGACTCCTATTACTTCGGTATGGGGGTACTGATCAGCGAAATCACTATGGCATATACATTAGCTCTCAGTTCACATGTGCTGGGGCATTTCCTAGGTTATTCACATTGCCCATATACCTATTGAACCTGTGTTAGCTAATAAGGCAACATTGCTATGAGCAGCCTAGGTGGAATAGGTCCTGACATACCAGTACCACAACCTACATCCAACACTCTCTGCAGATTATGGTTAGTGCCCAATTCTCGTAGTGTACAGTTGCTGAGAGTCATTACCTGTATACTATCGTCGATATGAGCCATGGTAAGCTTGCCGTCTTGCATCAACGTGGAGACGTGATGGCTAGGAGTAGGTTAGCATGTCTAAGCTATGCAGGTGAAATCGTCCTGGATTGTAAGTGGGTGAGACAAACAGAATATCCATAGACTCATCATGCTGAGCGTCGTTAGGGTTCCTAGAGAGGAGTCGAGTTAATTTGATGGACGAAGTAATAGCACTGTTAGTAGAAGGGTGAATCGCACCATGACTGGGCATTGCCCCTTTCGCTATGATAAGTGCGGCCATGCACGGTTCGATACTCGAGTATACTAGCAGAGAGGGATGCCGTCGAACTCGCATTATCATCACCGTATGCTGAATCGACGTCATCAAATTCCTCTTCCTCTTCTACCTGCTGAGGATCAAAGCTCAATCAGCTCAATTCTTCCAACGGCCCCCGGAAAGAGGACCAGTTTGTCCAGTCTTACCGGTACCTGAGCCCAATGCGACGCGGGCAGCACGTCTGTCTCAGGTGCTTCAGGCGCCTCAGCAGCCGCTGGGGTCGGGGCCGCCGCCGCTGAAGCTGACGGCGTCACTGTTGTTTCTGTGACTTCGGGAGCTGGTGTTGTAGTTGCTGTCGTTGTCGCCGTCGTCATCCCACCAGTTACCGACTGCGCAGCGGTGGTGCCATTATCATCGGTAGTAGTCTTCGTAGTGTCCTCTACAGCTGTGGTCTGCTGGGGAGTATCAGCAGACGACTGGCCGGACGTTGTCGCCATGTCGCTATGTCGCTAAATCTCCTTAGCTATCCAAAATGTCGAGTAAAGAATGCAACGATAGATTCCTCCTTTCGTGGGCTACAGTACGGGTCCTATGGCCTTCCACCACTATGTGTGTTTGCCTGTGAGAGCAGAAATCAATCAATCAAAAGGTGTATGAGGAAAGACTCGGGCTGGAGATTTTGGGGGTGCCACAATTGATCTTGGAATGTATTTATCTACACTAGTCTAGTGTACACTCACACTAACCTAGACAACTCTAGCTCACGTTCACTATCCTATCACCACCTCATCGCTTCTGTTTGCGTTTGTGGAGCCGCACGGGTCTGCCGTGCGTTGTCATACCTACTACACTGCACGTTGGCAATTTGGGCTGCTTCTGCATGTGTATAAGACGCAATCCTCGCAAACCGTCCATCTTGGCGACGGAGAGCCTGGGCTGCGAGAATCGAGCGCTTAATTCAACCTTACATTCGTTAACATTAGCTATTTCATTTGTAGTGTAGCAATAGTCTTTCAATCTGTAGGATACGCTGGGACTGTGCTACTTACTATTATATCATACACACTGCTGTACCATGCCAGCTTCTTTTCCCTCCCTCGATTGGATGAGGGGCCGTTCACCGTTATTGGGAGAATCCATCGGCCAATCTAGGCCCTATATAGGCTAGACTAAGTAAGTCCTCCAGCCCGATCTTTATCACGACTGATATAATGTAGTACTTGGTGTTAATGAAGAGGTGCGATTTGTCTGGGTATCACCTAAACAATCATAATTTTAATGCACCTAATGACTAATCCAATGTGATATCTCTACGTTCGTTACTGAAAGTCTTTGTGGTATCTACTATGCATAAAGATGTCGGTAGTTGTGATGCAATACATAAAATCCACTTCAGAATGCCGACCGCCAAAACGCGATTGACGGTTACGATAGGGTGGGCCAAACCAATAGTTCACCTTTAATGCCCACGTTGCCGCGACGGCATCATCCTTGTCAGCAGCGCCAGCCAAGCTTTTGAAGATGTCAACCGTCGTTTAACCAACGAGCTGCTAACCCTGTTCGAGCCTGACTAGAAATCTAGTCGGTCTGATAAATCGAACTTATCTAATGTATCGGGTTGTCCTAGGGCAAACGCCTCCCGCTTCCCCGTCTTCTGCCCTGTCTACCTAACACTCGGCTGGCTCATTGTTTGATAGCACTGGTCTTTATACTTTCTTGCGGTTCAAATAACTAGGTACAGACTAGAGAGACTAATATTTGAATGGTGAGAGCTAGGTGAATGTTTGTAGTCTTACCGGCTTCGGTCCGGGCCTTTCCCCTGCATGTCCACCGTGGGCCGGGAATGGAGACAGCAGCGGGAGAAGAAAGAATCAAGGGATCTAGGCGCATGTGGCTCAAACACAGCATAACGCAGCATAACGCAGCATGATAATACAAAAGGCCCTCAAGATGGCCAGCCTTCTGCCACAATGTTGCGCCCTGTACCAAGCGCCAAAGCGACAACTATATTGTTGTCCAGCGTACAACGTAGAATGCCTGGTATTGCGCATCACATGGTGCGATAGGTCGGGCGATCGTGACCTGTTGTTCCTCCACGACGGCCAACCAAGATCAGCTAATACCTCAACTACAGACATTTCCCCGCTATCAGGGCGGTAGTACGGCGTACGAAGTGAGCCCCTGCTGTCATCACGGCTATCCGTTGCTAGACAAGCCTGCTCGACCCATGCGGGGTATTGTTTTGAAAGATCATGGTGGCGTTGGTGGCACTCCATGCGAATTACATCTTCAGCTTATCTAGCCGAAATGCTCGTCAGGTTTTCGGCAACTGTTTGAATAGGAGAGCCATTAGAGTAGATATATATTGATGTTAGCTGTACTATAACAATGTACCTAGCCATCGAACCAGACTCGTAAACCGCCAGTTCCCTCAATATGCGGACCTCAAGCCGCCCAGCACGCTTCATCGCTATCAGAAAGATTTACAAAGTCGAACTTGCTTCAGACTTGCCGGGAAGGGTTTTACGAATATTTGCAAAGTGTAAAGAGTAACACTTGCTGCCCACCGTACAGCAACCGGTGATAAGCACGTTTACTTGTTCCTCTAGCTACTTTGCTCACTCACCAAACGTAGGTAGTAAGGCGAGCTTTGGGCGCGCGCCCGCTAAAGACTCAGAGCTTGACTCTCAAGCATCACGAGATAGGCCTACCGTATATTCCCTAGGCCTTTCTGATAGTTAATCTATTTAACCTAACAGCGCACCCCTGAATCAAGAAGAATTCAGTCCAATCGAACCCAACAGAGATTTTCGTAATGCTTAGTTATTGTATTTTTTGCCCAATTTTTTCAGTATCCCCTTGTACCCATGTCAGCTTAGCAACTTTAGTGGCTAAGTCCCCCTAACTAGCCTCGCTAGCCTAAACCATACCACTGCAGAAAACTTCTTCAGACAATTGTGGTCTTCATAAAAAGCTCGCGAAATTTAACTAACATACACCTCTTGAGTTAATGAGAGACGTGAATGTAGTTTGTAAGATGGTATGACCCTTTTGTGGGGGTGGTCGGTCGGAGCAGCTCCTCACCTTGGCTACTTGTGACCAGCATGCAGCCACGGGCGCCTGTCTCTCTTACTTCGTATGCGTTTCAATATCTCATGCCCGGTACTAGCGTGCATTGTCCGCATTACCCGTACAGGTCGATTTGGTTTAAGATTCTGATACCAGGAAAAGTGAGTGAAACTTCTCTGGTTTTCTCTCGCCAATCCGCCTATTTACTTGACCGATTAGTCCATCGCTCAACATGCCAAGCCAGGGGAGAGGGAAGGTAGACAGAAAAATCGAAGAGTTGATAAGAGACTTGCCTACCGATTCTCGTCTTGCAAAAAATAGATTGTTTGATGTCGATTCTTCCTCTTTTTCTCCTCATTTTTTCTTTCATTCACGTAATACCGTTCTCAAATGATGCACGTATAAGAGCTACGTCGGTGGTCTGATTGATCATTATGTGAAACGATAGACTGCAATTATACACTCCTTCCACAGAAATGGCAAAATCATATTCAAATATATTGGACTTTCGCTCTCCGGGTGAACCAGAGCTTAGATGCCGTCCTCTTAACCCACCTAGGTCGCCCGTTTGGTATCCCCGTGAATTCTAAACTTGACGATTCGGTCGAAACTCGTTGGGCCTCGACCACAGACGGCGGCGAGTACGGTGGAGCATGACAGTCGTGTAATATGTGCATGAAGACGCTGGAGTCATAGTTTCTCTGTAATATTTCTAGTTGCAGTCGAGCAAATGCCTTGCGTCCTTCCCCGTAGAGCAGAGGCATGTTCACGTCGAAGAGACCGATTAGGCAATAAGCCATATCCTCGACACGGGTAGTGACACGCCCAGCGGCCCATCGAAGGCGTTCGTAAACAGTAAACTCGAATATCGATCTCGAGCCGTCTAGGACTTCCTCGGGTATTCTTGTGACCTAAGATAACGTGTGACTGAGTGAGCTCCTGGTTCCAATGAAGTTCCAGTCGTGATCAAAGAATTGAAGCTCGCGAGGCGCTGCACAACATTAGTTCTGGTTGGTGGAAGCTCATAGACTACGAAAGGTTCTGTGAATGAAGGGCATAGAGGACAAATGTTTCGTCACCTACCAACCAATTCCTGTAATGTCCATCCTCTCCTGAACCATCGCGCCCTTCTAAGATCTTCCAGCGGGTCTTCCAGGTCCGGACGCCCGTCAAGAGAGACATCGTCCAAGTATGCATAACAAACTCTGGATTGTTGATAATATCTGAACATGGAATTGATGGCTTCACTCAACTCGGCGCTAGAAGCCTTATCAATGCAGCAAGTGTCGACCCATACCCATTCTAGTCTGTCTCGTTTTGCCACGTTACAGACGGCCTTGATTTTGTCGAGACCGCGTGATTTGTCGCGCAGTGCTCGGGGTCGCTGCATATCTTGAAAAGTCACTTCCCCTGCGGACCAGGTGTGTGACAAGATGGCATAATGCGGTACGTCGTAGTCGCTGAGAAATTCGGTTATTGAGTGTGTATTTACGTTTATTAAACGCATTTCGCCCGTTTCACTGGTGGCACGAAGTTGAAAGGGTCCAAGTAGTAAGTTCACTTCAAAATCGGACTTAGTGAGATTCAGCACATTGGAACACATCGATAAGATGGCTAGAAGTCTGATTTCTATTAAGTATAAATGTGATGTTGCATAGTTGCCCCTCACCTGTCTGCCTTATGGATTGCGTACGTAAGTGAGGACGCGAACAGCTTCAATCGCAGTGAAGCTGGTTGGTGGTTTGGGTGGCTGTATCAAGCTCAGCCCCTGCTCTGCCCGCTACACCGTAAGTGTAGTGGCGCTGAAGGTTGACTCTGAACAGTCTGCTCTGAATAGGCGACAATTAGCGCGCTAAAAGTTGGACTTGTATATAATAAGTAGAAGAGATATTAGAGACGATCATAACTTCCAAACCCTTTTTCGTAAAAGGAGTCCCAGAGCCCTCAGTGACTCCCAGTCATAGAATTGTGAATACCTAGACTTTCTTCTTCTAACTCCGTCTTATCATTGATGTCTTAACCTTGCTGACTCTACACTATAGTGAGTGTCTTGTTGCTCTCGTCTAGCTGCCACTTGGGTTAATCAACTATTATTGCCCTTCTGAGTATTCCTCCAAACTTTCGCCAGCACTCACCACGAAGCTAACCTTTTTTTTTTTTAGCAATGCTCGATATTTCCTTCGTGCTACCTTAAACGACCTCATTCTCCATTACCCTCTTCGTCGTCATTCTCCGACAAATAAGAGGAGCACCTGGAATCGATAACCTCCTGATAGGTTACCCTGAACTCTACATAGTTGGGTTCACCATGACCGTAAAGCGTCTCCCTGTCCCGGATCCATTGAAACAGGCAGCTTCCACACGCTGATCTAACACCGAAGACATTCAGCTCAACCAGCTGAAGGCGATCACATTCCTCATCGAAGAGCACGTCGAATGTGAACCCTTGTCGCATCAAGAGGTGATCCATTTCGTTGTCAGGATCAAGCTCTGCCGCGATTTGAACCATTATCTCAGCGCTCCCCCGCGCAATCTTCTCGGCGAGTTGCTCACGTAGCTCCCTGTGGCATGGGAGATTAAAGATCCATTCCTTGTGCCATGCATATTGACTGATTGCTGAAATGCGCGGCGACTCCTGCGGGCAGAACGGCGGACAGAAGACGCGGTATTCTCTCTCGGACCGCATGCGGCCGTCCCAGGGAGTGAAGAAGAGCTCGAATTTCTCGGCGCCTGCCCCAAGGGCATTGAAGATGGCGTTGCGCGCTCGCGCCGACGTCAATAGAAGCAGCAGGATCTCATCGACGGAGCGCAGCGCTGAGTTTCCAGGCATTTTCTGCACGCCATCTTTGGCAGAGCAGGCTTCGAGTCTCATGAATAACCCTTCTGGAGGAAAGCTCAATGACTTGAAGGCCGGCACTATTTCTTCGTCGAGGTCCTCGCGATATATGCGATTTATGTGGCGCGACTGTATAGACGCGTCGGCTGTGGAGAGAAGCAGTCGGGCCTGCGCGCGTGAAAACGTGACGACCTGGGCGTCCGAGGACGCAAGCCCACGCGAGCGCAGAATGAGAGGCAGCCATCGCTTGAACGAATATGGCTGCTCGGATGGTCTAGCAGGCAGATCAGGTGCCTCATGCTTAGTGTGAAATGAAGTATTGAACCGAGGTGTTGCCGAGTCGTCTGTGAGCGCCCGGTACGCATTACGTTGTTCGACGTCTGCCAAAACCTCGAAGATGTCAACATTGACGAGCTTGACCTCCATCATAAGTGCAATAACTTAAGTTTGGCCGGCCTGTGTAGTGCGTGCTGAGACAAACAACTGTGGGGATATTGCACCAAATGCTGGGTACTAAGTTGAGTGTCTTGATGCCACAGGTTTGGGATCGCAAGGAGAATGGATGCTGTTGCAAAGGCGTCCTGGGTAGTTGGGTGCAGACTACTGGATAGATGGCCCAGATAGAATATATCATTTCCTGATCGAGACAGCGCGAGCGTGCAGCGGAGCTGAGCTAAATAGATTGCTGTACGAAATGCGAGAATTAGCTCTGGGGGGGAAACTTTGAAAAATACTAAACGTACCTATGTAAAGTAAATATGTACTTATGCACCTGGTACACTGGCTGAACCCGAGGTCGATATGTCCCTGATGCACTCAGAACCGATCTGCTCGAGCTGCTAAATAAGTGTATGCCGTATTATAATTACTTCCTAGGCGTGTTATAGCGACAAGAGTCTTGGTGTAATGATGTTTTTAATTGATCTCGTTCTTAGGACATTATGAACGGGGCACGGAGGGAAAGGCGACATGTTTTGGTATAAAATACAAATGGACTATATGAGTCAGCTTGCAACCTCACTCATGCCATGTAATTAAACAAAAAGATCTGCCCTAGTGACATGTATGATGGTATAGTGCCTCATTGTGTTCAATGTGAGGCTGAATACTCGGTCTGAACTCGGTGGTATCTGAAATTGACATATTATTAATGTCCCGGTCTTGTACTGGCAGACACAGTCCTTCATATCCGGAAGATCCCAGGAGATCGTTGTTTCTTCCGCTTAGATAAGTCCGGTTGAACTTCGTAGAAATCCGTCCTATGGTTAAAAGTGAACTTGGACTCTTGTAAGATCTTGGTGACTGATTGTAACCCGTTCGTCTTTTGCCATGGGAAAAGGAACGGAAAAGACTGTATAGAATTGGTAAACAGGCACATATAATAGATAGGTACATCTCAACATTGGTCCAGATGCCAGCGGTTGTCAATGTGTCTATGCCAGCGTTAGATTTCTGGGTAACAAGGGCTACAGCTTGTTGATAACTCACAGGTTGGGTCATCTAAGTCAACTGTTTCAAGATAAACGACGCGCAGGATACTCGAGATGATGGTACTAGGAAAGCTTAGTTCATACTAAAGCATGCCCGGGGATTTCTACACGTACAGCCCGCCAACCAGGAAATCCAATGACAGAAGTAATTTGCGGCTAAGGTCTAGGTGTAAATTCCAAACTTTGAATTGAGCAAATGCAATTATGGCGATGTCGAGTAGTATGTTGACTACAGCAGAAACGATCTAGAACGCTTTGGTATTAATGGTAGTATGAGGGATAGTGAAGTCCCATTGAGCTTGTACCGGGTTATAGGCGAAAATAAGGCCGAAGACTGAAGATACCGTAATCCCCACGATGAGAAAAAACGTTACTCTCGTGAAGATAAGAGAATGCGTATCAACAGAAAAGATCCGACAGAAAAATAACAGAACAGATAGTTTCGACTGTGAGACACTGAGATTGTATAAAACCTCTGCTGCAAGTACCAACTATGAATTAGGGTCATCAGCAGGTGAGACAGATTCGTGAACTCTTTTGAGATGAGCACCTACCTTAGCCCATACGGAGAGCTGCTCAAGGCTGTACGAATTGATGTGATAGCCTGCTGCGCCAATGGAGGGTACTGTTGCCAGTACATTTGTAATAAACACACCAATTCCCAATGCTAATGCGCTCAATATGGTCCAGTCATCCCACCGGAGATTGTCAGTTCGGAGACGCTGCACAAATCGGAGACTAATACAACTTGTGCTTATAAGAGCCAGCACCCCTGATATAATGTCATAGTTCAGATACGCGATATTGACGCGGTTCGGGTGTAGACTTGGCATGCTGTCTTTATAATAGGAGTCTCAGCAGGAGAGATACAGCTGTAAAACCCCAGTAGTAAGAGCGATATTAAATAAAGGCGCAGTGGGCTTCCCCGATGGACGGAGTAATATGAGTAAAAGAATTGGTACACTTTTACTATGCCTCTGGATATGCACGAGAATGGGAAATTTTCTAGTTCCTTGGGAGGGACGTGTAAAATCACAGTGAGGAAAAAAGTAAAAATCGCGGTTATAACAATTATCACGAAAGCTTAGAGGAAGTAAGATCATGTTATGTACATAATGATCTGTTGGTGAGCGTGAACTGCAATGCACCGCCATACAGGCGTATCATGCGCCGTTGGCTGCAAGGCACCAGATGAATGCAACATAGCGCCAAAGGAGCATCCTTGCCTGTGGGAGCCTATTTGATTGCCCAGTAGGATCCACAGATACATGTAGAAAGTATTTCGATGCTTGTTGGTGCGCACTGGTCTCGAAGATGCCCTTTTCTACCTACGATCACCGTCCTTCTCAGTCCATTTTCATGTTGCGTTTGGTTTTGTGCCAGCAGCGATCAATATAAAAGTAGAAGGAAAACTAAACCACTTAGCACATCAGACACTATTCCGAGTTTATTCTCCAAGTTCAAATTTTCCTTCGCCGCCAAGTCTCAATCGAAATGGCTTCCGCAGATAAACCAGTTATTATCATAATCCACGGAGCATGGCACGTTGCTAGAAGCTATGCTAAACTTACCGCCGCTCTTGAGTCCTCGGGTTTCGAAGTTCACGTCCCGCCTCTCCCTTCTTCCACAGACGTCCGTCCACCCAAGGCCGACTTGTATAGAGACACAGATATGGTTCCCAATTTCACTGAAAACCTCATAAAAGATGGACGCAACATCGTTGCTCTTCTACATTCTTACGGTGGCTAAGTTGGTTCGAATGCCTTACACGGGTTAGGGGTCGAAGCTCGATCTTCTCGAGGGCTCGCGGGCGGTGTCTCTCATCTCGTCTATATGGCGGGCTATGCTGTCACTGAAGACACATCAATGATGGACAAAGTGAAGGAATTCGGTCACATGGATCTCATGCCGCTTGCCTTTGGCATTTCCGAAGACAGCAGCTGCGTGTGCCGGGACCCCCTGGCGCTTCTGATCACTCCTGGGCCAGAAGATGACACAGACGCCCTCGACGCGTATATAAGCACTTTAAAATGCTGGAATGCGAAGTGCATGTACCAGCCAATTCAACATGCTGCATGGCGTGAAATTCCTGTGTCCTACATCTACACCACCAATGACATGACGGTACCCCTGACATACCAGAAAAGCTTTGTTGAGACTCTTGTGAGAGAGGGTCGCGAGGTACGGACATTCGAGCTGGAAAGCGGCCACTGCCCAAATTTGACTACTACTGATGGTGTTATGGACGCGATCAAGAAAGTGATACTGAGTAGAGAGCGATTGCTGGCTAAACCACTTGGAAGAGGTTCAAGCTAGTTTTCGTTTGTTATGAAGTTTGCCACCTCTCAGAATGTTTGAAGTGCAGACCTGCAACACAGGTGAGGATATGCGATTGTCATCCTTCGGGGGTAGACGGCCTAGGTAATATGATCGCCATGTCACTTTAAATGCAGGATCTCCCATCTATTTCACGAGGAAAGTCTAGGAAGAGATTCATTATCAATCGGGATAATTGCGAGAGCTTGGCTCTGTAGCTGGAAATGTATGACGGGTTTTGTTCACAGATCACCATGTATCTTAAGATGCTAGGGTAAGAGTAGTAGACGGAGCAAAAAGTTAATACAGCCGCTGTGAGAGAGTCTCGAAAATGCATTTTATAGAAGATGAGGCTGTGCGGTAGAGCACCTGCAGGTCTCTATAATCACTGATGAATGCCTTGGGAGAAACATGGGCTTGCGCTATAAGGGGCTGCCTAAGAGATCCAAAATAATCATATCACCAAGTAGCAATAGTCATCGCAGCAACGTCCGGTATTGGCTAAACTAGGCTGCACCAGAAGTGATTCATAAAAACTAGCTGAATTGACTGCTAGTGCATACCTACGGCCACGGTTGGTTCTGGCTGATCTTGAATGCAAATGTGCCTTGACGTATTGTCATGGTGAGAATGCCCATGTCAGGTCGACTGCCGATACAGTAGCCATATATGAAACATGTGAGGCGGTCATAAGATAGTTAAGTGAATCAAAGGTTAATGAGAATTTCCCCTTTCGATAAGCCCCCAATCTTAATAGAGCCTCGACATAGCCCTAGCTCTTGTAGTGGCCAGTCTAGGCCTTGCTCCCACCACTTTCACAAGGGAAATCAGTACAAGGCGCGAAAACGAAGCCGGACAGACGGAAATACGGGAAGAAGAGAAACTTACTCCGGGGCCCATCTCTGCCATGGCAACGCCACCAGCCTTGGATACCCAGCCGTTCAAAAACCATTGGTGATTCGCACGGCCAAGTACCGCGCACCAGTACACGAATACCAGCAGCGCCACGGGACTTTTGTTCTTCAAGAGATCGACGAATTCGGCCGGGACGTCGGCCGGCCACCACACATAATGGGCCCAGGTACGGGGCTTGCCAGACACTAGGACCACCCATTGCTGCAGCGACTCGATTGCTTGGGCACAGGCGCTTTGCTCCGCCATCTCTCTGGGATTCGTGACTGTGCGCTCTTCGTTGATCACTTTCAAATGGGCCAATGCCAGGACAACGGCGGGGTCTATTACCCTGGGCGCTGATCTCCGGGCCCGACTCATCAGATACTCCCCGAAGGCACCGCTGCCTAGGAAAAATGGGTTGAGCTCATTGCCCATGATGCCTGCGCTGCGTAGCGCAATCATGGTATCAGTTACAACGCCTGAGAACGTCGTGCTCTGCCGACCGCTATAGAGGCGGAAGACGAGCACGGCGATTGTGAAGGCCATGACGGCAACCCAGTTATTTTCATCTACAGATAGGACCGCTCGGCGAAAGGTCCTTGATCCGAGGATTTGATTGGAATATACGAGACTGAGTATATCTGACGACGACGACGACGATTGGAAAGGGGGCAAGTCTCTTGTTCCGGACTCTAGTTTGGACGGCTCGGGGGCAGAGGTGGAGGAAACTAGGGCATCCTCGTTAACTGGTAGTTGCCATTCATGACCACCGCCGCTACTGCGAGAACTACTGGACAGATCGGTGTTAATTCTTAATTTGGGTGCTGGACCTTTAGGCGTTGTAGTGGTACTAGAAATGCGGTCATAGATATGAAGGGCTGAAAGCGATATAGTTATGTTGTAAAGAAAGGGGAGAGTCTGAAGCAGAAGAGCTAGCTCCGCGCGCCACGGGTTGAACTCTTCATCTCCATCCTCTCTCAGTAACCATAATGTCCTTGACGTGACATTCATGAAATGAGTAAAGATTACATTGGTATCCATGGCATTCGCGTTCGCGGTTGTGGCAGTATTCATGGAGGTCGCAGCGACCTCCATCCGAACACTCCTAAAATCTAATCAGTAAGAGGATTGGCGTGACCCATATACGATTTAAATACTCGACGAATTCAACTTGACTACTACTTCCATCCCTGTAGTTGCATTCCTCTCGTCGCCTCTTGCAGTGAGAGCAAATCGGGGTCTTCATGTCGCACTACTTGGCGAGTCAGCCTTTGTTCTATTAGGTGGAAGATTCTTCATTGGGCAGGCCGAAAATGGAGTCTCTTACTTTTACCCGCCTCTTCTTACACTGTCCACAGCCATTCTTTGACTTAGTATGAAACCATCTCGAACTACTGGCCCTCATAGCAGTAGTAGTTGAGGGGAATTGTAGGTAGTGTGAGGGTCCCTTAGCTAGCATCTACCATGGAGCAAATGCAAGCTCAGTTGACTATCTTCTGCGCACTCACTAGATGTGCTAGAAGAAGAAGTTGAAACCGAAATGTTGTTAGCCTTGAGCCTCAAGCGGATACGAGGGGTGCTGGATATGTAGTCTAGTGTACGAAAGCAACAAGGTCCTGGAGTTTTAAGTTAGATGATTGTGGCTTCGCTGTTCCTTTACCACATGTTTAAGAGATTTTAGTGAGCAAGGATCAATCTGATCCCTGAAGCTGACATCGCTGATACATCGGGACGGAAACTTTGCAGGCAGTGGTTTATTATAGATGTCTACTTTAGGCTTTGCTGAACGAAGCTCTAGCCAATCAGAGTATCCGATGTCCTATTATTCTATTACGTCGCTCATCCTTCAGGAAATAGTAGAAAGCACAAAAGGACCAGTCCTACATATTGCAGCCAGTTTGAATGTTATAAACCATGAAGTAAATAAGATCCAGGTTTACATCTTCTTACCTGTGTGCAAATTAGACCATGGGAGAATGCCGTATAAAGGCTCACAGCTTCTCCCCGTCTTTAAGAAAAAATATCGAGACCAAAGGACTAGCAACGAAGTTTCGCGAATAACCTGACATTTATTCCGACTTTTTGCTCTCTTTATCCCGTCTTTTAGCACTTCTATCACTTTGCCATGCACTCCAACATCGCGGCCAGTGCCCTATTGGGCCTGATGTTCCTTGCTACTCAGTCCACGCCGTGCGGCGAGCATGACCAAGACCTCTCGGACGAGGATTTTGGCAACCAAATGGCTAGACTGGGAAGTCGACAGGTTCCTAGCCGTGTTGACATCGAACTTCGAAATGTCCGCGTCTTCGACGGGTTCAGTATTGGGCCTCCGACAAGTATATTTATCGAGGGTGACCGCATAGCCGCAACAGGAAACAAGGCTTATAATGTGGTCGATGGAGAAGGCAAGTTCCTGATCCCCGGCCTGATCGATTCCCACCTACACATCGGTGACCTAGACGGGCTCATGAATGCCACCTCCTTCGGCTTAACCAGCGTCATGAACATGGCTTGCCGCAACTACACCCAATGCGCACCATTGCGTAACGTGCCCGGCTTGGCCACTTGGCTCTCAGCCGGGGTTCCAGCCACGGGGCCGGGCAGCCCGCACGGCATAAACATGAATCTCACAGACAACCTTCTCTTCTACCCGGGCGACGATCCAACGGAGACTGTTGGCAACGTGGTTGCTAACGGCTCAGACTGGATGAAGATCACGGTCGAGGTGAATGGGCCCAACCTTTCTGCCCAGAAAGCGTTGGTGGAACAAGCCCACGCCTTCGGCATCTACGCCGTTAGCCACGCCACAGACGTCCAATCCTACAACGAGTCGTCACTCTCCGGCATCGACGGCCTGCAGCACACGCCCGCCAACCGCGCCATCGATCCGGACCTCCTATCACGCCTGGCTACCAGCGGCCAGTTCGTCACGGCCACGATGGAGATCTGGCGCCTTGGCTTTGGGAATCCTGGACTATTGGCAGCGACCCAGAGCGCGCAACCAGCCGACAGAAAAGCGATCTCATACGACATCGTCGTGGAGAATGTTGTAGCTCTCCGGAAAGCCGGCGTTCCCGTGCTCGCTGGTACCGATGCAACCAGTTCCCAGGGCCCCTACTCTCTCCCCTTCGGCCTGACACTACACTGCGAACTCGAGAACCTCGTCAGCGCCGGGTATACTCCGGCGGCGGCCTTACGAGCCGCAACGATACTGCCGAATAAGTACCACCGCCTAGGGGACAGAGGCTCGATTTCTCCAGGTATGAGGGCCGATATGGTCCTATTGAACTCGAATCCGTTGGAAAATATCACGAACACGCGGGATATTGCACGCATCTGGGTCGGTGGCGTAGAGTATAAGGACGTTGCGAAGTCGACTGTGGTCTGTGCCGATCTGCTGAATCAGATCCCCCCCGGTCCAACAGCAATGTAGGTAGTAAGGCTCATGGTGCGGATTCAACATTTATTTATCTTAGCCCTTCCTGGAGCTCACGGTGGCGTATTCATAATCAAGGACTTGTATTATTAGAATTTTTAAGGGAGTGGTGTGTTATAGTTAATATTATTGTATTGCTTCACTGGCGCCAAGGTCTCAGTCAATTAGCTGACTGAGAAGAGTTTGAATGCGAAATCTAACACCCTTGAAACTTGCGACCGTTGAGCTTCGGCACTGGCAGCATTTTGGATGGCAGTGAAGACATGTTTTCGATATAGCATTGCGCCGTAGCCCTGCTCTAGTCTAATAAAGAGTGTCTCGGACTGGCAATCGTATGCTGCATCAGGGATTTGCTCAGGTTTGGGCGGCGACATAATGATAGCGCTGCTGCAAAGGAAACCAGGGTCAGCGACGGTCCCGGCAGGAGCACGCCTCAAATTATCGTGATTTCATCATACAATTATAGCTGCACGGCATAATGGATTTGTAGCTTAGAAGGGGCAGCCTCCCCTTCTACTCGCTTTCATTCTCTGAACGTCAGCCTCCTGCGCCTCAGCGCCGAGTCCCATCCGATTCCTCGGCCCCGTGTCCGTCCACAGGAAACCCTGCGGCAAATACTCCTCAGGATTGTCACCGGGCACTGTGCCGCCGTATAGCCAAATCGCCCAAGCCTTCGGTCCCCAGCGATTCCATAGCGTGGGCTTGACATAGAACGGGTAATTCCCGTACGGTATGCGCATATGGATACGTCCCGTTTTGGGATCGGGCTCCCCATGACGTCTCATCTCGAAAAAGCGCGGCAGGGCTAAGTAACGGAGATAGAAGCGACGGATCACTAGAAGAGAGTATACCGTTGCGCCTGCTACGATTCCCGGTTCAGGCAGCCTGGAGGGATTAGATAATGCGATAGCCCAGCAGATAGGTGGTAGACAATTGCCAATGAGAAGGACAAGGCAAGATGAGAAACTCACATGAACGCCTCTCGCACACGATCGCCCATCAGGACACACACAGCCTCCTCAGCAAACGGTTTCGCGAACCACGGCAGCCAGTAGGTAATCATAGGAATGAGAGCCCGCGCAGGTTTATTCGCGATAGCGCTAGGTTTCATGACGTCTGCCTCGTAACGTTTTGCCCAGGCGGTGATGTCGTCGGCCCATTCAAGGCCGTCGCGCCAGGTGTCATGTTCGAGAAGACCCTCGTAGGAGATGCCCATGGCCTCGCCGACAGCCTTCCAGAAGACGCCGTACGCACAGTACTCCATTTCGTTCATGGTGCGCCACTCGTACAGCTGTGCGAATCGGGGCGGCCCCACCACAAAGACCGAGAGCGTGTAGAGGAGGTCCTGATTCGAGATGGTGCCTTCTTGGACGTACTTGCTATGCAGAAAGTTCATGCGAGCCAGTGCGTTGATGGCACGCTCCGACTCGGGCGGGTAAAATAAGAACTCGCCTATCAAGGTTGCAGTGTCTTCGTATCTATTCAAGGTCAGCTCAATCATTCTAGGAAGGCGGTCGGTCCACGACACCATTCTAGTTTCGAACGCGATTCATGGATTCCTGTCGTGTCAATGAGTGATGGTAATCTCACCTCTTCCGACTTTTAATAGGGTCGGTCAAGTTCCTTGTCGCTAGTAATAGTCGACTAATGGACTCGACGCCATACGTCTGCAGGCTTTATAAGTATTCTGGTGTTTCTAACGAGGTTCATCCACGTTTCTACCCCCTCGTGTCTTTGAGCTGTGATACCCATCATGGGAGTGATGAAATCAGAAAACGCTGGGAAGATGGCGCACAGAGCCTGCTCACCTTGAACAACCCAAATTGTAACGCCAGGACGTGAAATTCAGGGAATTCGTATGTTGCCAGATACTTGATAATCTGCTGGGCTTGATCATTCGTCATGCGCGACAGTGCCTCGCGCCCACAGCCCTCAGGAAAGCCCATGCGACGACGCAACTTCTTCTCCCCTCGATAGCGAAGCGTGCGGCACAGCACAATGTATCCGAGGGCAACGGGGACGATGTAGTCCTTCCATGACGACAAAGAGGCGAGCAGTGTGGACGTGCAAGTCGCGGTAATGGTGGCCAATAGGTCCGAGGCCGTACCTGAGTCTGTGATATTCATCGTGTTCTTCTGCGATGGTCTAGACAAGCATTCCTTCAGAAGTTGTCGGGGAATAAGGCTTCCCATTTATTTGTTCACCCAACTCCCCTACTAGTGTTTATGTATGTACATGGAATGTGTAGGTGGAGTCGTGACCAGCATCAGATAGGATATCTCCACCCTTGTCCTTCGGGAGTCCCCACGCATGTATACATGTAGGTCTCCTGGATGATGATCCTGTAACGAGGCGCTAAGGCTTGTACCAACAGGGGCTTTGTAGTAGAGAATTTTCTAAAACTACTCGCTGAACAAAGGGCCGTCTAGTAGCAAAATATTTCGAGACTGATTAACATTTAAATTTCTATCTAAATTTCTATATCAGCTTTGTGATCAATAGAACTTTTTCTTACCTACCTAGGTAGTTTCTAGCGCCGCGCTACAGCATTATCATCCTTTTCCTCTCGGCAGGGTTACGTTCACTGAGGGGTGACTAACGTTAAGGCTGCTAAGACTTGCTTGAACGGTTGGCGCATTAGCTGGGCTTGTAAGCAAATCATGCACATTCTAGTGTACCTAGTAGCGTAGGAGTAGGGTGTGCACACATCTAGACAATGTTTGATTGGCGCGCATTGATAAGCTATGGTGTTCAGACATGAAATGTAGTTTGACGTTGTAAGGCATCTTCTTTCTTAGGATCATCATCCCGTGATAACATGATCTTACTAAGCTCAAGCAGCCAGAATGGGCTTTTTACAGGTATGGCTGCAGTCAGGATGCACATCCCGGAGAGGCTTGGCATCTTCCGTTCGTTGCCCAAGGACTTCAACGCTGTCAGCCAACTCTGAGTTGTCATCACTTCCTCGGCGTGTCCAGTTCTACATTATGGCGTGCGATTACAAGTGGATGTCAGGATGATGTCTCGTCAGGCAAGTATCTAAAATTTCTTACATTTCTCGAGGGTTGGGGCCGCCTTTTTTGTCCGACTCTGTTCGGAGATTAAGGAGGTTGAAGTGAGCCCAGTGGAAACGCGGCCGCAAGAGTCTCCTGACCTCTAGGAGGCAGTCAGACTGCTGGCCGTGGTCGAACGGAAATACAACTCGACTCAAGCACTAAAATCTTTACGGCTGTTAGACATTCAGATATCTATTATCAGACCTGATACCTCTTATTCATGCTGACCTAGCTACCTGATGACTAAGATGACCCCCTTTTCTACTGACTCTGCTTCAAAATCCGGTCAAGCTTCTCATGCCCGTTCGGGAGAAAACACTGATCAAAAACCTACAGAGCACAAGAACCTGTTATAGTTTTGATTGTCTAGGTGAGTCAGAAGGGTTAGCAGACGAGCACAAGAGGTCTGCGTCATTCAACGTCGCAGAGTGCGAAGGGTATCACGAACGGCTACTCGATATCTCAATAGCAGAGATATTATCAGTGTTATTTAATGATTAGTAATCTAAATAATAGTTCATTATCTTCTTACTCGACTCAACCAGCCCTCATCATCGCTCCCCCTCCCACCCCCCCTTATCAACAACAAAGATTCCAAACCCGCTCATCCCAGCCTCTTCATCCGGCACATTACCCCACCCCATCCAAAACCGCGCGTTGGCGCCTCCCAGCGCCGCGCCGATATCCTCGAGAGACTCCAACCCGTCTGCGCGCCGTTGCTGCTGCAATCGCGAACAGATATTCCCACCCGCGAGCAGCGCCGCAACGGACGCGATGGTCGTTGGATTGCGCGGCAGCACGTCGGTGCCGGGACTCCCAGCCCACCCGGCAAGAAAGAGCACGAGTGTGACGCCCAGCAGCGCCACGAGCACGTGCGTCGAGACCGCGTCCTGCACGACGCGGCGTCTGCTCGTGGGATCGGTTACCGTGGCGTTGTAGCGCGGACTGGCGTCATTGTCGTGGGGTGCGATGGGCTCCGCAAGCGTCGCATTCGTCTCGTTAGCGGGGACGAGACTAGCTGTGAGCGTCTGCGCTTGGATGATACCGTGATGCAACTTGATAGCGGCTATGACGCTATCGGTTGCTGACGGGTCGCCCAGCGCCGATAGGGGAATGGCCCAGGGGGAGGTGACCAGCACGGCGAAGAACGGGGATAGATCGTGCGGGTACACGTGGATCATAGCGAGCACGTTGTAGCCGTCTAGCTGTAGTGAGTCGAGGGATGCCCGGTCCACGTTGTTGAATGTTGTGTTTCGAGCTGTGCCCTCCAGCGAGATCGGCGGGTTCTGCACGTCGATGTCGAGATTTACGCCGCTAAAGGTCGTGTTGACGTCTACGGCCTCGAATGTAGAGTTACATGCCAGTGCACCGACATGCTGGACGATCGGACTAGCCGTGTAGTCGAGCTTGCCCCAGACGTAGAGAAACTTACTGCATTGACGTGCGAACTGGCCCGCGACATCATAGCTGAAATAAGTTGTGTTGGGATATGTCGAGAAGGTTACAGCGGCACCGCCACCAAAGACATCGCAATCATCTTCGCCGTCAATCCATATTTCGAGAGGATCATGGTTTCCCAAGTCGTCGGTATAGTTTAGAGTGAGATTGGGACGGATACCGTCCGGTCCAAAGGACTTACATTCCATTCGGGCGCGTAACGCGGGGACGACAGTTGATATGGAAACAGCCGATTCATTAAAATAATTGTTGTTGAGTGAAGGTAAATCCGAAGGTAGTACAAGCTGCGGAAAGGCCAGATCGTTGAAGGTGAAGCGAGGAAAAGAGAGGTTGCTCTCAAGGATTAAAGAAGATACATCGAAGGGGCCATCGCCAAATAGAGCTGAATTATCTACAAGAAGAAAAGACTGGTTGGCTGGAAGTGCAATAGAGGTTATACTGGGTATCGACACTTTTTGGAACAGCGACGCCGACAAGGTGGTGAATAATGATGCTAAAAGAAGAGCAGTTGTCGTAGTAAGGGCCCACGGGGTTTTGAGCTTGAACTCCCTATACATGGCCACAGGGATAGTCATGTCGAGAAACTCGAGTTGCGTGAAGACGTCTTTAGAGACATAATTCTTGAGAACCATATATGGGGCCAGCGCTCTGATTTGGAAGTCCACGGCCGAGTAGGTCATCGACAGCGCCCCGAAAACAACTGCTGGAGCGACCGTCCAAGCGTAGTGTATATACGCATTGCTATCTTTATTGACGTTGCCGAGTCCGTGTTCGAGGTTAGACTTGTGCAGCAGCAGTTCTAAAGCAATGATTATGCCTGCCACAACTAGGCAGAGCAACGAACGAAATATAGGGTGCAGAACAGTAGGGTGACCGATCTTTGAGCCAACTTGGGGAAACTGGATACGATTCTGCCTCTCTGTTTCGTCCTTAGTATCGATATCAATACAGAATCGGGCTTGACCGGAAGTGCCGTCATGAGTAAGTCCTGAGCTGAATGTGGATGACCCAAGCCAGCGGGTAAGATTGTCTTTGTCTGATGCTCCGGCATAACGCAACCAGGTCCGGAGCTCGGGACTCCATAAGAAGAGCGGAATCGAGGAGAATAAGGTGCCTGGGTTGCATGGCAGGAACCCCTCCGTTGGAACAAGGAGAACCGCTATCGAGGTGAGAAGGGTGCAAACAGCGAGTAGTCCGACCATCAACTGAGCGAATAAAGAGTGTATAGTAAGACGGTCCATAATGACAGTCACAGAGCCAGTGGTATTCTGTACAGCCGGCTCCATTAACGATGTCTTAGCAATGATCGCAGCAATTTGTCGGTAGAATCCCTCAGCTGTGTTCTGTAAAACGGAAGGATCGAAGAGGTTCGGAACCTCAGATACTGGCAAAGCTTGATAGTTAAGCGCCGCGTTAAAGCTTGACCCCGAGATTAGAGGAACTCCTGAGATATTGGAGTACTGCCGATCCTCCCGTACTTCGGTATCCTGACCGGCTCTATATTGCGCGTTGAATATATCCCATGCGCTGACGGACCCGAGAATCCGACTCTCTGCTCCTTGTATGGGCGTGACGGTTCTCGTATGTGTACCGTTTCGGATAACTTCGATTGTTTCAATAGCATATTTCGGCGTGCAGAGCAACGGCGTTGACTTAATTTTCCAACTCTTAGGGTCTATTCTGCCTGTATTATTTGTAATCTTTCGCGAGGGGTCGATACTGTGAGTTAATTTGCTAAAGGCGACTAGAATTCGTCTTCCACTCTCGCCTCTGACGCCATTGCATTGAACTTGGTCAAAATGGCCCAAATATGTCGAGTTGTGCATCTGTCCGTCGTACGTCAATGCCACGGGCAATGATGCCGTCTTACAGCTGGTAGATGATACAGTTAAATTGAATGTCTCCGGTATGCGGGATGTTGAATTTCGGATGCTTGATATCCTTAGCTCAGCGGGTTCGCATTCAAGCGAATTTCTCAGTCCATCAGCAACCACTCGTGTCTCTGATACGCTGGGTAGGTCTGTTCGAACAGACTGAAATGCGTATTCGCTCGATATACCATCTGGTAACGTCAAGTTGCGAAGTTCCAAGCCTGTGATCATGTACCATGCAAGGTTGCCTGCGTTGGCAATCTTAGCGCTGCTATCGACGAATTTATTCTCGAGGACCATGGGGTATGAGTTCCGGGTGACAGTCATTAGATCAAGGGAGATCAGGCCGCTCGACAAAATGATTAATACTTTAATGAGCAGCGACACCAAGGTAGTGATCAACACTGTGAAGTCTCTGTAGCGCAAAGACTTAAAGAGTGTGACTAGCGAGAACTCAGAGACATAATCCAGCAGTAATGTGCGTGAAGCAGGAATCACATGTTTAGATCGACTATGCCGTGATAGGCGAATCCACGGGGCTACTAGCTTGCTCTGATATTCGGTTCGAGCCCAGATGGCAGCAACCCCTGTGAGGAAAGCCGTTGGCCCGTAGGTCCACAGATAGTGCTCAGTGGAATTTGCGGTAGCGATTCCATTATTCTTGTTAGAGGCAAGAAGTAGGCTTTCTATGGCAATGATGACGAGGATGAAGAGGGTAATAAAGCCAAGTAGAACAGCTCGTCGTAAATAAATCGGCCTCCAGGGCAACGATGTTTTGGTCGAGTATTTATCAGATGGTGCATCAGAAGCCCGGGTCGCGTGAAAGTCGGATTGCAGGTCCTCGGGTAGAACTGATTGGTATTGATGATGGCTCGGAGAAAGTAGGCCTGATTGTTGCGGCGCCGGCGCTCGCATCACCGCTCTACCGTCCATAATACCTTTGTGAGAGTCCCCCAAGCTGGTGAGTGTATGCGCCGGTTGCGGAGGTAGGACTTGAACTCAGCTGTATACATCATAAAAACAGGAGATTAGAATTATAAAAGAGAATTTAATTTATTTTTAATCAGTGAGGAACTAGATTTGGAAAACCTAGATATATTTGGCAATTTGTAAAAGTGTCTGTCTCATGAGTTTGGTGTCAACTAGCTGCTGCACAATGTGATGCAAGTATACCAACAAATGCAACGATGATCTTCATTGTGGGTGCGGCGCTTATGCTTCCGCCAACCGGTAACCGCCCACGATCCTAACCGCCAGGCGTCTTTGTAGGATCATGCACCAGGGGCCGTTCCACAACTCGATTACAGAAGATACCATTCCCTATTCAGTGCTAGGTGTGCGAAACGTGGCGAGCCAGGGTCTGATGTGCCCCATTTTCAGCTCTTGATCTCGCTGCTTTTAAGCTGATTAGATTCTAATTATACATGCAAATCACATCGACGTCGACTTCTATTCACCACGAGTTGAGCCGAGAACTAATTCCGCGATGCCATCATTCTCAAACACCATAAACCTCGGAATGTTGTAGCGTGCCTAAGCTCCCTCCAAAAGCAGGCTCTCCACTTTCTCGCGCTCCTCCTTTATCTCCTCCTCAGTCATCAGCTTGGGATCAGTCTCACCAGCATAAATACTGTTATAAGGCGACGGAAAAACTACCGCAAGGTTTCCGAGCCTGGCGGTGATGAAACCCTGCCAGAAAGCTTCGAATCTTTCTTTGGTGATGAAGTGTTCCAGCTCATCTTTGGTCGTCAAGACACGGGTATGTCCCTCTTCCTCTTGTTGTGCGGTGAAGAAGGGACTGGCCTGTTCAAAGGCTTGCTCAATGTATTTGATGAAGCAGGCGACATGTAGTTGCTCGATCCGGCAACCATCCTTATGCATCACGAGGATGGAACCGCAGTATGTCGAAAAGAGGTGTTGTGGGAGTTCCCAGCCGTCGGCGTAGTGGACGTTCCAGGCCATGAACGCCTCTTCCTTGCCCTGGGCGTAGACTCTTCCGAGCCAGTTGCGTAAGAGGTGATGTTTGCCCAGATCGTTGATGGGGTCCAGGGTCATGCGACATGGCTGGATTACCCAGGGGAGTCCCGCCAGCTTGGCAAGTTCGCACGGGGCCCGATTTTCGAAGACGTCCTTAGACAGCACCTGGACGGCTTGGATGTTGTTATACGGCTGACCCGAGAGCGCGCATAAACGCAGCTGGTCACCGTCACAGAGCATTCTTACAGCCGGCCAGAGTGAGACTTCTTCTCCCGGAGAACCGTAAGACTTGATAGGTAGACGATGAAGCTTGGAAACGCAAGGGTTGTCGGGACGCGTGTAGTACCACTCAATGATCATGCGTAGATCGCGAGGAGAGGCATCTTCGTAGCTCACTTTGGTGGCACCGTCGACCTCGTGGGTGCGAAAACCAATAAAGAGAGAAGAGGCAAAGTACCCTCTAAGACTTCCAGGATCGGCAAGCGCAAAGATGGATCTATTCACGTTAGGTCCAGCAACAATGCGCGCGTTTGGAGCCGTGAACTTTCGGAGGCCGTGACCAATCTTGCGATGCATGAGACTCTTGTTGATGTCCTCCACAAGAAGTTTATTAGCAGGCTTCTTGACTGGTTTCTTCGCAGTGATACCGAGAGCTCTGATAATAGAGATGTCGAGAGTCTTGAGGTTGATCCAGGTCCAAGTTGGATTGTCAGAGTCGACGGGGAAGAGAATGGCTCGCACATGATTAGTCGGGGCTTTGTTGGTGTTGAAATCATTCACCGCGGTCTTGCAAAGTGCTTTATGATGAGGCCAATCTTTCACGTAGCATTCTCGATTGCAGTACCGCTGCCACCAAGGTTAGGATAAGTGGACGAAGTGCGAAAGGCAGATTCACTTACGGTTCCACAAATGGAGCATCGCATCTTAGCATCAGAGCCATCACAAAGTGTGCAGCTGCTGAGGGCGCCTTCATCTCTCAGACCATCTGTTGGGTCGAAATCTTGGGCAGCGTGGCCCTCGTTTGCATTGCTGCATGGGAGGCCTGGTTGCTCGGGTCGAGTGACCATGATGTCCTTGGTCATCTATCCGCTATCGTGTGCTCAAAAGAAATACTGAGTTTGTGGGGAGAGTGAAGTTGCAGCCGGACAGGTAGAGGAATGAGTAGAGGCAACAAACCCTGTGTAGAAGCCACCGAAAGATGTGCGAATTCCTATTCGATATGGTGCGGGGCGACGTTACTGGGGAGATAACTGGCGTGACTTGGTAGTTCATTACCTTCCTGCGTTGCTACTTTTGTCTGTTTGTTGTGTTGTTCTGTTGCCTAGATGCAGCTGTGGACCGAAGAATGATGCTGCTGTTGTTTTAGCTCTATGAACTGGCCAGTGCTGAAATATTCACGCACCGTTAGGAAAATAGTGACATTGTGTCTTTATACTCATTCACTGATCGTTGACTACATATTCTTGGGGAATCATTCATATGGTACAACTTAATGACTGATGTTCTTACTACGGGGCTTCATCACTTATGTAATTTCGTATGTTTACTTATATTTTCTACAACTTTTGGCGCAAGCGGCAAGAGCAACAGGATTTAACTAAAAAGATCTGTGGTATATTCATTTGAACGAAGTCATCGACTACATCGTTGTAAACCATCGTCTTCCTGCAACGGGGGCAAGGAATGGTAAGCTCTATCAGTGAATGGTGCCCACTTGATACAGCGATCAAAGCAGTAGGAAGAAAGTAAGGTCTGACGGAAGAATTCTCAGTACAGCTTATGAAGGCCATCAATACCCCAAAGGGTATTCAAGTGCTTCCAGAATCTGAGTTTCTGCCTTCTGCATCATAAAGTTGGCATTCAACCTGACACCCCAACCGTAAGGTGTGTAGATATCGTCTTCCCGCAATTGCTTCTTCCAAAAATCTTTTTTGGTGTGAAGTGCTGTATTGAGCGTGAGAAGTATTTTTTCTGTTGCGGTTCTGGCGTCTATGGGAGGGTAGATAGTTGTTCCATATATATCTCTTACAAGCCCCCCAGGGTAGTGGATTGAGACAACTCGACAAATCAACTCTTCTTTCTATGGGGGCCTGGGAACCTCTTCGATAAAGACATCCCAGAATCCCACATCTTGTGAGTGAGGTTCGACTTGGATCAAATGCATTTTGAGATGACGTTAGTAGAAGTTGCGCTGAAGCCCGTCGATCCGAGATGATAGTTTAGCAACGTGGAGCTGTCTATATGGCTGCAAAAACTACATCAAGACACTAAGGTAGCAGTTTCGCTAATACGTAGGTGATTATTTCATGCTTATTGTTTGCTCTGTTAGGTTACAATATTGTTGTATGTGTATGATCTCCTTCCTATGTTGCTTGCCGGGTATTCTTCCCATAGCTCGTGAGGCCGGAATTCCATTCAAGTTTATTCTTCAGTGTGAGAAATTTGACTTGTAATTATTCTACAACAATATGATGGTATTGAAACAGGGCGCAACAAGATATATAATTATTCCTGTCACAAAGGAACAGTGCTTGAGCTGAACAAAGACAATGAACTGCGAGAAGGGGGGGTAGCGCCATCAAGTTAGCAACGCTAGCTGATGGCACACTAGGTAATCGAAAAGGCACTCCTTGTTTTCCTTTTTTTCTCAATGATAAGTCTGAGTATGCACATAATCTCTTCCCTCCTAAGATGTATGCGCACTATATTCAGCCAAGAGTAGTGGTGGAAGGCATACCCAGCGGATGATACCGACGACAGCACTCGTGCAGACGTAGGTGTTAACGTCCCGAGAATATGGTCACGCTGTGGCACGGACTTGGCTGGTAGTACTTAGTAAGTATGTAGCTCCAGCGCCGTCTTTTCGTGACCAACCACTCACATTACATGGATCCCGCTAAGCTCTTCCTATTCTGGTAAGCGCCCTTAAAACTCTCCCAGCCCCGCTATTTTTTTCAGGAACTGTTGTTGGTGAGCGCAGCACAGCTCCGTCTCTGACCTACACGTGTATGGCCTTCAACAGGTCAATTACCCGTACCATCTACACCATTTCAGACTCCCTGCGATACCGTACAGAGAATATTTGTTTCGTGTTCTGCTTTCTTTGTTCACTAAGCCTACCTACTTCAATTTACGCATGTACCTGATTCTGTGGGGACTCTTAGTTGTCTCAGTGCAGTTCAGCTTCGCCTTACCCTTCCGATAGCACTTAGCGCTGCACCAAGGGACCTCTCGCACACTTTAATTCATATTGGCGGCCATATTGGCGTCCTGAGCTGTCGATCTGTCTCAACCGACGTCATATCGCCATTGTCCACTCACCAAGCAGTAGTAATTAATCATAGGTTCATGCAAACAAGACGGAAATTTTTATCTGGCAGCATCTGCACAACATATCTGAGTAAGGTAACAGGACAAGCACCTGACCTAGCGCGCCGGAATCCTCTGATCAATCATGAGAAAAACCGGGCAAAGCCCCTGTTCCTCTCGTACACCGTAGTCACACCCTCTACCCACTATCCCGGCTGTCCCACCACGCTGCTGCAGCCCTGTCTGAGTAGCGCATGGTAGTTCCAGATCTCCCAGCCTTCTTATTTTATAATTAACGAAATATATCTGGTCCACAGTGACGTGGAACTCTGAGATCTTGTTTCTCCCCCAACTTACCTCTGTTTCACTTCTTTGGTCCATCATATTAATACTACTTATAGAGTATATTGGCCAATATATTACCATCCTACCGAGTCGTCAGCGAGACAGGTCTTGCGGCCGTGACGGGTGTCTTGCTTGGCCAACCGTTGCGTCACTACATCATTGACGCCAGCCAGCCAGCCAACTGCATTATCTCCAGCTTCGCGAGAGGGCCTGCTTATCTTACTACATCGCACAACAACCCCTCTCCGCCATTTTCCCCAATAACAACGCCATCACCCCCACAGACGAACAAACCAGACCGTGTCGCCTTGTATTGCATCGCATCGCACCACATTGCATAACGATCACGAAAGCCAAGATGGTATTCGCCATATTTTTCGCCTTCTGGCGATTCCTGCAAATCATCACCCTGGTAAGTTCTTTCCCCTCAAAGCGCCCGCTCCAAAACCAATCACCATAAAGCAGCGCGATAGACCGAACTAACAATTTGCGCCGCACCATAGATCCCAACGATAGGCCTCCTAGCGTACTTCGTCGACGGCTACAACAGCCTCAACGCGCTGACACCAACCTACATCCTCGTGCTCTTCATCGTCTCCGTGCTCGCAGGCGCCTGGGCCATCTTCACGCTCTTCTCGTACCACCGCTCGAGCACGAACGCGACCTTCGTGGCGATCATCGACATCCTCTTTGTGGGCGCCTTCATCGGCGCCGTCTACGAGCTGCGCTGGATCACCGACGCCGACTGCACGCACGTGGCGCGGGGTTCGAGCGTCGACGTCTCCCTCGGCATCTTCGGGAGCGCGGCTGTCAATGGTGTGGACGTCAGCATTGATAAGTCGTGCGCCATGCTCAAGGCCGCCTTCGCATTCGGGATCTTAAACGCTATTTTCTTCTTCTTTACGGCCGTCTTGGCGTGTTTGCATGGCGATCGCATGAGTTCGCGCGATAAGGGGACGTATGTGCGCGAGACGCATGGGCATCGCCATAGCCATCGCGGCAGTCAGGCGCCGGGCTCGAGGCATAGCTCGCATCACTCGCATCGGCGCGTGTATGTCTGAGCGAGGCATTTTCATTCTCTTTTCCTTCGTGGTGGCGGGACTGAATGAATGCGCGTGCCATGACCTAGAGTCAAGTTGGTTCCCGGAACCAACTCTCTGTCCTCGACTGAGCGAAAAGGCGAATACGCGAATTCACACTGGCCAGCACCAGCTCCCCCCCCTTCTTCCATTTCTTATTTCAAATGTGTATATGAGGTGTACTTTGGATCGGGTGAAATGGCGTATGTTATAAAATAAGACTCAGACGAGCGAAACAAACAAAGAACAACAACTACTACCACACATATTCCATCGTTGTTACTTAGTTGGGACCGGAATTGGACGAACCCGGTGTTCTATGGGAAGGGACTGAGCGAACAGAAAGGACGGAGGGACGTCCGGACGATGGAATACAATATTTTGGGACGGAATGAAGGAAATTAAGCTTTTGCTCTTGGTACGATTATGATGTAATGCTCTATGACTACTACAACTATTAGGTATACAGTTACTACTATTATGCAGTAAATATTAGCAACCTAATGCTTCTATATCGGTATCCTGCCTGCTCTTTGTTTGTGCAGTGCTTGATCATTTGCGTTGGGATGGGGAAAGAAGTTAAATAGAATATTAGGTCAAGGAATAAAGAATTCGCCCGGAGCACGACAGAACTGCTCAGAGTATCATCAACTAATTGAAGAAAAAATGTACACTCGATGCAATAAGTAGAATATGAGGCTGAGATAGTATCAGCTTGTATTGTGATTATCAAGATCCCGGGCAAATATTCTCGACCACCGATCATGGAGAGACTTTAAGTGGTCGGTGCTCATCTCCCCTATACATTTTCCTCCCAGTGAACTGCTGCTAGCCCACCAGATCGCGCAATTCAAGGCAACGCTCGCCGCAAGGAGCAAAGCGCACCCATTATCATGACATATACGGTGAGTGTATCTCACGGCAAGTGCCTGATCTTTCCAAGTACCGAATTCGCAGCATTTTCAACTTCCTGGTAACTCGGTTCATGTAGTAGCCATAAGCAGTCCTGGATGAGAGACGCGGAGCCCTATGGATGAAGCAGAAGGCAGATGATAGCAAAATTCGGCCATCACGGTGATCCTAACGGGTCACAGGTTTCGGCAGAGGTTACTTCCTCTCTGGTTGTCCTCTCGTTTCTCGCGTCGCTGGATGATGGCGCAGAGCCGCATTTGTTGGTAGCTGTGTAGGATGCTACCCACGGCGAGCAGGGGTATTCTTGGTCCGGGTTGTGAAGGTATATAATCACGGCCGGACAATTTCGCCCTTATCATTGTATACCCGCGGCATCACAGCCGCAGTTGAAATTTCAGTAGCCGAATCTCAACTCCTCGTCTGCTCCTCGCCCACTGTATACCCTCTCGCAACACCTCTTCGGCCTTCCTCTATAACGGTGCTTACTTCGTCCTCGCCAGGGTTAAAATCGCTACCCAGACCTTGCCACGTTCGTTTTGACCGCAAGAACTCGGCGCCGGGACTCGCAACACCGTTGACGAGGGCTATCTCTCCAATGCCTCTCTTCGCTAGGGCAGAGCCAGTTGGCTGCGCCGCAGTAGTATTGCCATTGGCTTGGGCGCCGTTTGCGGTAGAAGGGGCGCTTCGAATGGCGACGCGCATTGGTCGTGAGTTGCTGACGAGCTTGCCAGCCCGTAAGTCGAAAACAGGAGGTTCTGACTCTTCGTCATCGACTCCGCCCTCGATATCCTCGTACGTCTCTTCCCGGACGTTTTCTTGCGATTCCGTAGCCTCTGTATTGGAATCTATCTCGCCTTTCACACCCTCGATACCGCCCCACCAATATCCCGTCCAGATCCTAGTGTCGTCGCTTTGCAAGGCCAGTGTCAACTCGAAGGGGGTGATAACAGGTTTAAACAGTCCGTCCTGGTCTACGAGCCCGCTCTCCCAACACCCCACAACCACCCAGCCGTCTATCTCGGCAAAGTTGGCGAGCTTGGCCGCGTTCAGCTTCCCGACAACGATAGTATAACTCTTCTTGCCAGCAGCAGCAATCTGCTCCCGTAATGTGCTGATCGTAGACATGTAGTTTTTGACTGACAGTGTGTTTACTAATATTCCAATAATGGAGGCCGTCGCGAGGCGGAGTACGAGGGCGTATCTTCGGCCGAGCATCGACGCAGCGGCGCTTGGGTCGGGAAGCGAGGTAGTTGTCGTGTAGGGAGAGGAAGGCGTGGGATAAATGCGCAGAGAGGCGAGACGAGAAGAGAGAGTTAGGAGTAGTGAAGTCGGCGGTGTCGAGATGTGGAAGAGGTGATATTCGCGAAGCTTGTAGTCGTGTTTCTCTATCGATACTGGATCCAGAGACGGCACGCTGCGATTCGGTATCGTGCTCGAAGGATCGCGTATGATTTCGGTTGCGAAGATATGACTATACCCCCGAGTCTTGAGTAAAGCGCAGACGGGGGCTACATGTTCCTGGAACATAACGTCGGCCATGATGATGACCTTGGTTTGCGGATCACTGAACTCTTTCGCAAAGCTTTGGGCGACGGCATCGTGGTCTAGTTCCTGCTTGGTGAATATACGCAACACTGGTAATCTGGCCGTCGGGCTTAGACAGGCTCGGCCGTAGTGTACAACCGCATCGGCATCGGCGTGTTCTGCCGCAATCTCGTCGACACAACACGCACTATATGATGTATCCGCAAGTATGTAGAGCCGCCGCCGCCTCTTTTGCTTCTGTTTCTGTTGCACGTCTCCTGATGCGCTCGCGCCTTGCTCTGTATTCTCGAGGGTCGAGTCACCTTCTGAATCATCGAGCTTTTCCAGTTCCTTGTTTAATGCACCTACCACCCAAGGCGCATCGGCCAACATGGCATCTGGGAATTGGAGGGCGACCCGGGTCCAGTCCTGTTTCTGGACCTCAACCGCCGTGCGGGCAATCTCGTAGACTGTGAATAGCTCATGGTCGGACCTATCTGGGCGACTTTCTCTGCCAGGGATGGAAGGAGTCGGGTCTTCGAAGATGTATTCGGCCGGTGTTGATAGAACAGGCGGTGCATGAAGATCCGCCGACATGGCGAAAGTGCTGAAAATGTCTGCCGATTGGAAACAGGAAAACAATTTGTTCTTGTGCCTGACAAGATCGAACTTTAACAAGAAATTTTGGAGGGGCAGCCATGATGGTGGGGGCGGGGCAACTTGCACTCAGGTTAGCTACCTCTATCTAGGGTCCTGCCCAAGACACCTACCAAGTAACTCACGTACCTACCTAGGTACATAGATCTGTGATGGATCTATCTCAACACCTGGAATCATACAAATCACTTATATACACCTATGCAAGTACTAAATAGGTAGATGGTCTTCAGGGTCTTGAACAGGAATGAGATTGCAAGATAGGGGTAATTAGCCAGCTGGGTGCAACAATCAAAGGGGGCTCTTTCATATTTACATGAGCATGTGTGCAATCTATATATCTTATATGACATAGCCATAGCTGGCTCAAGACTCAATCGAAGCTCTACACAACAGTAATGAGGCGCTCAATTATTTATAACTTGACCTGGCCCGCATTCAGCCGATCCCAGTCTTCCTTGCTAAACCTCACGTACGTGTCACCCTTGAGCCAATACAGCTCGTCGTCGCCGACTTTGGAGGGATCGACGCCTTGGACCCGGAGGCTGTGTTTCTGCTGCTTGTTCGTGCCCGTCACGGCCGCAGACAAACCCTTCCCGAGACGCAGGAAGATCGGCACGGCGTATTTGGGCAGCTTAGCCCTGGCGTGTTCAGCCAACGACTGAAGCAGCGCCGCATCGGGCGGCGCCTTAAGCGCAATCGCCGCGCACCCGGCCCGGCCGTCGTGGTGAGGCAGCTGCACGCCGTAGACGTTGGCCTCGTCGACGGCCGGGTGGAGACCGATGGTAGCGCTGACCTCGGTCGTCGCGACGTTCTCACTCTTCCACCGGAAGGTATCGCCGATGCGGTCGTGGAAGTACATGCGTCCTTCGGCATCCCAGCTGACGAGATCCCCCGTGCGGAAGTACTTGTCGCCCTTTTTGAACACGTCCCGGATGATCTTGCTGTTGGTCGCCTTGTCGTTGTTGTAGTACCCCTGAAACGACTGTTCCGTATCCTCAGGCAATACGTACAGCAGTTCTCCGACGGCCCCGCGGGCCACAGCGCGGCAAAACCCCGTCTTCGGATCCCGGTAGGGCGCATCCGTCTGGTGATCGCGCTCCACGATGGCGCTTCGCCTCTTCATGTAGAGGCCGAAGAGCCACCCGTTGCGTCCTATGGCGCCCCGGGAGAAGTCATTACGGGAGTAATTCCATGTTCCTCCGAAGCCCTCGGTCGCAGAATAGAACTCGGCGACACTCTCGATTCCAAAGCGTTCCTGGAACCTTGCCCATACGTCCGGGCGCAGCCCATTTCCCAATGCTAGACGGACGTTGTGCTTCTTGTCGAGATTCTCCCCCGTTTCTGGGTCGATTTCGGGTTTGGCCGCGAGGAGATACCGGAAGGTTTCTCCGACGTACTGGATGATGGTGGCGTTGTGTTTGCGTACATCTTTCCAGAATGTCTTTGTGGAGAACTTGCGACCTACAGCGAA
Organism: Xylaria sp. FL0064; assembly: GCA_022593225.1. NCBI lineage: Eukaryota > Fungi > Ascomycota > Sordariomycetes > Xylariales > Xylariaceae > Xylaria > Xylaria sp. FL0064. The sequence goes on along the minus strand of JAJKLE010000014.1, from coordinate 748,906 downwards.
GGTAGCCTCGGCCTCGAAGCATTGGAAAAATCCTATTATTAAGGCGGATGAATGGTACAGAGGCATAGGCTAGAGAATTAAGCCAATCAGCAGTTGCCCGGCCAAAAAAGCATCGTTGGGGATGGGCTTGGCGTACCGTATATAATATGTCGGGGGACTGGGTTTTGAGCCACCCTCTTACGTAGTTTGAGCCCGACGTGATCTTGTTCCAAGATACAATGGCGGCCTTGGGGAGCCCGGTCGTACCGGAGGTATAGATGAGACCCGCCATGTCACGGCCCAAATCGCCGGAGCGAACTTCATTGGGTGGCCGGATCGGCTCTACGGCGAGGGCTGACGTGATAAATTCCTTCGTGAAGAGCTCGATTCTCAAATCACCGAGCTTCAGGCGCACATCCTCATCCACGTGGGACTCAACATCTGCATCGACCAACAAGAGCACCGAGTTCGCTATCTTCACGCAATGACATAGCGCGTCCCCTGTTAAATTATAGTTGATAAGGGCCGGCTTTACACCGATAGACCACAGACCAAAGCAGATGAGGAGAAAATGGTCGGAATTCATGAGGTCTAGTGCAACGATGTCCTTAGGTTTGAGATCGAACTTGGACTTGAAATAGTTTCCGTACTTGAGAGCGGCCTCGTACATCTGCGCATACGTCCATGATCGATCCTCGAATAGAATCCCCACGCGATTGGCTGACTTGCCGGTAGCGATCTCTTCTAGACGATAGAAGATGTTGGCACGATCTGCAGACTCGCGCCTGCTGCTCCTGTATACGGCTGGTATCATGCCCCTCAGCAGGGTCGTGTCGTACCAAAACGATGTCTTTGCGTTAAGGTACGCCAGTCCCGCAGCAGCGGCCGGTACCGTTAAAGCTAAGGGCACTTCATATTTTGAAAGGCGGGTATTAGTCTCACAATCTTGAAGTTCGGTAGTTAGCTATTGGTATGCGAGCTTAACTTACCAGGCATTGCGCAGAATCAGGCATAAAATTAAATATGTTCCGTATGGTTCTTTCTGTATTCGCCAGGACTATGTTCTCGAAAGTTGCGTCGGTTAAAGAAGACAGCCCTCAAAATTTGTTTAAAGGACGCGGGAAAGCTGTATACCACCGGATGCTCTTTATAACAGATAACGCTACGATCGGTGATACAAAACGAAAAGGATATGCGGAAGTCAGCGACTAAGAGATAATTATAAACCCTGCACAGACATATGAGGATGCATTCTATAAGTGAAAAATACTCAAATATTCGATGATGTGTAGTTGAAACCATTGATCTGACAAGTTGAATATGTTCAAATCGGCGGATTCGGGGGTCGAGGCAAGAGAGGAGGACCGCCCCCGGACCGTTGTGTGCCTCGGCATCTTCTCCTTCCAGCATGCACTAACGCGGCGTTGAGAGCGCCGAACAGGGGGGTTGTCTGAAGGCGATAGGGATACCCCAGACAGTACCTCACTGCCCTAGATTAGCTAGCGGGCTCGGCGGGTATGCCTTGACAACGACCGGCTGGCCGGGGATAAGGGAGAAGAAGCCGGACCATTGCACACCCGATAACTTGATCTGTTTGCCATATGTTTGTAACAATCTTCTACCATTTGTTACAAAGCCGGTAATGAGTAACGTCAGATGTTGTACGAGTTTACTATTTCCCTGGGTGTGTTTGGCGTACCGAAACAATCTTTAAGTACTGGGCCAATGACAAAGAGTTATTTTATAAGGTATTCCTCCAATGTACCTAACCCACTCCGCGACTCCCCTAAATTCATGACGGTGTCCAGCCTCTGACAGCACATACAGCGAGTTTTTGTTGCCTCGAGATGGATACCAAGTTTGATTCAAGAGTAGATGCTACTGACATTTGAAGTAATAGAATAACGGGATAAAAGGGAGCAGCCACTTGTGTATGATTAAAACGCTTAAATGCACCCATCCCAGAATTCGCGAGGTGGCATTTGGCTTAATTGCATTTGTAGCGCCTCCATGCACGTAACCATTAGACCCCTGGGAAACCCGACTGCAGGTATCCACCTGGGCAGCTTGATGACTGGCATCATCACCTCTCCCAGCAAGGTTTCAACATCGAGGGGCGCAAGACACATTTAGAGCAGCAGATCTGGGACAACACCATCACTGCGCCCATGCAGAAATCCCAGTGACAGCCGCTCTTCCTTTTTTTTTCTCTATTTTCTTTCTTCGCACGCGGCCACCGGAGCAACTCAGTCCACTCATTACGTGTACATGGATCATGGTACCGGGACAGCCAGGCTTTAGTTATACAACTTGGAATAGGCGCCATGTCTTCTTCAACTGTTAGGAACCGCAAAGATGGATCGACTACGTCCGAAGGAGAGGCGCCGACAAGCCAAGCAAGCCCTGGACAGAATAGCAGCAGCCACGACATGACGAAAACAGAGACGGTTGCGAAAACAGAGCCCGAAGCGCCCAGCGCCAGTGCCAGTTCGACGACAACGACGAAGCTCAAGCCTCCGCCTCCCGAACCACATTCCCACATCCTTAGACGCTCGCTCATCATCGCATCTTTCTGGCTCGTCGTCCTCTGCTTGGGCATTCCCATATGGTGGAAGACAACCACCATCTACCGCGCGAACCTGCCCTTGAGCCAGATGATGGACTGGGCTGATGGAAAGGTGAGCTCGCCACAAGCATCCAGTAAAAACATTCCCAACGCCACTAAACCGTCGACGTATAGTCATGTAGTCCAGTGTTTCCCATTCGCGTTGCCATCGAGTCTCCCAACCTAAGCGATCAAGAAGCGCAGAGTCTGATCTCCATCACCCAACATGCCCTCGACGTCATGCCCGATTTCCCTGGCCACCGACTACGGCTTGAGGCTGCTTCCCCATCTTCGATAGAAGACATCACAATACCGGACAGCGATGCAAATGGCGCGCTCGTTGTGCGACTAACACAGGGCGACGATGCGGCGTCCAAACCTGCGTCATCTCTCCACGCACAGCTACCTATTCTCGAGATTACATACCCGGCAAGCTCGAAACCCGTTCCAGAGGCGAAGTCTTCTGGTCTTGCGACATATATCGCTGCTCAACTTCGCGAAACCTTCGCTGAAGAGCAGGCCATCATGTCTTATCTTCTTGAAACGTCGACAATATCTCCAGACCAGCGCCCGAGCGGCTCTCACGGTATCGACCAGTCACTTTCAAAACGAATGACGCGATCCATGAAATACTCAGGCACATATCACTTGACTTTCTCGCTCTTCACGAGTGGCTCAACTCCCAGTAGTTGGGACATCGAGTCTGCTATTGATCAGTACATGAGCCCTGTGTTGGATATGCTCAAACCTATTCACAACTTCACCATTGATACCCAAGTTCAGCTCTACGCGATACCCGGCGTGCAGTCGCAGGTTCTTTCTAAGGAGGACTTGTCCTCTTTTATAAACGCCGCAGAATGGCCCTTGTCTCCGTCGATAGGAGGAGCGCCAACCATCAACTTCGTTGTTTTCATGGGAAACCAGACCATCGGCTTACATTCAGGTGAAGAGACCTCTCAGTCGTGGCTCGTTCCTCAGTGGGGCTCTGTGTACCTGCTATCCCCTCCTGCGGCAACCCACGTGCCCTCGGAATTCCTGAAACAGCCAATCTTGACATTTGCATCACATCTCCTCTCTCTGCTCGGAACTCCACAGTCGGGGTCATTACCTATGCGATTATCGACGCTTACTCGTGTCAGATCCGTAGATATGCTTCTACGCGCATCGTCATCCCTAGGGTCTCTAGCCCGATTGTCGTTGGCTTTACCAAGCATTTCGATCCCTTCAAGCGTGGCAGAAGGTGTGGCTAAATCGATACATCACCTCGAACTAGCATGCTCCAAGCTGGGGAGCACGGAGAGCCTCGAGCACGCGCGTATTGCAGAGACCGAAGCTGAGCGAGCATTCTTCGAGAAGAGCATGGTCGGGCAGCTTTATTTCCCCGACGAACACAAAGTGGCTGTTTACCTACCCCTCCTCGGCCCCGTGGGCGTTCCCTTACTGATGGGGCTAATTACAGAGCTCAAGGCTTGGAAGACTCGGAGACAGCAAAAGGGCAAAGCGTCTTGAATGAAAATGAAGATATTTTCTTGTGTACTGCATTATATAGATATATATTATAATCAATAATGAGTAACGGAGCATGAGGGTTTTTATGTGATGTTTGCATGATTTATGTATGTCCATTGTGATGTAATTGAATAATATGTTGGAAACTTCTTCTCAGAAAGAGACACATATCTTTCGTATAAGGCTTTAATCGCCCGTTCTGCTATTGACATCTGTCTAGTCCAGCAGCGCGGAGACCAGAAGAGGAAGTGCTTATCCAAGGACTTATAATAGTGTGCTCTATACTATTCTGTATGTCTCTTCTTAGTTACTTGCTGAAATTAAAGGGAAGAAGGGAAAGCATATAGATATTCTCTTGTAAAATCGCCAAGCGTAAGATAAGCTCTATTTGGATTAAGTTCTCGAGTATACCGGACAATAAACACCATTAAGCTGGCTGATCATAACTTGAGGGGCTACAGGGCTATTACGTACTTAGGTAGGAGGTAATATCTACATAGGGTGCGATATGGCTAGTACTGTCTCTAGGTGGGCTCCGCTTGATCTTAGGAGAGCAAGAAACAAAGTCAATGGGAGAGCCATGTTGCGAAGACATTTATCAAGCGGAAACCATAACCTCAGTCAAGGGCGGCCAAAGGGGGCTGAGCGCGTCGGATGTGGCAAGTAGGTGTCGACTTGAATCAACCAAATCCTCCGGTCTATCGTCGCTGTTACTGCCGGCTTAAAGCTATAGAGGCAACTGATCTAATAATAGACCGATAGTAAACACAGAGCCGTTTATCCAAAAAATTACCTAGATTAAACCTTAGCAAAAATAATATAATAAAAATTAAAATAATTTTATAAAAATCTGGAGACTTTAAATAAATATTTTAAGCCACCAGGTTATTCGTCGAGACAAGAGATCTTGGTCTCTTGATTCCCGTATTCCAGCTTTATCTGATCACCAACTGTCCTCTATTATCACCAGTGAGGCCCGAAATTTATAGTTGACCCTACTTCGCAGCGATCCCATCCTATAGGTGGGCCTCTATCTACCCTTGTTTCTTTTTAGTAAATATAATAACAAGGGTTTCTTGGTGGCAGAAAAAAAAAAGATACAAGTGTGTTTAAAGGCGGTAAACAGTTTGCACTGTATTATTCAATTGTTAAATCTAATCGAGATCTTCGGCTAGAACCTCTCTAAAATCGCGGCAGTCAGACCTGGCGCGGCTAAGTCCGTCAAGCTGCAAAGGCTGTAAGGAAAGCTGCATACCGAAGTAACCTCATCGAAACTGGAGCCATGCACACTACCTAGGTAATCCTAAAAATAGATACTTAAGTGCTGTGCTCTCATTAGCCTTGATGATCTTGTCGCTCCGGCTTGCATATGGGGACTACTGACTCTCCAGTCCTCGTTCAACTATCTTCCGAATTGAGAATGACTGATCATCATCCGCGCATTAAGCACCATTAAGATGAGCTTTGGCGTTTCCGTAGGCGATTTCGTCGCCGTTGGCAAGCTCGCTAGCAAGCTTCGAAGAACATTTATTGATGCGCCGACCCAATTCCGTGCCATCTCCGATGAGTATGTATCATCACGAGACAACTTCAAAATCGGCAGAGGTTAGGTCTTATTGACACCGCGAACAGAGTGAGGACGCTTACTCATCTCCTGCAGGATCTTGAAGATGCATTTCCAGAGCGTGACATATCGCAGTCAATGAGAGACACGCTCGGGGCCCACCTCACGGCATGTGGTACACTTTTAAAAGATATCGATTCCAAGCTTGGGAAGTACTATGGCCTCCAGCCGGCAGGTGCCCGAATGCAGCGTTTATGGCACAGACTACGATGGGAACCAGACGAAATTAGAGACTTGCGAGCACGCTTAACGTATAATATAGTGTTGCTGAGTGGTATGAATGAGTTCATAAACAGGTTTGTCGTTGGAATTGTACCACGCGTGTAACAAAAGCTAAGCAGAACTCATCAAATAAAGACATTCGATATCCCAGATTCAGACTGGCATCGAAAGACTCAACAGGGTCCAAGATAATGAAGATCTTCTCAAGATTACCTCATGGTTGTCGAGCCTAGATGTGTTCACGCAGCACAATGACTTGGGAGCTAGGCGCGAGAAGGGCAGCGGCCAGTGGTTTCTGCAATCGCGGACATATCTCGATTGGGTTGAGTCCCCATCTGGGTTCCTGTACTGCCCGGGTATGCCTGGTGCCGGCAAAACCATGATTTGTGCAGCCGTTATCGAGGATCTCTGGATGAAATTCGGCAACAATTCTCGAATTGGCATCGCGTTTATATACTGCAGCTACAGAAGCGAGCACGAGCAAACCCCTGAACTGTCTCTTTCTTGCATACTCGCTCAATTAATTCAAGGGCTAGAGACGGTTCCAGCGAGCATCCAAACATCGTACCTACGCCACAAGCGTCGTTCAAGCAGCCCAAGTCTCGAAGAGCTCATCCTTCTGATGCGATCAATTATTGTCAGTCTAGACAAAACGTACATTCTGATTGATGCACTAGACGAGTATTCGAATTGCCGAGGCCCAACGATGTGCCTTCTACACGAGCTATTACATCTACAGAAAAACCTCAGTCTTAACATTCTGGTTACTTTACGACCGAGCATTCAGGGTATCAAGGCACTCCTTGAGGGGGCAACGACTATAGAGATACGTGCCAATGAAGACGATGTACGGAAAGTACTGGAAAGTGGAATGTCGCGAATGCCAGCATGCATACTCAAGGACTCTCAACTCCAGAAGGTTGTAAAGGATGAGATTACTAAGGCAATAGATGGCATGTAAGTTTTCATTGTTGTTCTTCGTGCCATATCTTGGTCATACCTATCTGATAAACTAACAACAGTCTATTAGGTTTCTACTGACTCGGCTTCATCTCCAATCCCTCCAGGATAAGCTGTCCAAGAAGCAAGTGGTCCAGGCCTTGCAAAACCTCCCTCGCGGGCAAGAGGCTCTAAATCTTGCTTATACAGGCGCCATTGAGCGCATCGAGCAACAGCAGCCGGGGCGCCGCGAGAAGGCCAAACAACTACTGGTCTGGGTGACGCACGCCAAAAGACCATTAAGTCCTATAGAGGTTCAACATGCGCTAGCCATAGAACTAGACGCCGACAACAGCGGGATTGGGAAAGACGATCTTCCTGAGTGTTTGGTTATCATTGACGAAAAGAGCGATATTTTCCGCCTTGCTCACTACACGACGCAGGAATACCTCGTCCCAATCGCTCATAAATGGCAGCCCGGTGCGCAGATTGAGATTGCTCTCGTGTGTTTGAAGTACCTATCATTCGACGAGTTCTCACGAGGCAGATGCAAAAATGACACCTTTTTCGAGGAGCGCCTATCAAAGTACCGACTTCTAGACTACTCTGCTCGGCATTGGGCGACCACGTGCGAGCTGCCAGGACAAGGTCCGTGAACGAAGCTGTGCTGGACCTCTTACGTGACAACCCGAAACTGGATAACGCGATTCAGGTCCGTATGGTGTCATCCTATCACGGCACTGGATATAGCAGCGACGTGCCGCATACGGCAGAAGCGGTCCACCTCTGCGCCCAGTTTGGACTGGACACGATCATGAACAAACTCATCGTGGAGGGCCGCCGCCCCGATCCAACGGACGACTTTGGGAGGACGCCGCTGTCCTACGCTGCGAAGCATGGACATGAAAAGATGTCCAGGTTGTTGGCCCACCTTGAAGACATTAATCTCGACGCCCGTGACCGGCATGGACGGACACCTCTTTCTTGGGCAGCGAGCAGTGGACATGGCGGTGTAGTGCGGAACCTCGCAAACTACCCTGTCGTTGATGTGAACGCGAAAGACTCTCGGGGCCGGACACCGCTCTTGTGGGCAGCACGGATGGGCCGGATCGACGTCGTGAGCTATCTCCTCACGCGCGATAATGTCGAGCTGGAGTCCGACGCGTGCGGACAGACGCCCATTTCATGGGCGGCCCACAACGGCCACCTAGAGGTAGTGAAGCTTCTAGCCACGCAGCCGGGCGTCGAAATCGACCGCAGGGACGACTACAGCCAGACGCCCCTGTCCTGGGCGGCGCGCAACGGCCACACGCCCGTCGTCGCCTTCCTGGCCGACATGCCCTCCGTTAACGCCGACTCGTGCGACGACTCCAACCGGAGTCCACTCATGTGGGCTTCCATCGAGGGACATCTGAACGTTGTTAAGCTGCTCTCTCACCGCAATGACGTTGTATCCGACGCCAAGGATCAGCACGGACAAACAGCATTGTCGTGGGCGGCGCGGGAGGGCAATCTCGACGTCGTCAACTATCTTGCCTCATGCGAGAATGTTGACGTTCACTCTGTAGATTCGCGAGGGCTTACGCCGCGGCGTTGGGCTGCTTGGAATGGATGTCAAGCGGTGGTAGACGCTCTGCCCATAAGTGGGAGGAGGCGTCTTTCTGATGCTTCGTCGGTGTCGCGTGTGTAGTTATGGGGGACTATTGGGTTTTGGGAGGTTTCTACCAAGTCTACACTACACTTCCAGGTTTTCAGTCTGGATATTCTCAAGGACATGGAAATATTACAATGCACACCGTGGTTATCGGAAGGTAGCATGAACGGACATATGGCTTTCATTTGACATCAAGATTGCGGTTGAGCGAGGGTATGACTAAACTACACAGTATTTACCTACCTAGTCGCTATACAGCTTATGTATGGTAGCTCATGGACTCGCTGGTGCTGGAGCCGGCGGGATATCCATGCGCAGCTCGCTTACATCCGCGCTCATCGTCTTCCCCTCAAAGACGAACTCTGCCATCAACTTTCCTGTAGCTGGAGCATTCTGAATACCCCAACAACTGTGCCCTGCCGCAATCCACAGTCCCGGAATCCCCGTCTCACCGAGCACTGGACCGTCCATATCACCCTCAATATTCGGGAGGTAGCACGTCTGGCGAGCTACTATACTCCCGTGCCCTAGGTCCTGAGAGACGGAACTCATGTGGGCTAGAATGTCGTCACAGGCTGCCCTGTCTGGGAGCACCTCGTCTGCCGTTGACGGCAGGGGGGTGTGGGGATCCGTGTCGCCCGCAGCCCAGACTGTACCGTTCGGGCGTGTGAAGATCTCCGGGGTGACGTGACGCGCGCGCTGGGAGGAAGATGTGGCCAGAGAGATCTCCATGAACAGCATGAATGCCGACAGCGTCCTCGGCGGCTGGATTATGACTGAGCTCTGCCGCAATGCCTTGATAGGCACTGCTGGGTGTAGGGCGCGAGCCCAGGGCTTGGCGCAGAGGACCACGTCAGTGGCTTCAATTCTCCGGCTCTGGTGTTGGTGGTATGCATCTCTCGGGGTATATGTCACAGAGACGACCCTCCCCGGCCCTGGCTGCTCCTGGTCGATGCTGGTGACGTAGCCAAACACGACGTTGGCGCCCCGCTCCACGGCGAGCTTTGCCATTGAGGTGGTGAACTCATACGGCATGACCTAGGCCGCGTTGTCCGGGGTGCCGATAGGCCGGTAACGAATTACATTCTCCACGTATAGCCAGTCGAGATCGGCGGGGACGTTGGGGATCACGTCCTGGCGGTGAGAACCGACCATTTCCGCCGGCGGCGTCACGGGGACTGCTCCCGAGTCGAAAGTACCAGCAGCGCGGGCGACGGCTAGGTCGACGGGATGGGCCTGGAGGTCTCTGGGAAGAAGTGAGGTTCAATCGGCCTCGTGTGCTAACACGCGCGCAGTGGATACGCCGATACCCCCACCGCTGCGCACCATTGTGCTCCGCGGCAAGGTCGGCATGTAGTCGGAAGCTCAACGGCACGTTGCAGCGGGGAGAGGCTTAGCAGACCCACGAAATTAGTCAGTTGGCAATACTTGAAGGGTCCAATATGGAGACGGCACGGTAAATTCCACTTGTGCCGGGCCACAGCAACATTATTCATTCTTGATTGGGGTTTTCTACGCACCCCATAGCGCTAATAGACCTCCAGCCTTTCCAGATGCGGCGGCTGCTATCGATGAGGCCTCGACAATGGTGATCGAGTCTCGCCCTCGGTTGAACGAGGGATGCCGTGTCAGGTAATACGCCGTACAGCAGCCGACGATGCCTCCGCCTAATAGAGTGTTGTGTTAGATGCCGATTAGCAATTAGGTTCTATATTTCACGATCCATCCACCCACGCGCGTGAGAGTTGAGGACTTACATACCAACGACGACTATCCTGCGTGGTTTGGGCTTGCCTGATTCCATGGGTGCATTCGGCATCGTATCAAGCAACAATAGACCTGGAAGTGATGACCATTGAAGAATGGCTCCTACACTCAGGAATACTTCTAGGTGATAATTTGATTCTACATTATAGACAAGAAATCGATGCGTCAATGGTGGTCAACCAGACTAAATTAATAGACCTGAGACCTAAGCATCCCGTGAAGTCCGATCAGAGGTAGCACGACCGAGGGTAGCCTCTTCGACTCCCGTTGCTCCGGTAGTACGTACTGTCTACAACGGGACAGGATCGGCCGGTGTTCTAGGAGAGCCTCAGACATGGATTGCCGTAGCGTACACCGCTTCCAGATGTATACCAATGACAGGTGGCGCGGTCAATAGCCTAACCTTGTAGGAAAGGCAGGCTGAGGGTGGCCTGCACGTGTGGCTATGAGCAATAGGGGTGTCGGGCAATACCTAGGTATTGGGGAGTACAGACATGGTATTCTCTGTAGAAGCTTATCAATTGACGCAGACGCCTCACACGCAGGTTTGGGCGCCCAAGCATCTGATCTATATCGGTAGTGTTAGGTTAAGTGGTGGTATTGATGTTGTCAAGGTAATAGAGGCCGGTGACCAGCAGTCACTGTGAGGGGTAGCCTATTGTTGGATATAACGATTGCCTCCGTAGAGTCACGCCATCAGAACGTATCATGGTGGTACGATGAGCCCTACCGCCCACAGGTTAAAAGAGGGAGCCAGAAGAAAGAGGCGCCTCAGAAAAAACAATACAGACAATTCTGACCAGACTTCATGCAATTGACTCAAATCTGACATATATTAGCTATATTAGCTATAGAAGATACATGCTATGCAGCCATAACGGCATACTTGGGATCTACAAGATGGATATATATACGAACTCCTTTCGGAGGTGGTTCGACTAAGATTCGTTCTTCCTTCAAGCTTTAGTCTTACAATATACCGACTATCGTTAACAGCTATTATACCTGACCTCGAGAACTTCCCGTTCATCCATGACAGTATATTTACTAAAAAAACTTATAGGTTTTCTTGGGCCCTTAATGGGCGCCTAATTAAAAACCCTACCTTCTAGCGATAAGACGACGCCTTCATGCCGGATATGCATTCGCCATACTGAACACTGCTATTACCCATCTACCGCGCAGAGACCAGGCCTAAAGCTGGGTACGGGCCGCCTCTCACCTCCTCACCTCCGTTGTCCAGTATATGCCCGCACGTGGACCGCCACGCCTGTGTTCGCCGGCTGACTTTGAACGCCGCCAGGGAGCTATCGAAAGCAAAAACTCTCGAATTCCCAACTCCCTACCCCCGATAGGGAGTGCCAAGCTAGCCGTCTACGCGAGATCGAAGGCGGAGACCAGCGATCAGACTGCGCCAGCCCTGGAACAAGCAGGCCAGAATGCCAGCAGCAGGTACTGAAGACCAAGGGTAGTAGCATATCCAATTGGATACTTCATCACTTCCACGAGAGGCAGGCCTATTGAGATGATGGCGAGAGCAGTCGGAGGGTCTCCCCTTCACCCGAGGCTCACTTCCTGCCCACCATACCGGAAATGGTTCGGCAGAATAATACTGCCTGCATATGTCATATTTTGTTCTTGGAGCAGAGTCAGTTATCTCGACTGTGAGTGTCCCGAAATCCCTTTTACAAGCAAACGAGAAGCGGCATAGGCTGATCCCGCCTCGATGACAGGACTGATTTATATTTCCTTCACATCACATCCCTCTCACTGTTTCACCGCCCTGCGTTCGAGAGGTGCGTCTATGTAGAACTTATGCCCGAGCAAGCGAGCACACTGCTGGCTTCCATGTTTTGCCTGGCCGCAAGGTACGCTCATTCAGGTGACAGCAGCGATCTCAGCCGATACGAAGGCACCAGGGTGCTTCTTCCTGAGCGCTTCTACGAGATCGCATCAGACGCCACCCACAAGCAACTCCGGAGTTGCGGAGATCAGCCTCCGCCGCTATTTCTCCTACAGGCTCTCGTGTTAACGACTTATCATGAGCTTGTAATTGGCGTCCGAGGATTGGCGTGGAGATCCCTGGGGCTCGCTATCCGGATAGCCTACGAAATGGGACTTCACCTGGTGGACTTGCCGTCCGGATCAACAGGGAAAGAGGGCTCGAAGTCTGTCGAGGTGTGGATTGCCAAGGAGGAGCGCCGCAGGATGTGGTGGACGATATGGGAGCTCGAAGTATTCGCTACCACTATACGAAGATGTCCAATTAGCATGGACCAGAGTCAACATGCCACCCTTCTGCCAGTCGAGGACACTTTCTGGTTTGAGGGGAAGAAAGCGCCAAGCTGCTTTCTTGACGCTGACCCAATGCTTCGGTGGAAGAACCTGCAGAAGAGCGGTAATGAAAATGGCAGGGCAGGGCGTGGTTTATCCTCATCAACTCGTTCATGTGCGATGCGCACTCCCTGGCCAATCCTTCGGTGCCCCAGTGTGTTACCTTCGGTCGCGGCCAACCTTCAGGTACCCAGCGGCACTCACGCTCCGCAGATATTGATCCCCGACTAGTGGTCCTCGAGAATTGCGTCTCATGTTTTTCCATGGCACTGCCTAAGCAACTGCAGTATCGGTCAGATATATCATCTTTAAACGGAACGACCTCCCGTGATTCGACGACGCGAAAGAGAGGCTCCGACATACAAGCGATATATGTCATGACTCAGCTTGCAAAACTCATGATTCTGCACAACGACTGCTTCCGAGACGAACGTTCGGGTGCCAGCTCTCAGACCGAAGAGGCAGACGGTACCTCCTCAAGCTCGATGCGCAGAGCTGCTCGTCCTATTGACGAAGCCACAACCCATATCAATGCTCTCTCGCCTAAATATCTCCACGCTGCAGAGCAAGTGGTTAGCACTGTGCGCGATGCCACGCCACATCATATTAGCGATGGCGATCCTCTTCTAGCAAACACTTTTTGGATGGTCGCCGCTATCCAGATCATCCAGGCGACATTCGCAGAGATGAAATCAGAAAGGCTGGTGGCGCAATCCAACCTCGACCTGCTATGTCTGACCCTGATCCTGCACAGGGACTTTTGGAATACCTCGTCCGTTCTGGTGCAGAATCTGGACAATCTCGAGGATGCGATGGAGAAGGTCCACTCCCGTATGATCTCACTTGGTGCTATTCGGAGTCAGCCTTGCACCCACCCACTGTCGCCAGATGAAGAGAGAGTCCCTTATGGCGTAAGAAAAATACTTTCCACCCACATGATGCGATATGCTGATGTCGCACAAGCAGAGAGATATTACCTTGACCCAGAATTCAAACTCTAAGGGGGGGTTGGATCTGGAGCCTCTCATGCAGGGCCAAGACGCTTTAGGCGAATCTCAGGAAACCGAAATGTGTCAAAACAGTGGCGTTATTTCCTTCGATGGAGAAATTCAGCCCCGTGACACAACGCTTGACGGTGACTCCAGTAATGGGTTCTCCACGGACCTATCCATGGAAGCCATTATATCAGGGGTGTGGGGATCTTCGAATGCCTTTTTCTACAATAATGACATTTTGGAGAATCTCAACGACGGGTGCCGGCTTAGACGAGCCTTTCAGGGGCGGGTGGGGTCGTAAATGAGTTGTTGGTTCTTCTCGCACTCTACCATACTGAAATAATAATCAATAATTTTCTTAGTTTGTCTCTCTTACATTGCTGTACTTCACAACCAACATGAAACAAACGAGAGCAAAACCTTTTCTTGATCATGGCCGCGATTGGTACTTTTCATTTCTTTTCCCAATCTCCCCACCGAGCTACGGCTACGGATCTAGGCCCTGGCAGCCGAAAGCCCGCGCATCCTCCATGTTCGCATCGAGGACCGCCCGGTTTGGACGTCAGCGACGGGGCTGGAGCACGACACAGTTTACTTCTCGCCAATGCCACCGCCCGTCGTGCTGCACGCCTGTCGGGAGTCTCGTCAAGCCGCCCCAAATGAGAGGTATCTTCTCACGTCGCCTGACATCGCCGAGACGAGACATATTTGGGTCAACTTCCAGCAGGACATGATTTACCTCCCCAATGCCGACGGTCATAGGCTTGAGCCGTACAGCGCCGTCATCCAGCGCATCTCCTCCGTCGCGACGACCGGCCATCTACTCGAGGCCTGATCTGGAAGTTCACCTCGACGATCTCCTTAGGGCCTAGCTGATAGTACGCCAGTACGGAGTGCCGGGGTAAGCGCCGTCGCTTAGGGACAGAAGGTCCTTCACAGCTCCTAGCAAGGGATAGCTAGTTATGCGCATCTCTGACCGATTTATGTAAAATGCCGCCGATGGGCGCGTTTATCTATTATTGTCTGACGGGGGTAAGCATAACGCTAGCTTTACTACGTAGGGGACTAAAAATATCCCGTCCTTTACGTCTAGTGGTTACTACTTCCAGAAACCTTCACCAGGGTCGGGAGTCGCATAGCCGTTGGTTTCATATCCTAATCCCTGTCTTTCGGTTCGCGAGACAGTGGCGGCGGCTACGGAATTCAAAAGTACCGGATTGCAAAAGCAAAAGCCGCCATACCAAGTAGAGTGTAGCGCCGTACTCTGTACTTGTACCTTAATAGATCTACCTCAGCCTCCTGTCAGCTTCTCAGTGATATTGTCTAACAACCTTAACTTGCCAATTGACCGTTCGAACGCTTGCGTGATGCCAGCTCAGTGTGAGCATCCTAGTCCGAGCTTCGAGCACACGATACCAAATCAAACGGGTTTCTTGTATGATCCAACTTTCTACTGTGATGAAAATGTCACTCGGCGCGACACCGCAAGAAGTGGCTAAAGCTCAAGTGAAGCGTATCACTCATGGCAACGGCTATCTCGACGAATATGTTTGTAAGTAGCCCGACGCCGAGGCTTTCTAAATGTGCCTCTTTAGCGACTGATAACTCCTCCAAAATTGGGGAAACGTATTGCTCTACCGACATAACGCTTCCATTTCCATGTTACGTTACTACCATACGAGTGACTAATTATCGATTTCTAGTGGGGAGAACCAATCCTGAAGTGAGGCAAATGGTAGAGCGCTCATTGATCAAAAACGATGATTTCAGCGAGAGAGTAGACGCGTATGGTACCTTCTTCCCTTGAATTCTCCACGAAGCTGATAGTGAGTCCCTAGATTGGCAAAGAATCTTGAAAATGGCAATAGTCGCTTCAGTAATTTTGTTTTGGATCTACTTCGAAATGCCGATGACAACGATTTCACGAAAGCGCGATCTCGTTTCGAGATCCCATTTGTGACTTTCAATCATAAACCCGGGCAATCGGGAATGGGTATGACCTCACCAACATGGGAGGAACACCAAGACAAGCCACCAGTTGGAATAACCAGAATGAAGTTGTTTGTTCATTCTGACACAGCCTGTTCTACCGTCCTACAACAATTGGGAGGAGTACAGACAGTCCATCTAATGTTCCTCAGGAACATACGACGTATTAACATTATCCGCGTGAATGATACGGATGATATCATCTCATCCATAAAATTATCAATCAGTCAAGATGGGGAAAATGCAAAGTGTCTTAAAGAAGAGAATGGCGTCGAGAAAGAAAAACACAACTACCACCTCACCAAATACCTCGTCCACCAGATATCGCCACACGAGAATCGTACAAGCCCCAGAATTAATACAGAACCAAAACGGGCGTCATCTGAGGTTGTGCTTGCATTCCCATTGGATGGAGTTGAGAAATATGTGGCTAGTAGCCAACAGGTCTTCGCGTTCTCAGCGATAGGGAATATGGGCTTCAAGGTAATTCGCGAAATCTAACCTTTTCTTAGGAGCCTGGCTTACTTGTCCTCTTAGTTCCTTATCCAGGCAGACTTTACGACGAATGACAATTACAATGATATTGATGTCGTATCAAACAGAAATCAGGAATTCCTTGAGCAAATCTCAATAGCATTTGTAAAAGCAATGCAGCAGCTTGATGAAAACATCGACCTGCGTCATGAATGGATGAGATACTTACCACAGACATACGATGAGCCCCCGATTCGAAAAGGCTATTGGACAGATTTATGTTATCGCATTAAGAACAAAATGAAAACGGCACGATTGATTCGCCACTTGAACGGAG
Organism: Xylaria sp. FL0064; assembly: GCA_022593225.1. Classification (NCBI taxonomy): domain Eukaryota; kingdom Fungi; phylum Ascomycota; class Sordariomycetes; order Xylariales; family Xylariaceae; genus Xylaria; species Xylaria sp. FL0064. The sequence continues at coordinate 732,478 of JAJKLE010000014.1, read as the reverse complement.
TAACCGTCTCCGAGATCGGATGTTTCAAAAGGTTCCCGCATCAAGCGATGGATCATGAGAAAAATCCAGTTTTCGAAGTCCCGTTTCCCGTAACTCTACCATCAACAGCTTACCGTGAATCAGACCTAGACTTATTGACCGAATATGGTTTGGATTTCTTATCGGCAGCTGAAATCCTCACTGGAGTCTCGAGCGATCTCGAGAAACGGGATTCACGTATGAAATCTTCTGCAACCAGCGAACAATGGCATACAGCCGCAGCGAACCTTTTGGTATTTCTACTACAGAGTGCAGGGTCAGATATAACCAGAAATATCAAAGAGATGGAGCTAATTCCCCTAGTAAATGGTACATGGGTAAAGGCCTGTGACGTAGTGACATCGTTATGCTTTACGAACATGGATGGGATTCCGATTCCGGAGGACCTCCCTCTTGCTCTTATCAGCCCGCTGGCCACCCAAAATACTGCAAGGACCGCCCTTTTCAGAGAGCTTGGAGCGAAAGAACTTTCAATTTCAGATATACGACAACATATTTTCGACAGGTATCCTGCAAGTGAGATTCTGAACCCAATGCTTGGTGAGGCCGGTCTAACAGAAGACATATCAATCAAACATTGAAGTTTCTCTATCTCACTCACGATCAAGAAAAGGTTTATACGACGGATTTCCGGCAGCTTGCAGTCTTCACAGAGGGGTCGGCTCTGAAACGTCCAGCTTTGGAAGACGTCTACCTGTTTAACCACTCCAATAAATACCGCACAAAAAGGTATTCAATACTGGTTGCTTCTTTTGACGTAGAACGCTTGTCATCATGCTATTACACAGCTAAATGGCAGCAAGAGGTTGCTTGGATTAATTGGCTCCGAACTGCCATTGGCATCCACACACGCTTGAAACTCATCGGCAACAATGGTCCTACCTCAATCCTACGAGAACTAATATCTCATAGGGGCGACAAACTTCTCGGTGTCCTTCAACGTCATTGGCCTGAGATTGAGAGGGCAATAGAGAAATACCCATCCCTTAAATATGAGATTGCCGGGGCTCTTGTGCCATGCGGTGGGAGGCTCGTCGAGCTGTCGAGTACATATCTGCCCCTCCCGAGGCTCGTTATTAGTAGTTCCGCCTTTCTGCAGCTTGCAAACTCTTTCCCATTTCTTGATCTTTCAGACACTTTGGCGCCAACAGACTTGTCTGCCTGGGAATTTCTATTTGACAATTTCGGCGTAGGCGATTATAATGATGGGATTTTCTACTTGGATATACTCCAAACAATAGCAAGAGATGATTACGACGGAGGGTACGGCGAAGCTGTGCCGACTCGAACTTTTGGCTTATACAAGTTACTTTATCGAGAGGTCGGTGTCGCTGCCGCGAATAAGGGGAGTCTGGAATATCTTCGGTTAGTGCTCATCATCCCGGAAATAACTCAAAGGCTGACTTGAAACGCCGCAGAACTGTGTTTGCGAGCTCGAAGTGGCCGCTTATTCTACTCCCTGTTTCTGGGAACGCACAGCAGCGGTGGAAGGATGTTGATGATTGCCGTTGGGATTGCCCTAGGAACATGAAGTCGCTATCTGGGCTCCAATCTTATTATATGGCAGTGTGTGACCCCGACACCTTGATGACTGTCATCCAGCCGTTCATGCGAGAAGTCGTTGGAGTGTCAGATTTATCTGCCGACGACGTAGTTCAAGAGTTACTCTTGCAAAAAGACGACCCCAATCCTGATAGTGAACTCATAAGCGAGTTGTATAATCGGCTACCTGACTTATTGTGGGCTGCTTCCAGCTGGGATAAATTCGCTCTCAGGTAAGTTCGCCTGGGACTTGGTGAACGTTGACACGTGGAGTTCGGAATGATAGGAATGTTACCTCAGTGTCCCATTCTCGAAGAACGCCACGTCTGAAGTCACTTGCTTCTGATGCAATTTCCGTTCCGCTATAATTATTCCTTAGAAAAGCCAGCCGTGCTAAATTGAAAGTAGTGAGAAATTTCGAACCACTGCCCTAATTTTTGCTCAAGACGAATGGCATACAACGGACATATGCGTGTGGTCACGTGAAAACTCAGTGCCGGGAAAAGTTCAGTTAAGTCAATATTACAGTGGTATGGAAAGCACGTTCATTGATGCTCTAGGGATAACGTTAGATCTTGATATGGCATACGATTTTGTTCTTACAGTTGGCGCGTCTCCCACCGCGACTATTCAGCAGGCAAAGGAAGCGCTTCGACGATTCAACTCGGTTCTTTCTAATGCGAAGACCCAACCGGACCCAATACAGATCTTGAGACGTTCTATCTTCCCGGTTAAATACCCCGACGGCTCTGTGGAGCTCTCACGCGCAGATCTGGTTGATTTTGCAATAGCAGACTAGCAGATATCCGAACAGAGATTGCACGACTCTGTCGAAATGCTGGACTTTGCGCCCGATGAAGTCCGTAGTCTTCAGCCCTTGCTCAAGTGGGCTGGCTTAAAGAACCGGTTTATTTCAGCTAGAGTACTTGAAATAACCAAGCCTTTGGAAACAATTGTGCTTCTTTCGGATCCACGGCGTAGTATCCAACACAGAGCACATTCACTCTGCCAGTTAGCAATCCACTCCGACAAGCTTAATATCCACATTCCAAAAGACACACGCCGTCAAGACCTCTGCCTTCTCTTCGATTTGCCCCATGCTTTTTTCGAGTGGATCATGTCCGAGAGCCTTCCCCAAGAAGAAGACAGGGAGACGGAGCTTGCAAAACGACTGATAGCAAGCGTCTTGAACCCCGAGCCTCATAGTGCTACATGGTTCTTAGACAAAGAAAATATCATTGCCTTAGATGTCTTTGAAGAACGCAGCATTACGTTGGATGCCTCAGCCGCAGGCGATGTCAGTGCTGTGAAGGTGCCATTGCGTCGGTATCGAGTCAGACTGCCCCCTGTACAAACACATACTGTGACGGCGAAGTCTAATGATGGAGTCGAAACTACCGAGATCAAGAAGAAAAGTTTTGGTGCCGCCAAACAACGGCCAGAGGTCATATTTACTGGAGCTGGGCTTGTAGAAACGGAGCTTTGTTCTTCTACAGCATTTGAAGCTCTTAGACTAGCTAGCCCGTCGCTGTCCAGTGACGGGCACTCCTCTTCTAGTTGATATCGTGGAACCGTTGAGCCCGTTATATCTCGCCGATAATACTCCCTAGACTACTTCAGTTGCGCGTACCAAAGCGCGGGTGGGCCCGGTCCGAATCAGGATGCGGTTTTCAAGACTGCTATCAGCAGTTCACGGAGTAACTATCGTTATTGCATGGAAGGTTTCCAAGATTTGGTGTTTAGGGTAGGTCTACATACAACGAATCGCGTTGTTGTACATCCTCCTGTCCCTGGTTGATCCCAGTAGTAACAGTGCCTAAGTCTAAACTTGAAGCCAATACACTCTGAGTTAGCTTGATGGTTCGCCTGAATGCGACACTGCCCGTAATGAATCAGTTGTGCTTAGCTGATATAAAGCAGCAATTGTTCCCCTAGTGTTCACCGTGCAGAATTCTTGGAAGAACTGGAAAACTCGTATATAAATGGCCGAGACATCTAACCGTAAGTGGCATAATCCATTACCAGTATATTCCTATAATAACTCTATAATCAAGATACGTTGTTCTGTCTATTAATAGGTGCGAAGACAGGTACAACAGCCACACTGACTGCTTTATTGATATTGGGTACGGCAAGCCCATGGAGCAAGTGATGTAATTATGAGACTTGATTTGGCGACCGAAAAGCCACTTAGATTTCGAACATTGTCGCGCTCTGCCAGCCTACGACGACTGGTTTCCCGAGTACCGTTACTTGTCCGATAATTCGCCTTTGGCTATGAGGGGGCATAAGGGCCTAATAACATCATTGATTATTACAGGGCAACATCTTTTCGGACGGACGCGCGGTGATAAGGACTCTTCCGCCAATCAAATGAGCCCAATTCTACAAGGTCGTATGAACAGCCTATTTAGGAGAACCTGCTTGTTACTACACACTATGGCGCATTGCTAACTTCCACCGTTCTCCATCGTGGGTCTTCCGTACTCTTGTATCGACTTACTCTTGCCTCTATCAGCATACTACATCCATCAACAATGGTAGAACAATTATCGACGCATATATGCTCCTTGAGTGGTGTGCCTCGGCGACCCGAGAAGCCTAGGACCTCTTGCTGGTAACGTAGGATTAAGACCGGGGCATAGCCGTTATCAGTTCGACCTTCTTGAAAGAGGCTAGTTCCGCAGGCTACTGCGTTATGTCGATATGTGCCGCGATAGCGTCGGAAGATGCGATGCGTTCTGGCGCTGGGCATATAAGCCCCCGATGCCAAGACCATGAGGGACGACATCCCCCTTAGTCGTTACTACCGCCGCCATGCATTTAATCGTCGTCCTTGAAGCCGTGTTGGCCCTTGTGGGCCCCGCGATAGCTGCCGTTGTGCCATCGGCCAATTTCTTGCACGAGAAGCGTGAACGTTGCCATCCCGGCCTCACTAAGCGGGTTCCTGCGGATTCTATCCTGCCTATGCGTATTGGTCTCAAGCATAATGCCGAAGCCATAGCCAAGGCCGAGGAGTGGCTCATGGATGTTTCGCATCCGTCGTCACCCAATTTCGGGAAGCACTGGAGCCAGCAACAGGTCATCAACGCTTTCCGTCCTACGGATGCCTCTGTCGAAACCGTTACCGGGTGGCTCGTCGATGCTGGCATTGCAAAGACACGTATCACCCATAGCGACAACAAACTTTGGCTGGCCTTCGACGCTACCGTCAAAGAAGCCGAGGAACTCCTAAAGACGGAGTATTACCATAATGGTAAAGATGATGACTACGAGAACGACAAGGTCACGGTTGGCAGCAATGCCTACCACCTGCCGGCGCATATCCAGCAGCACGTTGATTACGTGACTCCTGGTGTTAAATCTACCACTATGGATCTGAAGCGTCTTCGCCTCAGAGGAGCCGCAAAGAGGAACACCGCAAGAAGCCCCTCTCGCAGACGGTCTAAGAATATCGAGCCGCGGCCAGTAAAGAACGTCGAGGAAGTCCTCTCTCGAGATCCTAATGATCTTTCCAACTGTGATACATTCATGACACCAGCTTGCCTCCAAGCCCTCTACGACTATTCACCACCTTCTCCCCATGCTAAAGTCAGCCCCAAGAACTCGTTGGGTATCTTCGAGGAGGGTGACTACTATGACCAGCCTGATCTTGACTTGTTTTTCAATGCTTACACCCCGTCTATCCCCAATGGGACGCACCCGAAACTTGACTCGATCGATGGTGGCGTCGCGCCTCTGGCTGGTTTCTATGGCGGAGAGAGCGGCCTGGATTTTACGATTGCGTATCCTATTATTTTCCCCCAAACCATCACTCTGTACCAGACAGATGACGAGTACTATGCCTATTATGAAGGCAGCAGGGGCATCTTCAACACTTTCCTCGACGCAATCGATGGCTCGTACTGCAATTATACAGCCTTTGGCGAGACAGGTGACTGCACCATCGAGGCGTGCCAGGACCCTGTGTACCCTGATACCGCCAGTCTGGCAGACGAGGACCCCTATCTAGGGCAACTCCAATGCGGCACTTACGAGCCGACCAATATCATCAGCATCTCGTATGGCGTGTACGAGCAGGACCTACCATACTTCTATCAGGAGCGACAGTGCAACGAATACTTGAAGCTGGCGCTGCAGGGCGTGACTATCGTGATTGCGTCCGGCGACACGGGCGTAGGCGGCTACAACTACGGCACGTACGGGGACGGGAGTTACTACGGGTGTTTGGGTGACGACGACGCGGTCTTCACACCTTCAGAAGCCTGCAGCTGCCCATGGGTCACCAACGTCGGCGCCACCGAGGTCTTTCCCGGTCACACGGTCTTCGAGCCCGAGAGCGCCGTGCTCGTGCAGGAGGACCGCCTCAACGGCAACTACAGTTCCAGCGGCGGATTTTCCAACATCTTCCCCATCCCCGCGTACCAGGCGAAAGCAGTGAAACACTTTTTCGACACGGCTAACCCGCCGTACCCCTATTACTACAACGGAAACTGGCAAAATGCCACTAATGGCGGTATATGTAAGCTTGAATTCTCATTCTTTATTTTTATATTCTTTTTCGCTTTATGTCCTCCTAGAGCGAAGCTCGCTGAAGAATGGACAATGCTGACGTAGCTTTGGCTCAGACAACCGCAATGGCCATGGCATTCCCGACGTAGCTGCCAATGGATGGAACTATCCCGGTTGGTACAATGGAAGTTTCGGCATCAGCGGCGGCACGAGCATGTCAGCGCCAATCTTCGCGTCTTTGCTGAACCGCATTGTCGAGGAGCGCATCAAGGTCGGCAAGGGGCCCCTCGGCTTCGTGAACCCGACGCTCTATGAGAACCCGCAAGTGCTAAACGATATTACCAACGGCACGAACCCAGGTTGCGGTACCGAGGGCTTCCACGCTGTCGCAGGCTGGGACCCCGTGACCGGACTCGGGACACCTAATTACCCCAAGATGTTGGAGCTGTGGTTGAGTCTGCCTTGAATTAGGTGCCTAGGAGAGGAGGCGATGCAACTTTTATTAGTTGGCTGATGCCAACCACTCTGAATGCTGCGTATGTCTAGCGAGTGGGTATATGTAATATGTTCGTAGTGGCCTATCTGGCAACGAAGTCTCAGACATATAATGCCAATGTAACCTACTCTAGCTTTTTGGTTAACTACCGTCCTTTTAAGCAACAGAGCAAGACGATGACTTTAGTAGGTATAACGTAATCTAGTTGGATTAATAATACCTGTATAAAAAAGATCGGAACGCTAGCCATCAGCCAAAACCCCGTCCAAGCTAACAACAGTAAATACCAAAGTCCGTAGGTGTAGATGTAGGCATCCGATGAGCAATAAACCCTATTTCTTTACAGCTAAAAGAAAAGAAGAGAAGGTGAAAAGGCGACGCAAGTCGACAGGAGAAAACAATGTTAAACGTATTGCCTCGCGCAGTCTAACGACTTTTTCTTCCTTTACCCTATTGTCGTCCGCATAGCCAGTACAAATGGTCTACTGTACTTCTTGGAGAAATAATATAAGTAACAAACTGTATGAAATTAGGCGTGCCATGACAGCAGAGTGGGATAAGTCCCGCTCCGTTTCTGGTTCGGTTTTCTTTTCGCCATTATCTCTTTTCCCACTATCCTTCTCTCTTTCCGTTCGCTTGTTACATTCCTTGTCGCCATCGCCGAGTCTACATCGAACAAAGATAACAAGAATGATAATAGTAGTAGTAATGATAATAGAATATATAGAAGAGGTCGTACACGCATGTAGCATCCCGCGGCTCAGATCATCTTCTCATACGCATTCTCCTCCGCCACGGACCCCAGCTCGTCGAAATCGCGGATTATAGGTGGCAGGAGGCCCCCGGGCCCAAGCGGCGAGAACTGAAAACTACTACTACCTCCTCCTCCTCCTCCTGCCTTGCCTCCAGTCTCCCCGCCACCGCTGGTCGGCGTGTGCGGCAGCTCGCCGAAGAAATCTCTGGCAGCTTTCCCGTCTGCCCCAGTCCCTATCGCCGCAGACAGATCCAGCGGCGCAGGCGGCTGCGTGCGATACATAGATTGCGTCCGCGCAGGCCATTGCGAAACAATGGGAGGAGGGCCGCCTGCCTCGGGACGAATAGGGGCCGCGCTAAGCAACGCGTTGAGATTGGCGCCACTATTAGTACTCATGCTGACGGGGAGTGGACTCGGCTTCATATTTCCGACGCCCGCGTGATTATTACTCCTCTCGCTCTGCACGCTCTCGTCTCCACGACTACGAGGTGGCCGCGGCGGCCGCGGAAGCCCCTTGTTCGCGTACCCGCCCTGGTGATACTGCTGCATGCGCCCGCTGATGCTCGCCGTGTCGTCCGAGTAGACGCTCATGACGGACGACCCGCCCCACATGGTCGGCGTGGCCGTCGTGCTCGAGCGCATGCTCTGCACCGACGGCGTGCGGAAGCCAGAGCGGCTCGGCGGCGGTAGCGGGAACTTCTGCTGGCTGTGCTTCTGCTGCTGCTGCTGCTGCTTGCGCGCGCGGCTGCGCATCATGTGCGCCACGGGGTCGGTGGTAGCCGTGCCGCTGCCACTACCGCTACCGGCGGACGTGTCGGAGGCGGCGCCGTCGACGGCTTGCTGGTTCCAGGTTCGGGGCACGGTCCAGCAGTGGGAGAGCTCGTGGCGGGCCTCGAGCGAGGGCGTTGACACGCCTTTCCATGGTGGCGTGCGCGTGCCAGTCAGCCGTGGTGATAGATGGTATGCTACTCCGTCTTTGTAGCGCGCGTTGGGCGAGTCGACCGACACGCTCGCCAGCGTCTGCAGCACGGCGTACACGAGCACCCAGCGGCCCCGACGTGCGATGAACGGGTCCACGGTGCCGATCTGGTCCGTCTTCTCGAACTTGACGAAGCCCTCGATCAGATCCGACTGCGTGAACTCCGAGCCGAGGCTGTAGATATTGGTCGCTACCGTGTAGGCCAGCTGAATCCGGCGCTCAAGGTTGCGGTCGTCCGGTCCCTGTTTCGTCTGCTGCTGGTGCTTGTCCTTCTTTGACTTGTGATCCCTGGTCGAGCCACCACTACCATTGTGTGGTGCGACAGAAGATCCAGGTGGGATGACCGAGTCCGGCACAAGCGGGTATGGGTGCGGGATGTGCGGGAAGCGCATGCAGTTGTCGAACTCGATCAGCAGATCCGTCAGGGGCAGGTCCTCGGTGTCGGCCTCAAAAGACTTATTGCCGCTCTCCGACACCATCATCCACTTACGGCTGCTCCGTGTCTCCGATTCGTCCCACACGATGTCGCGGTTCACGAGGTAGTCGTACAGAGCGCCGAAGTCCCTCTGCAACATCTGTGCCACCGGCCGCGTGAGCCACATGGCCTCCTCTTCGCCGCCATCCATCATCTGCGGCCCGCTCGAGACCGGCGGTGGCCACGTCCCGTATGTCCTAGCGTAATGGTTGACGAGGAATTGCCGCAGTCGCTCTGCGGCTGCTTTCCACATGTTATTGTTGCTATTTGCTGCCGGTCCCCAGACGTCCGCGAACTTGAAGTTGGCGAGTCGCTCTTCGGCCGCCTGCACGCGCAGCTGGGTCTCGAGAGACGCGCGCTCGAGAAGGGCCCTCGTGATAGGCGTCAGATGTCTGAAGTCAGCACAGTCCTCGAGCCTCGAGTACATGCCGGCGCAGTGGAGGAAGGCCTCACGCCACCCTTCTTCCCACCGCACCTCGGGTGTCTCGGACCACGCGAGCAGCGAGACGGCTGTCTCCGGATCATTGCGCGCGTCGTCGATGCCGCGCGCCGAGAGGTAGTTGATGATCGTACCGACGTTGTCCGCGTCCGGCTCCATATAGCCGTCAAGCCGCTCGAGAAGGTCCTGCAGCGCCTGGAACAGCGAGAGCCCGACAAGAGAGGCATGGTACAGAACCGCGAAGACGTTCCGCGTCGTGATCGCGTGACGGTGCGCCTCCGCTTTTGTGAGGTTCGCAGGCGTCGGGAAGTACATCTCGTACGAGATTTGACCGTCCACATCGGCGTGCGCGTTCTCCTCCGAAACGGGCGGCGTGGCCTGGCCTGCTTGCGCGTAGCTATTATGCCGCAACATAGGCGGCGCTCCGATGGGAGACGGAGGCAGGTTATTGAGTTGGGTGTAATCATCTTCCGTAGATCCTTCGCGGAGCAGCGTGACGAGAAGCCGCGATTCCGTGGACTCGATGATGTGAGATGAGAGCCGGAAAGATGGGTTTGGCCGAGACTGGTCTTTACGACCAAAATAGACCAGGACGTCGCCGTTGTGATCCCATAACTCCGGATCTTTGCGTAGTTTATTCCATCGCTGCGCCGGCTTCCCAGCTCCGATCCAGCGCTTGATTGGGGGTGGCGGAGAATGAGGGGGAAGAGGAGGGAGTTTACTGGATGGCGGCGGTGCTATGACAGCCTGATGATCTGTATCCCACATTGTACCAGGCGGCCTCTGAGTCGGCATAGCCGGGAGCTCGCAGGGTTCATTGTCGTCGTTGTCGTAATAGGGATGTGGCCGTATGGTGGCTGACGATGGTGCCCGGTCAGCAACATAAAGTTCCTTCTTCTTCTTCAGTCCTAGTGTGAACGCCTTAGTCAGTCCCTTTCGAATGTCGTCGCTTTTCCTATCCACGGCACTGCGGAACCCCGATCGCTCGATGCCCGACACATCCTCCGTCTTCAGCACAGGCTTTCGCGCTCTGGCGTACGCGTACTCTGCCATGGGCCCAGGACGCTGTAAGCCACCTTCTCGCCTTCCACTCTCGCTGCTGCCGCTTTGACTACCACTGCTGTTGTTGCCGATGTTCGCCAGTTCGGAACGATAGTGCACAGCATCGCCGTCATATGCCGGGTCTGAGAACTTGAGAAGCCGCGCGTTGGAAGTCCCTAATCCAGTGCTCTGCGGCATTGGATAGTCGCAGACAGAGCCATCATCGGCCGAGACTCGAGTAGCAGCTGATTTGGATCGCCCTCGGCTGCCCGCCGCACCCTTTTCACCCGTCTTGGGCTCTGTAATCTTCTTCCTCACGTATGCGCTGCGTCCCGACATGGTGAGCCTAGTTGCCCGTGAAATGGATCTTATATATATGGCAGTAACGCTGTAAACCAGGGAACGCTTGGGAACTTCGAGCGTGGGTGATCCTTGCAGCTACCCAACTCTTCACGCACTTTGTTGTCTTAGTGCGCTACGTGTCGGCCACTGCGGGAGAACTTGAATCGACTGCATACATGCGCTCTTAGATCCTAGCTTTCAACACAGTTAGGATGGCCGAGTTAATTGTTTCGCTGAAACACGAGGAGTCGCCAAAAGAGGGTTTAAAGGATTGGATGGCACCCACGTAGCTTATGCGCGCCGATCAGTGCTGTTCATACAATAAAAGTTGCGACAACGACTGAGGCGAAAACAATAGCTGCCCAGATTATGGATGAATTTTGTTACCATGTCAACAGCTATCCGAGTCCCTTCGCTGTATATAAGGTACAGCAGCACGAGAAAGAGGTTTGAGTCGTCGACGGCGAACACTAACTGGTCTGGGACTTGATCGACAATATCAGGAATTTGACCGAGCGATTTCGACTGTTTTTCTGGGTGGAGAGGGAGAATGTTCGATAGTCTCGTCGAGGTTTCAAAAGAGATGCATTGATATTTATTGAATGTGATCTTACCACATGGGGTGTAGTGGTTCTCATTTGCTTTTTTCCCACTGGAATGTGAAGTAAGAGGCGTCCCGAACTTCAGGTAGATGGAACAGCCATGGAGTACCGTTAACCAACCACCTGGGACCTGGTGATCTGTATTCGACCCCGAAAGAGAATGTCTATGTGCTGTGTTGAACTGTGTGCCACCTTTTCTTCGGATGAGGGAAGTCTCAGCTATCTATTATTATGTAGGAGGCAAAACAAAGTTGGACGCGCAAGAAACGCCACGACGCAGGAGAAGAAGGGTCACTACTAAGGTGAAGTACCCCAGTATGGCACGGTGGGGGATCGTGGGGCATTGGGCTAGAATACCATAACATGGTAAGAATGAGTGAAAGGGGCCTTAATATCAACTCAACGTCGCAACGACGGGCTCGTCAAGGCGAACACCCAAAGAACATCGCACGCCAGTTTCGTATCTTTGGTGTGGCCAGCATCGCACTGGATTGGCCCTGTCGATCCCTGTCTTCGCACTACCACCGGTTATGACAGCCGCGAGATCGTTAGGGGATCCCCCGAAGGCCAGGGACTTGGACCCATCAGGCCTATCCAGATGCCTGTTCAGGACGAGCACGGTGCAAGTGGTCGAGAAGGGCGACCAGGGTCCCCATGGTCACCTACCTACACCATGCTATCCTCCGTAGTCAGCTAGCTAGATAGATAGATAGGCAATTCACGTCTCGAGCCACTGGAGCCTCGTCCGATACTGACTACATGTACAGTACACTAACGGTTGCAGCAGCTAGCATCTTGGCGTGGCTTCTGGAAGAGTGAGCTGTAGTATCGGCAGAGGCAGGGTTATTGGCTATGATGCTGGAACAAGTAGTATTTAGTGGTTCCTAGATTATGCTGCTGCGACGTAAGCTGAGTGATCAATGCAACACGCCTAGGACGCGCTGTAGTCAGTGAAGGCGACGCTGAATGAATGCCATTATTGACTGTTCGATTGACTGATGGATGGATGGATGAATGGATGGCGATATTGTCGCTCCAGCTTCAAGCTGACCAACCAGACTTGATTTAGTCAGCGCCTTTGATCCGACTATCTCCCAGCACTCTCGCACTAACGAGACTTGGGTAAGGATGGTATCCCTTGTATCCCAGCAAGTATTCTACACTTCACGTGTAAGAGTAGCCCAGTGTCCTGTTCTAGGCTAGCTATTTTTCCCAGAGAGCTGGAAGGCCCCAGTCTAGTGTAAGGACTTCACTACAGTGAACAATATCCATTGCCTATTCCGTCCAACCTACGATACTGTAGGCAAATTATCTCACCAGGTCCTCAAGAAATGGAACGATCAATCAGTGATATGCCAATGCTAACTTAGCTACGGGCTGTAGTGCCGCCTCCCCGTTCGGACTGCGTCGATGTAAATCGGCTCATACCAAAATTCACTCGGTCAGCGATGACTTATACTGGTACAGAGGCCGCCAAGGGTTGAATGAGAAGAAACGCGTCACGCACCCACAAATGGCGATTGTGCAACCGTCTTTCTTACGGACACCGAAACTGGCAATCAGATGTTCATTGTGAAAGGCTATCTACCTACTTTACCTACGGCGAAAACTGTAAACTGTAGAATCTAGTCGTAGATACAGGCCATAATCCAAAATCCAGCATCTTAAGTTGGATGTTGATAGCTGAGTGAGGGGTGTTCTCGTCCCGGTCGGGGGGAGCTAGCTTTTTCTTTTCTTCGTCGGGGTCACCTCTCACTGTCCATTGATTTGCAATTAGGAGATGCCTACTTAGTTTAGCACTTTAACCCCCTTCACGTACATATCCACGAGTTTACGTGCATACGACGAGTTGCATTTTGGGCTTCAACGGTCAGTCATGTAGTACAAACAATACCCAGGTCTTTCAGAGCGCAGGCACTGCTATATATATAAATAGGTCATTCGCATCCCCTTCTCATGCACCACTTATCTGGACTGGTTGATTGGAGGGGGCATTGGTATCATCGCCAAGCCAGCTGAGTATGGTCTTCTCGTCGGCAAAGTAGAGCTGACTGTCCTGCGTCGCAACGAACGAGACCCAACCCCTCAGTCTTGATAGTAAAAGATCGATCCTGTGTTCCGTGCTGAGGCGGAGAGTACCGACTTATTGACTACACTACCTACGCCGGCAGTGCAAATGTACGACGCCCTTTACTAAATTACCCGACAGGGCCGCACTAAGGAGCCGGATCACTCCGATCCTTCGGGTGGGACTTGCGCCACCCACGTTATATTTTACCGATCGCCGAGACATGGACAAGTTCAAGTCTTAGAATCCGCTCAGAGCCACTCTCAGAGGCTGGGCCAAGAAGAAAATTCCATCGCCTTTCGTACCAACTAGCGTGTTCAACTAACAATGCAGGACGTGCAGTTTGTGATATGTTGAGTTACCGGGGCACTAACATGTGATAGCAGTCTTCAATACGACGGTGATGGTCTCGCTGAATATGTTTTATAAGTCCTCTCTTTTCATGGCCTGTTGTACTCCGCCGGAGCGAGTTCCCCCTATTTCGCATCTCGATATCGCTGTGCGGCTTACAACAGGTACACTGTTGGCTGTTCACAGGCAGGGGTTTGTGAGTGTTGGGCTCATTTGCGAAACATCTGCATATCCCATCACCAACAATTCCATTCCGGGGCCCATCGTATGTTAAGCGATGCTCTAAATGTTCGAGGCTTGGCTTGTTTGCCGTGAGACAGTCCACACAGAAATGCCAAGCCAGTCATACCAATTAGGTACTGTCTTACGAGGTACACAGACTATCGGGTTCTGACATTTACTTCGTAGGTACGCCATCGTTACTTATACCATGTCTCGCTGCTCGTGTGTTCGTTCCTCGTATGCTGTAAGTAGTTGCACTATTAATCTACCCAGTTACCCAATCCATGTCTAGCACCATAGTCACAGCCTCAATGCGACATAACAAAACCTCAATCCAGACCCATCATGCCACGCTCGCCAAGAACAGTGCGTGCTCTTCGTCGGCTCTTACCGTATGCAGTATCGTGCAGACACCGCTGATAGGGCCTAGATATACTGGGACCTACTCCTCAGTAGGTACTTTTCATGCGTCTGCATTTCGTGAGGGGTGAGGCAGGCTACTATTATATATGACCATGCGCGCCGCTTAACACCTTCAACGACAAGTAACATTGTGGAGGTGAACGCCCCCAGGATGTCTGGCCCAGGGCCAGCAGGAAGGGGTCCCACCATCCCGGCTTGCGGTGACACGAGGTGCATACGAGGAGAGCGAACCAAGTCAAAGCCACCCGTCGCGCCTCTCGAAGCCGAGCGGCTATCTCCCAAGATCTAAGCTAGTTGCGATATATGACAGGGTTTTTGGCACTTAATCATCATGTGCGTCGATCAGGCCACCGAACTACGACGGCATAGTTGAGTCCAATACCCCATTGTCTACTACTTGTGAACACCGTTTTCGGGATAGATCTCAAAACCGGGGACCGGCATAGAGTACCAAGATTGTCTTATGCAAGTAGTGTTACCGGAGGACGAGGGTCATCGTGTATACATGCTCAGGATGCTGATTTCCAAGAGGGATTCATGCAGGAGTTGGGTAACACTCTCAGATTCTTGGACCAGGGCTTCCTGCAGCAACTTATAACAACCGGGGCACGAATTAACACTCCACTTATTGAGGTCTGCATATGAGGTGAGCAGTCTGATATAGCTGCTTTAAGCTTCAATGCAGACAGTTAGTTTTCCTATCTGGCTTGCATACTACTCCTCACAAGACGATTCTAAACGTCTCAGAAGAACAATTCACGCTAATATGCGCTTGTACTATATTATACTGCCCGATCTCATATCTCTTGCTGTTAAATATCAGGAAAGCTACATTGAACTAGAAGTTCAGCTGTTTTCTCGCCGAATTCGAAAATGCGAAGGAGAGTCTCAGAACAACGGAGTTGTATTGCTCCCACGTCTGTCACTGTCATCTAACATGATAGTTAGGAGTGAGGTCAGCCCACATCTGCATGAGCAATTCCCCGGCCGTTGTACCTAGCCCATGTAAGCGTAGCCATCGGCAAAAGTGTGCTTTTCCCCATTCCGCTCCGCTGCGTAAAGCATTATGCACATGTAGGTACGTCAAAGGCATTGTTGTTCTGACCGCCGATGTGATCAACTCTCAAGTATTTTGCGCTTACTTTGGACTCCCTAGAGGGAAAGTTGCTAATAGTCTCAACTTATCGATTTAGTTAGCCGAGCTTTCCATTCTTCTGTGAGTCCACTTTACTTCTCCCCAGCATCAGGAGCGGAGTGAGAGGACGTCTTGTTGGGCATAGTGTCAAGGTAAGAGTATCGCCTCGTCGAGAAGCCATAGCGTCAGATCAATCCCGCCGTCTTATTTCGTTCAATTCTAGACAATAGAACCTCCTAAAAGACACACGTCGGTTTTCGGTTCGGTATGACTAAGTGACCTGGTAATCCGGGTGCTAAACCCAACGTTCGTGGTACTCTCCCCTTCTCCTCAGTTTTCTCGAGCTCTTCGAAATGATGACATACGGAAATATGCACCTAGTCAATCTCATGTACGCATGTTTTTCTATTTTATACAAGCCCCATTTAGTTTCCTATGCTTTAAACACTGTAAGCGGAGCGCTACGCAGTCATTACCGTCTGCTCGCACGTTTATGCCTGCCTCGACCTTTCTCATTCTCGTTGCTAAGATTCTGCAAAATATTCTTTTTTAAACAGTACATCTTCTCTTAGTGTAATCATCGTTTTCTGTGAAAATATTACTTCAATTGGAACCCCGTCTGAAGACCCGCTGAACTCACTGCCACGTCAAACTTCTGCCCCCCTCGCCCTTACTTATATGATAATGATCGATTGAAGTTGTGAGCCGGTCCTTTCAACACCACGGCTTCATCCCCTAGAATTTAAGAGGAGATTCATGACAGCATGAAAGGGCTAATAGGACGGGAAGATATGCATTTCATTAGATGTGGTCGTTTCTATTCCGTAAGTGATTATAACAAAACCTGCCGTGTTAAGATAATTACTCTTCTACTTAAGTATCCGGTCAAGCTTGATGAGAATCAATTCATCAATAGGAACCCAGAAGTTGAAACACTCAAATAAAACATGGCCCCGAGATAAAGGAAAAGGAGAACCTCCTAAAAAGACGTAGGTCTTACTTGCTAGTGTAAACGGATAGGATCTCTCTAGCGTTCCAAGTTAGGCGTGTATCTCCTCGCAAACGCGGCGGGAGACCAGCACTCGTCGATTTGCAAGGGAGTGCGGTAAGGTAATAGTTCAATAGCTTTACTGGTGCGGTCATGTCATGATGCCATCGGCGCGCTAAAACTCGTTGACTGTTCTCATTCACATTAATGTGAATTCTCATGCTAGGAAATAGCTTAGTTAACACTTAGGTTTACAACTGCTTAATTTGGCGGGTTACTAGAGAACCCAAATACTTTCGAACGACAACTGTAATAGAAGATTTGTTTCTGCTAGATATCTGTTTGTTGGGTTATCGGCTCATCGAGCTGAAACGGCCCTTAACCTCATCGTCTCTTGATGAGGTTTGTGCGACGTAGGTTTCATGTTGTCTATATAAAGGTGTCGGTTGTTCGTGGACGAAGAACTATCCCGGCCTCGAGACGGAAGGAGCTACTGATGAGAACTCTTACTAGGTACTCACTCAGGGTCCCTTTACACATCCAAGGGCATTAGTAAATATGACGAGCTCTAAGGGATCGCAACCGGGCGATCGATTCCCAAAATGCCATCAGAAACTCTTCTCGCCGCCGGCAAATTCACCCCGGATAATCTAGGAGTAACTTTTAAGCACGCACGATCAACTATTGGCCCTCCAGGTAAGCATATCTGGACAATATTTCAAATGAAAAACACCCATTGAATATTATATTCAAGAGCAGACTGTCATTCTGATATATTAGTTGTTGGTAGACTCTGACAACAGCCGTCAGTCCCACAAAGCGAAGCCAATCATCTTCTCATGTCCCTAGCAAAGTTTTCGATACTTCTGTGAGAAGTCTAATTCCGATCTCATCTTTCTAGTATCACGGAATGATGTGCTCCTTAGTCATATCGTCACTTGAACTAGGCTCAAGAAAAGGGACAGTGGTGTCATAATACTGTACGCTAAGAGGAAGCGAGCTCCTGTTCAACGCCAGACGAGTCAGTATTGAGATCTCTTCTTCTTCATCTCAGATTTTGTGCTGAAGACCACAAATCTGATAAGTTAATGTGGCCACGAAGGAATAGCAAGTTTAACATAACATCGCCAGCGTCTCTTGAGGACCAGCTGTTATCTGGAATGAAATATAATCTAAATATAATTTTTCTTTTCGTAAATATACAATCAACAAACTTGTTCTTATTTATATACAGGGCAATATACACGGGTTCAAGCTGTTGTGTTGTGAGGTTAGGGACTTGGTGATATCGTACCACTCCATGATCCTGGTTCTCAATGACCTTGATTATTAATGTTTTTGGTGATGTCCCTCACCAATCCAGTTGAGCAATAAGGCAGGAGTTTTTGTTTCTAAAGCCTCTCGTTATCCTGTCTCTTTAGCTCGTCACGAAATGCATTTCCGGTTGCTGGGCTCTGATCACGTCCGACTCCGGCACCCGGACGACCAATCTCAAAATGTCGGTCCTCGGTCGGGGTACCTGCGAGACTGCCCAGGGCGTCGCTATCACGCCTAGGCCTAGAGGCTGGGTCAGGGAGATCGCGGTAGATGTCGCCACCCTCAGCCTGAATTTCACGCTCCATCAATTGGATACGCTCGTTGGCCTTGGCTGCTTTCTTCCGGCTTCCAAGCCCAAGGCGGGAGCGGACACCCCTGCCCGTCTTGCCGACTTTGTAGTTTCTTCCCATGACGCTTGGAAGGTGGATGCGGCGGTGATGACGGTTATACTGACAGGTGGCGATGGCGGCAGCGATGATGAGGCCAAATACGAGAGGGACGGCGATGTATGCAGCCGCACTTTTGGGGAGACCGTGATGGGCGTCGGCGACGGGTCCGGGACGCGTCGTGATTATGATCTGAGGGCCCTGTTTCTCGACCCTCTCACCGTCAACGACGGCAACCAAGCTGAGGCTGATGTTCTGAGAGCCTTGGTATAATAGTTGTTTGCTCGTGATGGGGATGCTCACGAAGCCGAAGCGGGAGAGGGTGTAGCTGGAGTTGAAGGCGGGCGACTCGGTCCTGACCTCGCCGGTGGTCTTGTTGACGTAGTTGCCGATGATCTGAACGGTCTGGTTGCCGGCGGCGAAGTAGTCGGGGTCCCATGTAACTGCGCAATGTGTCAGTGTATGTTCCTCTTTGGGAGCGGTACCAGTCCGGGTAGACACGTACAATAATAGGTAGTGCCGACGTAAAGCGTCGTGTTGAACTCGGGACGACACCAGGGCGCGTAGTCGCCGTCGAGATTGTGGCAGACTCCGAAGGAACCGGCGCTCTTGCTGGTGGCGGTTGGACCAGGGGCTGTGCCGGTGCTGGTGTAGATCTTGCCGTAGCTTGTGTAGGTGAAGAC
This sequence comes from Xylaria sp. FL0064, assembly GCA_022593225.1. Classification (NCBI taxonomy): domain Eukaryota; kingdom Fungi; phylum Ascomycota; class Sordariomycetes; order Xylariales; family Xylariaceae; genus Xylaria; species Xylaria sp. FL0064. The sequence goes on along the minus strand of JAJKLE010000014.1, from coordinate 713,684 downwards.
GGTGGCGGTGATATCGTGAGGAGCGCCGGACACGACGGTGGGAGTCCCGGATATCGTGCTCAGGACGGGCGTGATTGTCGTCGCCATTCCGTCCTGGTCGACCGTGACCCAAGGATCTAAGGCGGCCGTATCGCCTGTAAAACTGGCAGCACCGATAGAACTGGTAGAACTGGCAGCATCGGTAGTGGTGATAGAGGCGGTAGACACGGACGAGTCGGAAGAGTCGGTAGAGGCCGTAGCGGTGGTATCAGTACCATCTGTCGTGGCAGTGGTGACAGTATCAGTAGCATCTGTAGCAGTAGTATCTGCGTCCCTCGGCTGAGCAGGACTCGGGTTCGGTATGGCATGGACAGCAGCAGATAGCAGCAAGCATGCTGCCGCCGTGGAAGCAAGACCGCGCATCTCGCCGGTTCGTCTCTATTATGCGACTGCTTGTCTGGTGGTTTGGCGAAATGTTGAATAAAATGCTAATTGGAGGGAGATAAGTGTCAGCAAGTCGCTATATCATCGAATGACAAGAGTTGAAGAGACATACACACAGACAGATCACGAATCTCGAACTCGGTCAAAGAGAACGCGTTCGAGAAAGATATTGTTTCAGAATACAATCAATGCAAGAGGATGCAGATGGAATGGATAACGTCTAGGAAAAAATGGCGCGTGGGTCCCGCTACTACCACAGTAATGCAGGTCCGCTGGATTTGGAAATACAGTGGACCACTGCCTGCTATCCAGCACCAATAGCTTTGAACAAGCCCCTAGTTTAGTGGGACACGCCCCCTGTACCGTGCATGCCGATGGTCACCATCGTCCCCAGATCCAATCTCTTGGCTGGTCCGGGCCAGCCGTGGCGCCTTGCATTAGCTTGGCTGAGCCTGGACAACGACGTCCTTTTAAACAACAACAACTGCATACCTACCATACCAGAATGTTTACCTAATCACATTGCATTCACCTTCGTATCATCCAATGTGGAATAAATCTGTAATCCCTTTTTGAATACTATACGAAAAGATCTATTGATCAATATCAGTCTTGAAAGCCAAGACTGCGTGCTGTACTTGAGGGCCTATGAGTTCCATTTCCAAGCTCGAACAGAAAGTAAATAAACAGTATAAGACGCCCCGGCTTCCGATCATGCCAAAATCCCCATAACATAACACTTTTATGCCCAATATATCACCAATATGCCTCGCCAAATTCTGCCGTTTAAATTCCCTCTTCGAAGAGACAATAACCAAGCCCGTCGAATAGGAGCAAATTCCGAACCAAAACCGCCATGAGCCGCCATGCTAAATGTTCTCAACCCAGGTACGCCGAATCATGCGATGTATGATAGCTCCAGTCATGGGCACACATATGCAAATAAGTAATTGCAAACCCCAAGGCGCTCCCCCCCTCTTTCATCCTCAATGAGGATCCCCTCTGTCTGCCAGTGATGATATGCCGGCATGGTGTTGCTGCTCCGCTGCATAACACAGTACGTCGTTACTGGCATATAGAACCGCACTTAAAGCTGCCGTGACTCAAGGCAGCTCAAAATGTCGCCGACGGCTCGATCTCCCATCTCTCAGCCGGCCCGTCTCCCATAGAAACCGAGATCTTCGTCTTCGCCCCCTCAGCCGTCAGTTTTCGCAGCTTGTCCATCTCGCTCTGTGCGACCCGGCGCTGAAGTTCTAGAGCCCCCTGTAATCCCCGCGAGAACCGGCGATCCTTCTCCAGCTTTCCCGTATACTCGGGGAGCTTCTCCGTGATCAGACTCCGGCCGTGAGGCACGGGGCCTTCGAACTCCATCCTCTCGCGGAATGTATCCTCGTCTACGCTCTGGTAGTTCTCCATGAGGGGGTGGCATTCCATTATCACGTCGGAGTTGTCGTCGTCGTCGGCGCCATTGACCCCTCTGGGGTTGGTGTCCCTTCCGGCGCGTTGTTTATTACTTGCAACTCTTCTTGCGATGGGTGTTATGGGGACTTCCATGTCTTGCGCCCATCTAACGTGCCGCCTTCCACGTTTACGACGCGGCATATTTTCCGGGGCGCGCCTGACGGGTATGGGTATGGGTTGCGTCTTCTGTTTTACTCCGTCATTTGTCCGCTCTGTCGCGGTTGTATGGGGGCTATCATGCGAATTCTTCCGTCTATCAGGCTCTGGTATGGTGTGGTCGTCTTGAGGAGGATAATCGCGCAGGGTGGATGCTTCGGCTTGAGTCTCTTGCCCCGGGCAGTATAGGCGTACAGACTCTGCGAACCAGGCTATGAGTTCGAGTATTATCAATTGCCAAGCCATGATGAGCGAGGGGTGTGTGAATCTTTCCGATGTGCTAGCTCGGGCAGTTAATATTCACCCAACCTCTTACTAATTATAATGATAGGAATGATAATAGCAATGATCTAGCGTACGATACTGAATAAGAGCTGATGATACGCGAAGCGAAAGACTGGTGAAATGCCGCGATGTATTGATGCTAGCTGGGGCTTGGGGTAGCGAAGTTGGATGTTTACGGCAGACGTCCAGACTAGTACTCGACTCCTAGTAGCCATAGTTGTATGCTCATATCACGTTCTTGCTTACTTTCGAATTAACTCTGAACTCAAAATGTCGGATGGGATGGTTTCTAAGGCGACGGTGAGCCAGCCCCTATCTTCTCCCCACACAGAGTTTATACTAATGGAAGCATTCTGAATTGCTACCAAATTGCTATCATCTTTCGAATCCGAAGCTATGTCGCAATACGTACCTTATAAAAGCGGTGGACGATGGAAAGCGCCTAGTTAGAAGATGGATGTTCTACTTTTGGGAGTGTTGAGATATGTTGCTGCATCATGTACTGTGGCATGCTATATAGTTTGAACAAGAGGCTATGGTGACTCAGAAGCTACGTTCAAGTTCATTTTTCGCTTTTCACCTGTGTGTTGCTGAGGGTAAGTAGGGTTTCTTTCACTTAGTAACTAGTTACGTTTACCTTAGCACAGCTCTCACCTCAGACCCCTCTAGATGTAAAGTTCTTGCTCGTCTAGCTGCTGTCCACCCTCTATTTGTGCAGCAATTCTAGATGGACGATCCGATTATGTTCCGTAATGCGAGTCTATGTTATTTAAAACTCTCGCCGCGAAGACTTTTGTGTACCCAGCGTATCCCTCGAAACAGAATGGGGAGAGCGAGGCTTTTTGTACAAAGAACCACGAGGCTACTATTTCACAGCATTATGATGAATTATAAACAAAAAGTCCATTCGTGAGTACATAAAAGCACAACCCCGCGTTAAGCAGTGTATTTGCTTCTACTCAAGAAAAGTCTTGGTATTCTAATGGTCGTGGGCCATATTAGTTTTATCGCTTCCGCAACCTTATCGTCAGTCTTGGCTGTACGGAAGGCCAGGATATGGGTCTTGTTAAAAAGCCTTGATGGCCGTAGAGGCCAACATGTATGAAGACCTGATGATTCAGCCTTGGACGTAAGACTGTCCAATAGCCGACGGACTTTAGAGCCACATAGTAGCATTGCATTCCAAGTCTGATAGCTAAGCCACTGTCATTGTGTCGTATTGTGGCAATGCTGCGGTCTTGCTCGTTTTCCTTAAATCCCCCTCGCGGCGGTCCTCTTGCTCATTTAGCAGTCCATGATTTCCATCCACCATACAATGGCAATGTATCACTCGCCGCCACTACAATACCACTAAGGCGCAATATCAAGAGAACACTGTTTAGGTCTTCGAATTTGCAGCCGTACCCATACCATATCAATTAATACACTACATATGATCCTGCTGTGTATAAGACTTTAGTAACCTATCCTTCCACGGTTGCACCCAAGTTTCCTCAGGATCTCTTCTTCACCCCTCTGCCTTCTATGCTCTCAGTGGGCCAAGAGGTTGACGAAGATGCGTTTACTCAACACAAACGACTACACCTTCATGGAGTTCATGAGCCCTAGGGATACACCACCATACGCCATTCTCTCACATTGCTGGAGCCAGGATTCAAGCAACAAAGAAGTATCTCATTCGGATCTGATTTCCGCTACATATGACCCCAATGGCCTAGGCTGGCAGAAAATCAAGCGCTGCTGCTCTCTTGCTCATTCCCGCGGGCTGCAGTGGGCATGGATTGATACTTGTTGTATTGACAAGACGAGCAGCGCTGAGCTGTCGGAGGCCATAAACTCCATGTTTGCATGGTATCGGGATTCTCAGGAGTGCTATGTCTTCCTACACGATGTACACCTGACGGAAATGCCGCGAATCCACGGCGCAGACGGCAACCTAGATTGGATGCGCGATCTTTCCCTCGAGCGGGCAACCACCGTGAACGAATTCACGAAGAGTCGGTGGTTCACGCGAGGATGGACACTCCAGGAGCTCCTCGCCCCCAAGAACGTTTTGTTCTTCAACAGCCTCAACGATATTATAGGGACACGAATCGAGTTAGCGCCGTTCATAACTACTGCTACTCGCATCCAGCCCGAGTTTCTCAATGGAAATCAAGGCCTACAAGAGGCTAGCATTGCGCAGCGAATGTGCTGGGCTTCATCTCGTACAACGACACGCGTTGAGGATACGGCGTACTCATTGCTTGGCAAATTTGACGTCAACATGCCTTTGCTCTACGGAGAGGGCGAGAAGGCTTTCCTGCGTCTTCAACAGGAGATTATACGTGCATCTGACGACGATTCCATCTTTGCTTGGGAGCGTGAGTCTCCTCCGCAGACACTATCCGGCGTCTTGGCTGCATCGCCTCGAGACTTCGCATGTTGCCAGGCAATAGTCCGGGATTGGCGAGACGACAAACGTTCTGAAGATCCGCAGCCACTCATGTCGACGCACCGTGGGATAGCTATGTAGCGTAACAATATACAACCCGGCTTTCTAGGTAAAAACTTATTTGATCACCATGTGGGGAATAGTTATTGGCGTGTAAGGAAATTGTTGAACTGCCGCGAACGCCACTTGACTGGCGATCTTGATATTTATCTCGAACTTCAAAATTTAGGTCCCATATCATATCGCAGCGGGTTGTTTCGCCTTAAGCAGAATTTATGGCAGGAGCTTCAGTCGCAGTTAGGTCCGAAGCAGCTCGTATACGCAAGTGTCTCAGGTCTCAAGAATGAGGGCATAATCCCTCTCATGCGAGAGCGAGATAGACTGTTCCATCGATACGTCATCTGGATCGGCAGCATTCTTCTAAGCATAATGGTCCTCTCGATAGCCACCATGGCAAGTAGGAACTTGAAAGAGAAAGGAGCTCTTGTAACTTCATTATCGGTCCTATTAATGTACCACATATATATGATCAATGGAGGAAGATATTGGGACGGAGTGCTGCTGTTCTTCGCAGGCTTCGTAGCTTCACTCATATCTATCTTGCCACTCAAAGAATGAGACCGTTGATGCGCGATAGAGCTCCACGGCTTATATTTGGCCTTATCTACTCTAGTGCGACATATACAATAGTCAAACGAGGTTGTTTCGAAGTTTCTTGTGCGCAAAGCCAGTCAAGTGGGCTACAGCTAATAAACATACCCCCGTCCGCCCTGCTCTAGACGTCTACCCCAAGAGTTCCGGGAGTCTTCAAATTTTATGACCGGCTCATGAACTAATGGCATCCATTTTGACCCATCACGTGAGTTGCTATGACCACTGGCCCCAGATTCACAACCGTCCTTGCTTGCTCAGCCAAGGACAATCCGTCGTCACCCTTTTTAAAACCCAACATAATTGGGCACACTTTCGCAAGCGCATCCTCTAGACAAGCACCTCTATCTATCAAGTGAAGATTTCCAGCCATCCACCGAGACGGCACACAGATACAACCACCACAAGCCGAATCAAAGTACACACGAAGAAATACTGAGACATGTTGACATAATAACGGACTGGTCTCGAAGTTATCTCTCCAAGTCCGCAAGGCAGGACGCAGAGAATGAGTAACTAAAAAACAAGGATAGAGTAAGGACACCTCTGGAGTCAGCTAAGTAGAGAAGCGCGAGCAACGGACGGAGCTCACCAGCAAACAGCATGTAACGTTTCTACAAGCCAACAGATGCCTGGACAGCGTTCAGTTATAACTTCGGAGGGCCCCCCTTTTCTGATATAGTATCCTAAGAGCCAAACTGCTAGGCCATTAAAACTGTCCTTAGATACGATTCCAGGTCCACCGCCTTTATAGTACTTTCTGATTAGACACTTTCTGGGTCAAGGAGGCCGGGAGGCCGTCGCCTGCATTGGCCAGGCTATTGCGCAGCCTCATATGACTAGAGCTGTCGCATAATAACGCAGATCTCATACAATCCGTCGTGTCCTGTCTTTACCGCACCGTGAAGAACCTGTACTGCCACGACGGCCGTGGTGAACTTAGGTCTCTAGGATAGTAGATGAACCCGATGCCCACTCGAGTTGATATCCCATCCCGTGTGGCAAGACCCAATATAATTGATTGCGTATCGGGCGGAGTGGTGATTGTGTTGGCAGCAACGACAGCCACAAGCTCATCCACATCTTGGATTTCGCCGTCAAACCTAAATTGCCCACGATGGATGGATTGCCCATGAGGGGTGGGCACTCCCAGAGACCAGACGCGTTTGTCTGCTGTAACTGAAAGATGAAATCCCGTAGAAGGCAGATATGGCCCGAAGAACCCGAGCTCACCACAGCTTAGACTTCGTGGGGGCTCGTGCAGAGACTGGTCCCAAAGCAGATCAACATCTAGACCGATGTGGTCGGTGAGGTAGCTTCTTGTGTGAGATAGCTGGTCCAATAATTTTCCGGCCACACCATTCTGGGTCGTATAGGCGGCCTTCCATGTATCTCGGGTCCAGAACCTCTCCTTTGACTCACCGTAATGCCAACAAATGATAGGCACGTGGATCGGGACGCGTTTAATAGGAGCCTGTGAGATATTCCGCGACAGCCAGAGACTATCCGCGAAGACGAATTCTACTGGGCCAACCCATGAAGTCCTGACATACACGAGTTAGTTTTACACGCTGGCATGTAACGATTAGTGTCAACCAGAGATCCCATACCATGACCATGTCGCGAACTGTCTAGCCAACCATTCCGGCTGGGCGGGATCGCACAAGCGTTTAGAAGAGTCATCTGAGGGGAACCAAAGTATAGCTTGGAACAACAAATGAGGGGGAATGCCTTGTGTCTGACTAATGCTCAGTTTGGGGGTGTCCCCAGACTTCTTGAACCGGTTGAAGATGCCCTCGAAAGCGTTCAGAATATCCCCAGAGAATGTGAGAATCTTTCTGCTATAGTCTTGTACTGCCGTTTGGTAGTTTTGGATGTCCAGGTCTCTATTCGCATTCCCCAAATAGTGGTATGGGGTCGGGTCAAGATCCCTCCTGAGTTTCATACTCCACCATGGCGGCCCTGTCCGGACCTGCACGTCAAACTCTTCACAGCTTTCCTCTCCATAGTTATATCCCTCTCTCCATTGAGCTTCGATACAATTGAAGAAGGTCTCCTCACTTGTGAAGTAAAGGCAGCGCTGTGACAGACATTGTTCCTGGAACGTCCAGCCTCGTGAATTCCACACTGATCTCCGTACCTCTTCACATAGTGACTGAAGGCAAGCTGAGAGATTCAATGTATTCATGTCTGATTCGTCGATAATCTTCGTTGGTTCAATAGGGTGCCCAGTACGGGGACTCACCCCCCTCAATCCAGCGCTCGCATCACTGCCTGATGCAGCAATGACGGTTACCGCCGCATTGTCATACACGTCATCCATGCTTCCGATCAGTCGTGACTTGTCTCCTGGGTCATCTTGCACAATACACAGGGTATCGACCCAGAGGTATCTCATCCCGATCAGCCGAGTCAACTCCATAGCGTCACGGACAGTACGAGGAATCCTTCCGCTCCCGAGCGAGGCTTGCCGTGACTGGGAAAGAGCCTGCGGAACACTAAGAAGTTTGACGTTATCTTGAATAGTGAGTAGGATGGCTTCAGGATGCAGGGAGTTAAGGATAGTAGGAATTCTACCCCAGACGTAGGATAAGGCTACATAATCACAGCGTTCGGTTTTCTGTACCAAGCGCTCATCTACCACGTCGATGAGTCGGAAAGGGTGCTCTCGCTGGAACAAGTCGCTGACTCCCCGGCCCACGGCCTTTTTGGAATGCTTGTGCTTTTTACATTCCTCAAGCCAGTGTTTCACCAGCTGGATATTGACGCGATCGCCAACCTCGCGTCGTGGGAGTGAGGGCACCTCTTCTTGCGCTGGACCGTTTGGCAAGGATTCGATTTCCGCAATAATGAAACGGTTCTTCACCTGGTCGACTTCCCTTACCGGGGCTCTGTTGTGCTGAAAGTTTGGCGGCTTCTGATCTATTGCTAGCAGCAGGCGCGGCTGAGGGTGCTTCGTTCGGCCATTTTCCTTAACTGATAAAGGACTTCGACTCTGGATGAAGAGCTGGGGCGGGGTGCTAGCTGCTGAGCAGAGTCTTGCAGAATCCCAACCGGCTCCCCAGGCCAGACAAATAAACTTAGAGATAAGGTTACACAATGGACAGTCTGAGTTATTATAGCTGGAGAGAGAACCCATGGATTCTTCGTTTGTTTCGTCGCAAAACATCGCCTCCAGATCCAACCTGTCGCATGTGCTACACAGCGAACCGGGCCGGCCTGGGTCTGTTGGGCGAAACTGAGAGTCTACTACACCTTCGTTTGGCTGACACATCTTTGAGACTCACTCTATGCTGAAATCTTTAGTAGAATGTACAGAACAGTATCGCTGGGAAGGGCCAAGAATGCGGCCGAACCGAATGGTTGGGAGATTGACAGAGATATGCCAGATATTGCTGACCACGCATACTACACTGTTCCGAAATCCAATGGCCTGGTTTCTCCGCATACTGACTGCCGGTGGAGAAGCACCTTTGCAGCGCAACCCAATTGTCCTGGTTCACCTATGCAGCTCAGCTGGTGTACTGCTCGGAGTTGTGTCCAAAAGGGTGCTGTTCGAGTGCTGAGTTGCTCCCCCTTACCAATTGAGTGCTACCTTGTAAATACGTCTACGCAGTAAGGAACTGCATGAATTGGCATCATTCCGCTGTTGACAATCACCAATTAAGACCATCCACGTTTGAAGATCACAGAAGACTCTGCCGTTTATAGTCAGATGCGTACTTCCCCAAAGATTGTTATTAGAATTTCTGCTCCCAATGGGGCTAATGCCACGGCCGATCAGCAGCTGAATGCTCTACTGTAGCTGAAATCAACGTCCAACAAGAGCCAATCACCGTGATCCCCGATGTCGAAGCCTGCATTAGATATTACTGTCTGCTACGCTGAACTGCATCCTGTCTTTCAGATTCAGACGTGACAGCAACAAGTTGCATACGCAACCCTTCGCCGAATTTGTCGCTAAGTCAAACCTGAATAAATCACAGGGCATACATAAGGTTTTAGTCATGGCATCTGGGTCTAAAAGCGATTGGTCGTTCGTTCTGCTTAACTGCTTATTTTGGAAGTTTCTGGTCTATATAGCTCTCTCGATGAAATGTCCCTATCCTCTAGACCCCTTAGCAAAGTGCGCGAATGACCATCTTGATCGCATGATTGCCTGAATCTCATCAAAACGACGACGCAATGCCAGACAATGCGTCCACCCTCCCAACGCCGCCCGCCGAGTTCCTCCGCCACCTTTCTAATCACCCACAAACTCCAACCCGTGAGCTGCTACGGCCATACCTCTCCTTTGAGGCCTGGCTGCGCAAGGCGTTCGCGAGAGGAGACTTCGAGATTGACGGTCTCACGAACGTAGTTCCAGTCTATGATGGTCATGAGGACTCGTTCCGTATCCGGACAATCGACTACCAGACGGCCGATAGGGAGAAGTACCTGATGCCACTACCGGACGATAAGCGCGAAGAAGACGGTGCGCCGGCCATTATGACGTCGCTGCAAGAGTATAGAAGGAATTTTGACGCTTTCACCCATGGTCAGTTGCGTTGCGTTATATCTTCAGTGGTTGCTGAGACTAAGAATTGAGCACGTAACTATAGGCATTCTGGCGGGTCTAGGTGCGTATACCATCAGACAATTAACATCAACCGTCAACTGAAAAAAACATCTGATGAAAAATCAGATTGGTCCAACATTGTGGTAGCCGGATCAGCCGCACTCCTGCCCCTGCTCTCTCGTCGAAAGGATGTGGTGATAAGGGGCGACCCGGCGGTAGAAGACCCGCTCGAAACCTACTTCCAGTATGCTACCCTACTTCCAGTATGCTACTCTATTTCCAGTAGCTGGCTCGGCCACTAACTTTGACGTCTTCCAGGACGATAGCAAAGGCAAGTGACATTGACATATTCTTCTACGGACTCGACGACGAAGAGGCGGCGATCGGACGTATCATTCAGCTCGAGGCTATAGTGCGGAGGAACCAACGTCTATTCTCCGGTAAAGGCCTCTCACTGCGCTCCAGAAACGCCATCACATTCATTTCGCCGAAATGGCCATACCGGCACATTCAGGTAGGAGCGTGAATATCATCTGTTAAAATCACATTGACGCAGGTGAATAATATTGAGCAAGATAACAGATCATCCTCAGACTATACAAATCTATCAGTGAAATACTGACTGGCTTCGATGTCGACTGTGCCTGCGTTGCCTTTGACGGAAAGCAGGTATACACCAACCCGCGAGGGGTCACAGCCATCGCCACGCGTGCCAATTCCATCGACCTGAGCCGTCGGAGCCCTTGTGCGTATTATTCAAAATAGAAACTCTAAGCATTCTACAGTCTTCCTAAGCCATTTAAAACCAGCATACGAAAACCGTTTGTGGAAATATCGTAACCAAAACTTCGAAGTGTTCTGGGACTCTCTCGAGCGCTCACGAATAGACCAAAGTTATTTTGAGGACTTCGTAGAAAATATCGAGGATCTTTCCAAGCTTACTGGCCTCGCTCGGCTTATCTTCTCCGAAGTTGTTCTCAATAGACCCTATCGCTCATACTGGCGGAAGCGATACCTGCAGAAAATTGATGACGGTGGGGAGCCGGCCCTCACAACGCCGAGTGGATATGCTAGCCATGATATCCCATATGGTGAGCAGTTCACTGCTGACAAGTAAGTGTTGCGTATTCTTTGCGTTGCATTTTCGGCGCCTGTGTTTCTAGTGATTGAAGATCCTAACCTGGGCAACTTATGAACCACCAGGGTCTGCGAGTACGTCAAGAAACATTCGAAGGAGCCATACCTTTTCGGTACACTTGAGGAGGTGGCCATTCATGGTGCGCAGCCGAGTAGAAGGCGCAGTGGGGAGCTGGCTGGGAAAGTCACCTTTATTAAGGATAATCCGGGACGGCAAATGATCGGGAGCTTCTACCCGCTGAACGAGGACGACTGGTATATCATTGCCTCTCTTTTCTTTATATTTGATTTTCCTCATTTCACTTGAACTCTAACTCGCCCTCTACAGGACCGAAAAGGCGTACTCGTAGCAGAGATAAAAACGGACATTGATAGATCAGGATAACTTTCAAGCTATGTCCTTATACTGTCGTCTTAAGGAAAACTGCTTAATTCCAGAGAGGTACGCAAGAATTAACGTAACTTGCTGGTAGTTGGTAGAATTACTATAAATAGTGTAAATAAATTGTGATAGGAGATTATTAAGAGATTCGAGAAAAACGTTTCCCGGACGCGATGGGCACGTTTTATCTCTGTCATCCAATTTGGTCACCTTAGGATTGGTTATGAATATGGCTTCAGCTCCACGTTGAAGTGTCAAGAACGTACATTGGCACGTCAACGATATCGTTTGACCTTGCTTGGCCATCTCTTGAGCCCTTTACCATAGACCTCAATTAAAACCCTCCAATGATGAGCAAGAGAGAGCCCTTGTTGGATCGCCAAGTTACGCTGCACTAGCACTCCCTTGCCTACTCTTTGAACTAGCAGATCTATGCGAAATGTGCAAGCCGGGGCGTACGGTGTATCTACCCGACTTCTATAGTCCGTTTTTTTTTTTTTTTTTTTTGAGATAAATGCCTATCACCTGGTGGACGAGGCGAAGTCTGTACGAGCTCTTCGCACCTCTGGAGCTTTTGAATGCAGATATAAAGGCATTATCGTTAAAAGGCAGATTAGAGCTGAAGTATAAACATGTAACCTTACATGATTTGCTAGTTCTGGAAAAGCTAACCGTATTTGGCTCGCCTGCTGGGGGTAAAACGCCTAACCTTAGATGGGTACCCTCAGAACAATCCCTGCAAACATAATCGCAACTTAGATCAAGTTCAGGTTCAGCACCAGTATTAACAGAGAGATCAGTTTCGAGATCGAAGATTCAATGAAATGACTATAGAATTCTCTACTGAGAATCTATTCAAAAAGAGACAATAGTTCGTCTGCTGTGGATAAAACAACTGCATCACATATATAGTTCTGTTTATAGCACTTACAGCTCCTAATTTGACGTCAGAAGCCTCAGCTGGTACTATTCGAGCTATGCCGAAGTACGATGGGATTATATTTTGCGTAAGACTAACTGGGTCAGGATTCCCCTCCCTGCTTTGACTAACAACCTATTTTAGTGTAATTGCGGGTTTGGGCCTCACAATGTTGAGCTCTACGAATTTTGCATAGAATGCCATCACCACCTTTGCGGAGCATGTGGATTACTTTCGGAGAGTCGTAATCAGATCGTATCCGCCATTCAGTCCATAGTCCCGCATGAGCAGCCCACATTCACTGCGAGCATTGATATACGTCAGTTGGAGAGTAACAACCAAGATAGCTCCAGCAAGCACGATGACAGCTCCGGAACCGAACAAAAGCTTGCGCCTGATCTGTTACTCAACAACCAAGGCCAACAGCAGGATCACGGATACCTAGTCAGCGCAAAGTCTGGACCAGGTCAAGCTGCTCATGATAATTCTCATATACCTCAAAACATCGCATCAGGAAGTAGGGTGGATACCTTCGCCGCACAACAAGTCGATAACCCACATAGACGGCATCTAGTCGGAAACAGTGACATTACAACTTATAAGCAGGAGCCTTCGGTTTCGTCGAAATATAATGCGCTTTCGGGAAATTCTTCCAGCAACGAAAGTGTCGATTCAGAAACTCTGAGTAACCAGTCCGCCGAAGGAACCGGGACTAGGGCGACTCAGAATCCAGGGATCCCTGATGTTGAAGGCGGACTGGAACACCTAAGTGCTTTGTTACGTCGGTTGGATATACAGCTAGGCACAGTCCACCACGAGATAATCCTTAAGACATGCGAGGGCATTCGTGGGCGCGTATCACACGGCACAGATGCTCGTGAAACACAAGGGTCACCTGTGACCTCAACCTCGGCCACCTCGGGTACTCCAGGGAATGCATCACGACCAGCCACCCGTCCCAATAAACGCTCAAATCGTCAGTGTGACGATAGCAACAGCGAGCAACATAGGCCAGAAAAGGGGAAACCGCTTCATGCCGACCATGGATACGATGGTAGTCATTTCCTGTGCTGCTTGTTTTACAAGTTGAACCCGTACATTTACTCCATCTGCGCGAGTTTCAAAGCAACCAGCATCAGTAAATTAGGCGCACACCTAAAGAATCACCATACGGGTGATTTCCACTGTCGCAACTGTTGCGGACTGTTCAAAACGGAACGACAGCGAACTGCACATAGAGCCAAATGCCGTCCAACCAGAGGCCCATGTGTGTGTGGGATACTACCGCTACCTAGGACTCAAGGAATAGACGCAGTGGAAAGATGGTATGATTTATGGGATAACCTCTTTCCCGGTTTGCGAAAGCCTAGAGATCCATGGTGGAGCGAAGAGATTCTCCGCGAACAGCTCGACCTGGCAAATATGAAGAGGCTATGGGAAGCAGGTGACAATGGCGAAAACAATCTTACCATGCGCGACATGATCAGGGTTCTCTCTGAGTGGGAAACTACTCTGCCGGATCATCTTCCAGACTTGCAAGACTTTCAATCTAAGATAACTGGACGTGTGACTGATCGGGATCAGGGCCGTCCGCATCAAGTGCCCGAGTCGTCTCCACAGGATGTTTATATCCCAAACTCCTCCAAAAATGCAGAATATTCGAACCACAATGAAGCGCAAGACTCCAGGACAGAGCCAGCAGAGAGAGAACCTGGCTCGCCTTATGTAGACCCGCATTCGAATAAGTGGGACAGTGCTCTGGTAAATTCATCAACCCAGTTAGGTCCTTCTGGGATTCTTGATTTACCACGCAGCTACGATATGCCCCCACAAGACATCGGTAGTTATGCCGCTTTCGACCATGACTTCTCCCAAATGTTTGGCAATCATCTGAACACGGATGATGCTACGGTTTCTTTCCAATTCAGTGATTATACTTACGCCGATGTTGGCCACATGAACACTTCAGATCCAGGACCCGATCCTTGGCAAAGCGGTGCACAAAACCTCTTACTAGAGGATGTAGAGGGTGGCAATTGGGAGTCCATCGAGTCAGGAACAGCCTTTTTCAACCAGTCCTGGGTTGATCCTGAGGGAAACTTTGAGCCGAGCTATAGGTTGGATGATTGATGATGACAAATGTTCACCTTGAATCTGAAGTCCATATAGGTCTTACGCAATATGTATAACAAGACCGATAATTCAGAGGTCAGGTTCAGTATAGGAAGTCTTTGGCTTCTCTCTTATATAAAGATGTAAACTGAGAGCAAACAACGGACCCAGGGTAGATTTACTTTCATACAGCCCAATCATATAGTATGGCATCACACGTCTACACCAACTAAGAATTTTGCTGGCGAAAAGGTAGCGCATTTCTTCAACTTCACTGTTTAACAGAGATATCTCACAATCACATAGCAATTCAAGTTTAGGAAACTGTTTCTCAGATTAATAGATATTATCGACTTAGGCATCTTTCACCGAAGTGCACCGCATAGTCATCAACTAATATATTCTCCGAATTTTCATCTCTCTCTCTCTCCCTCTCGTTCCTGGTGGGTAAGACGAGTTTCAACTCGTCGCTCACTCGAAGAGTTCCACGATGATCCCTCGAAATCAGATCAGGAGCCCCTCTTCCCAATTCATTTATCTATTTCTTGCCAGAAGATTCAGACGAGGAGTAGTTGCCGCCAGAGGGCGAAGTGTAATTCGAGCTGCCCTGGCCATTGTTGTAGTACGAGCTACCGTTGGGGTTGGAGTAGTAGTACGATCCATCACTATTTGAAGCGGGAGTGTTAGTGAACCAGTTCGCCAGTCTGTCAAGCAGTCAGGCAGTCATTCAGTTTCTCCCAGGTTGACTCCCTCTTGTCTTACTACTACATAGTACTTCCTCTTCTTGTAGTCATGATAAAGGGGAATAGATATGAATAAATGTGGACTGGGAGAGGCGGACCAGGTGAGACTAGCAAGACTTGTACTTACGTGTTGGAGTAGTGGTAGGAGTTAGAATTGGACGCGCCGCTGCCGTAGTCACGGGCACAGTAGTGGTTGCCCTGTCGATTGTTAGCATTGGCCGGTCACTCAGTCAATCGTCAACGAGGTAGACGAGGAACAAAAGTAGCTGTCCGTTTCAACAGTCTACAAATTTGGTGATAATGCTCTGGTGTGATGGCTGCCGGCCAAGCTGACGTGGAAGATGATGAGACGGAGGCTCTTACCTGGCTGTTGGTGCCGGAGCTCTTGTAAGAGTATCCCTGATTGTTGGGCATCTTGACGGATGATTGAGAAGGTTGGGTTGACTTGGTTTGATATTAGCTGAAGTGCGAAGAAATCAATCTTGGTGTTGATTTACGATGATGATGCGAAGTGAAGAGAAGAAAGTTCGGAATACCTGCGCTACCACTCGAATACTTATACAAAAGAACAGGCGGACCTTTCCTTATCGACGCCAGTTGCCGCGACGGCAGCGCCTTACCTGGGTATGACCATTACCATTACCTTACGACTAAAGTGAAGGAACCATGGAATTAACCTTCAAGCTAGGCTGTTTGTCGCCTAGCTTCCACCGCCGGCACCACGGATCGTCTGAATTAAAGTGAATTACATCCAGGGTTCCGGGATCACATACCGTATGATTGTGATAACGGAGCCCCTGTCTAGGTAGAGAATGCAGTGTGCCAAAGTTCGCAGCGTAGGGAAAAAGCAATTCGGTAGAGAGGGGGTTTTCAAGATCAACTAATAGGATCTACGGCACCAAGGATCGTCTGCAGGGGTAAACGAATTGAATGCATATGAAAAACACTATGAGATAGATCTCATTAGAATAGAGCGAGAAGCATGCCTGCATGCATCTGGAAGAAGACATCACAGACCTCGTTCCCGCGCCCCTAGTCAGTATCTATCTATCCGACGGCATCCCCTCACAAATTCGGTTATCCGCATAATCACCAACACTGTGGACAAACAAACACCCAGATACATTCATTCATTCACTCCATTCAATTCTCCGGCAGGCGCTCCCAAGGAGCCCCGTGGCGCGAGACGTACTTGGTGCCATCGGGGGTGGTATACGTTTCCGTACCACGGCCATTATCGAAGTACTGACTGCCGTCGGGATTGCTGTAATACTCAGACATGTCGCTGCGACAATCCATCAGCCCTGCTCTTATCTTCTCTTCCTCTATCCCTGCAGCCACGCACGAATTGGCTGGCAAAAAAAAAAAAAATTTAAAAAAAATTTGGTAACAAGACACAACGGAAGAAGAGAAGGAAGCCCCAAACTTACGCGTTACAGTAGTAGTAGCAATTCTGGTTCTTAGCCTTTCGACCGTAATCGCGAGCGCAGTAGTAATTGCCCTAGATAGGTACACAAACGGATCAATTACATGATGAACCGCTTTCGTTAACAACTATCCGTAGAAAGCCGAACGGATAGGTACAGACGTGCAGACAAAAAGACATGATAAATGAACATGTAGTATACCTGGCTGTTCACGCCCTCCCTTTTGACCTTGTACTCCCCGTGATAAGACATGATGGTGAGATTTCGACACGGCCTGTTGTTCTGAATTCGACCCAGTACTGGCCCGCGAAGCTGCAGTCCGGGGACCTTGATTGAGGGGGGGAAACATCTGAATTCAAGTATTGCTGACAAGTGGATTAGCTGTCTTTATAGTCATCTCTCAAGACTGTGGTCTTCATAGAATCCATAAGAATGATATTGATGACCAGAACATGCTAGAAGAGGGCCGACAATAATGCATAGGATATAGTTCCAAATTGAACTGTGGCTTGAGATAATCCATCCGCAATCCTGGCACATATATAATTTGAGCTGAAAAACTACTGTGCGAATGAGTCACCAAATCATATGAGAAGGAAGCAATGCATGTTTCCGGGGAACGCCCGATTGGTGATGCAGTTTTTTGGTATCTATCTATCATTTCTATAAGGCGAAAAATAGCTGTCTATAATGTCAGCAGAAACGCCAATAAACAGATCTATCTATCAGATGACATATGATGGTAATTATATGCAACCCAAAAATTTACATCTTGCCCTTGGCAGCGCCCTCTCGGCCATCTTCCTCGAGATCTGCGAGGAATTTCTCGGCGTCTAAAGCGGCCATGCAGCCAGTTCCTGTAGCCGAGATTGTTAGCACACATTCCCGAGTCACGCTTAGAAGAAAAAAGGAGAGACAAGCGGAGGAAACATACCGGCACTCGTGATGGCCTGCCTGTATCTCTTATCTTGTACATCACCAGCAGCAAAGACACCCTCGACGCTGGTGTTGGGTGTACCGGGCTTGGTGACGACGTAACCCTCAGCATCGGTCTCTACCTGACCCTTGACCAGAGCAGTAGCCGGGTCATGTCCGATGGCGTAGAACAGACCATTTGCCTCTATCGTCTCTTGGTCTCCAGTCTTGGTATTCTCAATGGTGAGATGGGTCATGATCTTGCCATCGCCCTTGATCTCGACGCCCCTCGTGTTAAAGCGCACGGTAACCTTGGGGTGGCTCAGCAGCCGCTTGGCCATGATGCTACTGGCGCGTAGCTCGTCTCTCCGCACCAAGACGGTGACGTGGCTACCGTACTTGGTCAGGAATGTGGCCTCCTCGGCGGCACTGTCTCCACCGCCGATGACGACCAGCGGCTTGTTGCGGAAAATGGGAACGGCACCGTCGCACACGGCGCAAGCGCTGACACCGCTCTGCCAGTACTTTTCCTCGCCCGGGAGCCCAAGCCTTCTCGCCGAAGCACCAGTCGCGAGGATGATAGCATCAGCAGTGTGGACCTCGCCCGGAGACCACTCGGTCTCGTACTTGAAGGGTCGCTCGGACAGGTCGAGTTTCGAGATGGTTTCGCTGATGACAGTGGTGCCAAATCGCTCCGACTGTTTCTTCATGTCCTCCTATTATCGCGAGTATTAGCGCCAGAGCAACACATAAATAGCCACAGCGAGACCAAAACCAGCGAATTTCAACGCACCATCAACTGTCCACCCATAATACCATCGGGGAAACCAGGATAGTTCTCAATATCGGTCGTGGTAGTGAGCTGACCGCCGGCAGCGATTCCGTTGGCCATGAAACCCTCATAGAGAACGGGCTTCAGCTCGGCGCGGGCCAAGTAGATGGCGGCGGTGTGGGCGGCAGGCCCAGAGCCGATGATGACGACCTTGTTATGCATTCCTTTGGCAGCAATCTTAGGAATCTGGGTGGACTGTTTCGAGTTCTGCTGGAGGCAGGCGGTAGCGATTGCTGCGACGGAGAAGCTGGGCACGTCGGCGCGAAGAAAGGTTCGCCTAAACGTCGAGGAAAACAGCTTGGCGGTATTGACTCGAGGAGCGGCCGTGTGCGCGTGTGACTTGTTGGTCGTCTGACCACGAAGGGACCAGAGGCGGGGGGGTAAGAGGAGAGGAGTAAGTGAGGGACAAGCGACGAGGAAGATAATGTGATGTTGGTGAATGCGACGTGGGCGAGACAGTTAGATGGGGCGGAACGGGATTTAAAGCAGAAGACCGCAAGAGAGGGGCGGCGACCTCGGAAAAGGCGAATGATGGAACGGGGGCGTCTAGTTTAGGAAAATGGTCTGGATATGCAGGTGAAGAAGTGATGTAGTACGAATCAGCCTTAGAGATACTATGTGAGAAGTATATGGAATTATTGTAAATTACAGGTACGCAGGTATGCGAGCGAGTCACCGAGGTTTTTGGAATCTTCTTACATCGATTTCAAATTATGTCCGCCCGCCTTCAGCATAAACGCTTCAGGTCCATGGCGTTACTAACAAAATGCGAAGGACCCCGCATTACTCAGCAACTTGCGCCATATCGCTAGACAATTTTTCTTGTGCAAGTCTGCTGCTCTATACGACTAACTGCGTTTTGTTGCATAGTCCGGTCTGCGAAAGATTGCTTTAAGTCGCATATCGAATTAGTTGACTCTTACAATTTGAGGACCTTGCTGGTCTCGGCAATTGAAGCCTCTCACCGTACATATCAACAATTTCATCGTGCAGGACTATTAGCTCCTACCATAGTGAAGCACTTTATCTAGGGTCTGAGATCTAGCCAGCCTACTACTGTACCGACGCGAGACGGACGTGGGAGACAACGCGGGTAGCCGATCACCACGTGCGGCCTTAACTCTATGAGGTCACAATTGAGATTCACATCTCAGAGCTCGTTAGCCGCCAATCGGAATCTTCTCCATCCACTTAATGCAGCCCACAGTTTAACACACAATGACCGAAGGTGGCGGCCGGCCGAAGCCCTTTGCACACCTATCATGTTGCTGCCAAAACGTCCAATCAAGTAGATGCAACTCTGCTACAATATAGATATATATTTTCAAACTCTAGGAGTTCTTAGCCTTGTTTAAACCTCATGTGCGAGAAGCACGTACTTAGCCCCTCAACCTATTTGTTTCTCCTCCATGATATCTATTGATGGTCCATATCAACTAATACCTCGGCTCATCACCCTGCCCCTGCCCCTGCCCTGCTTTTCTCAATCCGAACTCTACAGCGTGACCTAGGATCGTTTACAAAACATAAGAGAGGCGCTATGGCGCCTCAAGGAGAAATACCCGTTGCAGCCAATGTTTTGGGCGTAAGTGACCCTCTTATCCGATACCCCTGGAAACAGGGCTAACAAAGATGTCTACAGACGATCGGGACAGTGCTATGGTCCGTTCAACTAATACCCCAAGCATGGACAAACTGGCGACACAAGAACACCGAGGGCTTTCCCGCCGTCATGATGTTTCTGTGGGCGATATCGGGCGTGCCATTCGGTATATACGCTATCGTGCAGAACTTCAACATCCCGATCCAAGTGCAACCGCAGATCTTCATGCTCCTGTGTTTGGTCAATTGGGGTCAGATCTTGCTCTATTCTCAGTGAGTCGTTCACCTCCTTATAGAACTGAGCGCCGAGATGCATTTTTATACCTAGATAATAGAAGTAGACTAACGTCGTGTATCAATCAGTAAATGGCCACTCTGGAAGGTTTTCGGTGTCACGACCGGCACGGCTGCTATCTTCGCTGGCGTAGAGGCTGCCTTAATTCTCACAATACGTGTAAGTCCACGCAAGCCCACCTCAAGGTGCCACTTTCTAATCCTAATCAATCACCAGCCTATATACAAGGCTGGAAACGAGACCCCAGTCATCGTAATCGGCGTCGTAGCCGCCATCCTTCTCGCTGCGGGGTTGCTGCCCCCTTACGGCGAAGCCTGGAAGCGAAGAGGTCGCATCATCGGGATCAATTTCGTCTTCTTGACCATCGACTCGCTGGGCGCCTTCTTCTCCCTCTTGTCGCTCGCCGCTCAGAACAGCTTTGATGTCCTTGGTAGCGTCATGTACATCATTTGGTACGAAGAACTACGAATACCCTCACCCTTACTCTACCTCACTCACCTACTTAACACATTAACACACTCTACGCGCTGAGAAACGAGTAACTAACATCCTGTAAAGTATACTGTTAGAAATCGGGATCTTCGCATCCCACTTAATCTGGCTCTTCCGAACACGTCGAATAAGAAGAGACGCGAAATCCGAGAGCAAGACATTCGACGACATCATGGCCGAACATGAGCAGCACGGTCTCCCGTTCAAGTTTGCCGAGCGGAAGTCTACTTGGCCGTGGAGGAAAGGCAAACTTGATGAAGAGATCAGTTCTGGAGGTGATGACAAGGCCCCTGGCCTGCCTTCTAATACTAGTGGAATGGGGGATGTAACAGATATGAATCATGATGATATGAATAGACGTGGCCAAGAATAAGACTATAGATGAATAGAAAGATAGACATACCAAATAGGCGAGCTATCTATTTCTCTTGCTTATGTGGTATTTATATCATCTATGTTGTATCTTATCGAATGAATACTGCCCACTTCCTAACGACCTATAGCGAACTAGCCTAAAGTGTTCATCTAATCCCATTAAATAGCGCTATTAACTTCTCATCACGCAACATCTCTCAATCTGCCTCGGGTATAAACAACGGTCTACTCTACTCTACGCCACCAACGGCTCTTTCCCTTGGGTCTTCAAGTCGGCGCCTTTGCCGCCGTACTCGGGCGGCAGCAGCTGGCCGAGGGGCACCTTGCTACCGCCGAAGTCATCCTTGGCGAGGTTGGCGCCATTGGACATGGGGTGGAATTTTTTCTACGAAGTGGGTTAGACGGGTCAGTTACACTGCAATAATATCAGGGGAAAGAGAAGAAAAAGAAATAAAAAGAAAAAGAAATAAGAGACGAATAAATCAGAAACGCCTCAAGTGGTGGGAGAAACTTACAATGGTCCGCGCGGCGACGAACAACTTCATGAAGCCGTACATGAAGCCCATGACGGCGGGGACGTTGATGAAGAACTTCTCCTTGAGCAGCTCCGGGTAGGCGGTGGCGAAGACGCGGATGGTCTCGGTGCTGGCGGCCTTGACCTGCGGGGCCTGGCGCAGGAAGGACACGCCCTTGTAGTCATGCACCTGGAAGATCTTGTACGGGTCCGCGTCCGGGTCCGCCGTGATGGGCACCGTGGCCGTCGAGAGCGAGAGCTCTTGCACCGCCTGCTCCATTAGGGCTACGCGCCAGTTAATGAATCTATGACTGTGTTAGTGGTTATTGTTCTTGTTGTTGGACGTTGGTATAAGCAAAGAGCGACGGCTGGAGTATATATGTATGCGTGTGTGCATGTATGCGCATATGTATTATGTGTATTACATAATGCGGATGCTTATAAGCTGGGATACGCGGGAGATGACGGATGAAGGAGATGGATGGACAGAAAGATAGACAGACTTACTCCTCGAGATTGCCAAATGTGACATCGATAGACTTGACATTGCCATAGATATTCCAAGTGAAGATCTCGCGGGCCTTATCCTTGTCGTCGCCATCATCAGCAGCAGCAGAATAGGTGGTGACGTAACCCAGACCGCCGAACTTCTCCTTCGAAAAGGTCTGCTTGATGAGCTCGAGGGGTTGCGTCTTCTTGCGCCAGTCGAGGGTCTTGGTCAGCTGGTCCCGGGCCTTGACGACGTCGCCGTCGTTGGCGTTGAGGTACTTCTGCAGTATGATCTGCGTGGGCACGTGCGTGGCCGGGTCGGCCAGCGTCACGCCCCAGATCTCCGGGTGCTCGTGGGCCTTGGCCGTGGCCCAGAGCTCTTGGAGTGGTGTGGTCGGCTCATCTGGCAGTGGTGTTTTCGATGTTTCCTCTGCCTTAGTCTCTTCCTTGGTCTCTGCCTGTGTTGGTGCTGGTGCCGGTGCTGGTGTCTCTGATTCCGGTTGCTGTTGTGGAGCCGGAGCAGCAACAGGAGCAGCAGTAGTGGTATTGCTAGCGGTGGTTGCTGATGCTGGTGCAGCTGCTGCCTCGGGCGCCGGGGGGGCAGTTGCCGTTGGCTGCTCGTCACTCATGATGGCTTTTTTTGTAGTTAATACTATTTGGGTGGTGAAATCTTTAAATAAATCGATTTGGTAAGTGTTATTGTTATTGGAACCCGAATGAAAAACGACGATATTGATAAATATTTGGATGAGAGCTCCTGGCTTAAATAACAGTTCCGGGCGGGTTCGGAACGCTCTCAGGGGCTACAGTGGGAGATCATAGCGCCATGGCTTAATATCGTTGGGGAAATTACCCGATAATGAGCCGCACTTGCCGCTACCCAATCTCTGCCTCAGGTATCATGCCGCTTTTAGCGTCATCTCAAGACCTGCTTTGATATAAACTACAACGAACAAACTTGCGTAACTTCTATCTCATACAGTAACCCTAGAAGTAGTCATATATCATGGGAAACAGGCTGCCATTGCTATTCTACTAAATTTGAGTCGTGCATGCAAATGGGCACCTCGAGCAACTTCCTAGGAAGCCGTCTGACAAAGGTGCTGCCTCTCTCGCGCTCGCTTTTGAACACATCTAGTTGTCCATTCGAATTTTCGGGTGCCAGTCAAATAGAGCTTAATTTCTTATATTGAGCAATTTGTACGAGGTGACGCGTTCTAGCAGTGCTATGGTGATTTAGACCTAACATACTAAATACTGAAAAGTAGGCTTGCTCGACGCAGCATATTTAAAAGATCAAGCAAGATGTGACTCAGCCGCATACCTGAATACATTACCCTGCTGGTCGCTGCCTTCTTCATTAAAACCTCGTTCTATTCCCTGGGACGCATATGCTTTTGTATTTGGAATAGTCGCTCCCCTTGAGCCATCTTCTTCTCGCCAGTGACATTGAGTAAGGGAGCATAACATGGAGCAAGGGCTTTTCTTGTTCCAGCACTATTCTTCTCAACATACGCAGATGATGACAAGCCCACCTAAGCGGAAACTGAGAACCCTCTTATAATGGTGATTCCAACTGATCGTCACACTACTGGTCTCAAAGCCTGCGGCCTTAGCAAGCTGGTAGCTGCGCTCATCAACTATGGCTGCTGCAATACTAAGACACAGATCACATCTGCGCTGCTATGTATGTACTGCTTGAGTTTATAGAGAAGGATTGAGTGACTGCGATGGCTTAATGTAGAAGACACCTTATGGCACTTCGATATTCTGGCCGGGTGCTCCGTTCATAGGGTAATACTTCCCAAGGAGTGATTGCCGTACGAGTTGCTTCGAGTTGCTTAGCATATCGCTAGACCTATCATGGGTACCATGACTTGAGAAAAGCGATGTAGCCGAGATATAGAGACATGACTATGATGTGTTGATATGTAGCCAGAGGGCAACTATGAAATTGGCCGTTCTTGTAGAAATTCAAGCTGAGATAACCTGTGAGATGAATAACTGCGGTATCTCCGCAAGCAACTTCGCCTCGGCACAGGGACTTAGTATGTGGATTCTATAAAAATTTCATCTTCACCAATTGACATGGTATCGGCTGTTTAGACAGTTTATTACATAGGCAGGCCGCCGACGGTCACTGGACAGAATACAGTGAGCCAAATCTCAGCAAAAGCAGCAAGCGAGCTAAGCCTAATTTGAAATACGCCATCAATTTAGCGTTGGCAACCCCTGCGTCTACTGTGTCGCGGGCTCATCTTCAATCAGATAACTCATTCATCGTGAATCGTTTAACATGGTGAGTTTGGTTATAAAGCCTAGATGAGTATTTATTACTTCTTTCTCACAAATACTTCGTCGCGGGACACTGCGAAACTCGTTTTCCCATAGAAGTTAAATAACTCGAGATTCGAACGCGATGTAGCGTCTCATACCTATCTCATACCTCATACCTCATACCTCATACGGCACTGATACAATAACATATGCGGACGCGGCAGACAAGATGATTCAAGGTATCTTTTACGCGAGGTTTCTTCCACATGAAGGTATGCCGTTCTCTTAATCTTCGCTCATGTTCTGTCTCATCTTGATTCACTGCGTCACAACTATTATTATCCACCCGCACAAACCTGCAGTGTATCCAAAGTCATGGGTTATCTCAAGACACCCACTCCCTCTCATCATGTCTCATGAACTGATCAGCTTGCCTGTCCCGTCCATCCACGCCTCCCGAGTCACTGACCGACCGAGATAATTGACTGAATAACTGACTATTCTCTTATCCAAGGCACCAAAGTAGTAGCGCAGTCACCACCAGGCTGCGTCGTGGCGACGGAGTTCACGCCGCACCTCAAGCCGCCGCTGGTGGACTTCGACATCGTGCAGGAGTACATCATCCCGCGCAAGGCCTTCTTCAACCGGCTGGTGGCGGTCAACACGCCCGACGGCCGCCACAGCATCCTGGGCTTCCCCGTGTCCATCCCGCACGAGCGCTACCACCGCAACGAGTTCCTCTTCAACTTCGGCCTCGTCATCGAGTCCGACATCGACCAGATCCCCTACGAGCGCCTCGTGCGCCGCCTCGCCGTCACCTTCGCCGAGATGGAGCGCCAGAACGGGTACCTGAGCAGTGAGGGCCAGGTCGACGACGGCCGGCGCCCTATCGAGAGCTTGCTCGAGATTGTCAGGGAGGACTTGAATAATTACGGCGAGTGCATGATTCCCGTCGGTAAGTATTTTCTCTTTTCATGAACATTTATATATATACTCGTGATTTTTTTATAATTATACTCATCCCGCTCCCCGTATACATATACATCAACATACACTAACACACATATACATACAGACGAAGGCAACACAATAAACATGAAGCTATTCCCCTACCACGCGCCGCCACCCCCCGTGCACGGCTGGCACGTGCCGGTCCCCAAGACCAAATTCGCCGACATCGTGGACTCGACCTGGGACCTAACTCTCCAACGCATCCTGCCACACGTGGACGGCGTCAACGACGTGCGCCGCATCGCGTGGCTCGCCGACGTCTCGCTGCCGCTGACGCAGTGCGCGCTGCAGCACCTGCTGTACTACGACACCATCTTACTACTAGACATGTTCTTCTTCGGCTCGTGCTACGCCCTGCGCCCGGGCATCCACGACTTCGTGAGCAACCGCGCGGGCCTCGTGGACGAGTGCGCCGCCTACGTGTGCATAGCCGCCCCGCCTGCCGTACCTGTGTCTATCCCCTCGCATAGTAGTGCCGAGAATATCGGGGCCGGCCTCGGCATCCCAGGTTTGGCTCGGCATCATCATGGTAGCAGCGCAGTAGACCCCTCGACGACACCCCGGCCGCAGGTATATACAGACGCGAGCCGTCCGGCCACGACATCCTCGACGGTCTCGAGCCTCGCGGCATCATCCGGAGGAAAGACGGCGCTGTCGCACTACCAGCTGATCAAGCTGATGACGACGTTCTGCGTCGGCCGCAGCGTGATGGAGTGGGTGCGTCTGCACCAGGAGGGCGGCTTCGACGTCCTGCGGCACGTCGACGTGCGGCGGCTCGTGCAGTTTGGCGTTATCAAGGGCTTGCTGTACCGTGTGCACAAGTACGCGGTGTCCAAGTCGTATCTTTCGCTGCTTGCTACGGGCCGGCGGGCGGTTGAGGTCGGGAGGATGGCGGGTGGTAAAAACAGCACTAATAATAACGCCAATAATGCGAACAATACTAACAGCGGTATAAATAACAATATCAAGGGCACAGGCATAACGAAGGGGATGGGGAGGGGAATGGGGAAGGGAAAAGAAATAGCCAAAAGCCCCGACGATGCGCTCGAGATGAAGATGAGCAGTCGGAAGCAGCGGATCAACAGACTTACCCGGATCCGCGATGGCGACGACGACGACGACGACGACGATAACTACGAAGATACCGCTGATGAAGACGTCTATGCAGACGATTACGATTATAACCAAGACGAAGACGAAGATGCAGAAGTAGGAGAAGAGACAAATATCGGCGATGAAGGAGGAGGAGGCGGAAGGGGATATACATATGACCCGGCAAAAATCCGCAGGAAGATGCAGCGGTACGTCGACGGCCGGCATTGCTTCGACCAGATCATCACGGAGCAGAACCTCACCGACGCCGAGATCATGCAGAGGCTCAAGAGCTTCGAGCCGGGCGACGTGGCTATTTTGTATCGTTAGGTTTCCTAGGCAGGCTGGATAGGATGTGTTAACTGGATAACACTTACTCAGTTTTCATCCCATGCAATTCCATCTCTGAACTACTAGTCATCCTATATCATCCGTTTATATATATATAATCTTCATCCCTTAGACATGGTGTTTTTATACCCGATTCTTATCAGAATAGGCTCATTGCTAGCTGTCGTTACGCGTATGCTAATAAGGTCAATTTGAGGCCTTTATCTCGAAAGAGGTGCCAGGTTTACCTCACTTACCTAATCAAATGACCGAGATCACCGGGGTAAGAGTGTCTAAGTGAATGGATGGGAATAATCTTTTAGTCTACAACTCTCTACCAGACGTACAACTCGTACAAATCGTGCCGTCGGATCACATAGCCCGGCCGACCAATTATCCGTATATATTTACAACAGTAATACACAAGATCAATTATCTCGTTTGGGTAATGATTGGTGGTACTCGCTCGATCAAAACGAAGACTCGGACTCAGACTCAGCAGAAGGAGCGGCAGCTTTTGCCAGAGCTTCATCCCGCATCCTCTTCTTCTCCTCGAGCACCTTTCGTGCATCTTCAAGGACCTTATCAATAGCCGCGGTCTTTTGCTTTACGCTGAGCTGGACGTGAGGATTCAGCTGCTGAGCACGGGTGTACTTGTCTAGTATCTGTGCGGCGCGCGTCCGTTCGGGAGGGAATTTGATCTGTGGCGGTACCGAGGTATTCGCGTCCTCCTCCGCGATGTCCCCTTCGCGTTCCATCCGGGCTATCTGCTCGCCCACACGCGCGAGCTCGTTGGAGCTCAAGTTGGGATTCTTGCCACCGTTGGCGGCGGTCAGCTGTTCGCGTAGTAGACGCAGACGGCCCTTGCCAGGTTCGCCTAGGTAAGATCTCCCGCTTGCTTGCCATTCCTCGTCGCTGACCATCTCCACTATCCGGACGAAGTGCTTGCCACGTCGTAGGACGAGGATTTTCCCACCGATGAGAAAATTCTTCGTATCACCTGGGAACCAGTTCTTGACGGATTGGAAGGCTACCTCGCCCTCACGCATCTCTACGTTGTCGCGGGCTGACCGTCCAGGAGCCCCACCTACGTAAGCACCCCGGTGGGCTACCAGGCGATGAGCGTCATTGGCGCTGTCTGCTAGACCTGCGGCATATAGAATGTGCGCTATGGACTTCCCCAAGATGAGAGACTCGGGGAGCTGAATATCGGGTCGGAAGTTTACTGCTAGGTTGGGAGATGGAGGGGTAACGCGATCGGGATACGTAGCTATTTCCCCTACAGAGGTAGGGGTGATTAGCAGTGGCTTATCCTTGGAAAACATCTGGTGGTGTCGGGCTTGAGTAGCCTCGGCTTCGGGTATTCCATGCACGAGAGCGAGAACTTCAAAAGCAAGCGTGTGGTGAGCGTGGCGTTTAGGAGGGTCCAGGTTATGTTGTTCCATAGTCTTGTTAATCTGGTCGAGAGGAAGAAAGGTGAAGAGTTTCAGAAGCTTCTCGACCTCATCGTCTGGCCTTCGCATGAAGTATCCATAGAGATCAAAAGAATTGGTCATGAAAGGGTCCAGCCACATGGCATTGCCAGCACTTTTACCAAACTTGTTGCCCGCCGAGTCCGTCAACAGGGGCACGGTGAAACCCACCGGCGTATGCAACAAGTCAGCGGGCAGCCGCTCTTGCGCGTTAGGCTCGCTGTCCCGAAGCAGCTTGACGGCGTCGATGCCAGCGACAATATTGCCGTACTGGTCGGAGCCTCCTATCTGCATGCATACCCCTTTCGGGCCGGAGAACATCTCCCACCAGTCCCAAGCCTGCATCATGGGGTACACGAGCTCGGCAAGAGACATGCCATCGCCCTCGGCCATCTTCCTCTTAGCGGTCTCGCGGGTCAACATGGGGCCAACGCGCATGCGCTTGAACAGGCGGTTGACGACCTCGAGAAAGGGCGTCGTGTTGTACCAGCTACTGTTGTTCAGCAGTTCGCGGTTCCAGGCCCATTTTTTCTCGTAACCGTATCGCGCGGCCTGGGAATCGACGTTTCTCCACATGCGCTTCAACTGGTAGTGTATTTTGGTGGTGAACATGGCCCTGTCGGCCTTGGACACCTCCTCTCGGGTCTGAAGCCGGCCGGTCGGATCGCCTACCTTGGCCGTCGCTCCTCCGATGAGACTGATAGCGCGGTACCCGTGCATATACATCCAGAAGAGGGGCATCAGGGGTAGGAGGTGGCCGAGGTGGAGAGAAGCGGCGGTGGGATCGATGCCGACATAGACGCCTATCCTCTTGAGCCGCATAAGTTCGCGGATCTGGTTGTCGGTGCTGTAGATGCGTGCGCGTTGATTAGTAACGGTCAATGGTCAATCTCAATGTCAGCAAGCCAGAAGCCAGGGACAAACCCAACCTTACCCAGCAATATCCTTGACATAGCCACGCTCTTTGAAGCTGTCCCAAAGGTTCACTTCCTCTCCATTCTTGATCCTCTCAGCCTTCTGGTCCCATTCTTCCAGTGCTAGACGCCGCTTTTCCAAGGTGCCGAGATGTATGGGGCGACGATGCTGACGGGTTGCGGTGACGGATCGGAGGAGACATGTTCGGCAAAGTGTTCTGCGTGCTGGGCTCGACACCAGTCGCAAAACTTGCATCGACATCGACATCGACATGGCGACAAATGTTCGTAAGAGGAAGCGGAGAGCCTCAAAGCTCTATACTGTAGAAACTCGGGTCATGAGAAGAGATAATATTGCTTCAAGAAGCTTAATTAGAGGCTGTGAATGCAAAAATGAGTATTACACCATACGACTAGAGATAGATCGTGAACGGCTTCAGTCCATGATAATTACTTAGAAGATTCGCTAGCGTCTTGAACTTTTTTTTTAGGGTCCTGTCTGAATAGCGGGTCCACATGCGACGCTGAGTAAGATAGGTACGTACCACTGTTTCAATTCCTTAGCACGTTGCGTCAACAGCTGTGACGGCCTGATAATTAAGGCATCTAGTCTTCCGCTACCGAGACCAGCAGTCGGACAAAGCAGCCAATCACAGAGCTTCCAATTGTCCTCGGCAATCTTTACTCCAGCATTCCAGCCAGTCCCATCCCAATCCCGATCTAAATTCACTGCATCATCATCGTCCATTCAATCTTCAACCCAGGAACTTGTCTGCGGGAGATTGACAGCTTCCAACCCGAACAAACACCCTCGAGCGCGAGCATCGACGATCCAATACCGCCTCCCCATCGTCATCTACCTAAGTCATCCGGGAATTCTCGCAAGGCACTCTTGGGTGATTGGTTGCTTGATTGATTGATTAATTGAGGCCTTCGAAATCCCCTCCAAAAACTCGTAACCAACAACCACAATGGCGTCCGCGATCCGCCCAATGCTGCTAAGGCAGACAGTCCTCTCCGCCGCCACCCGACGAGCCACCACTTCTCCCGCCTCTGCCATTCTCTCAAGGACATCCCCCTTTCAATCCGCCATTGCCAAGGATGCCGTCCGCGCAGCCGCTTTCCACACCTCTAGCCGGAGAAGCCTGCTTCCCCCGGGACCTCAGGTGATCAAGGGAACCGGTAAGTGTCGATTGATATTCCTATAATCAGCGCATCTATATATACATATACATCTCCGTGCGCCAATGTATATATATACTCAGTACTAACCCTCACCTCCACCAGTCAACGACGCCGCCCCGGTCCCCGACCCAGCGCCCACCCACGGCTCCTACCACTGGACCTTCGAGCGCCTGATCGCCGCGGGTCTAATCCCGCTCACCGTCGCCCCCTTCGCGGGGAGTTCCCTCAATCCAGCGCTCGACGCGACGCTGTGTGCCCTGATGCTCGTGCACAGCCACGCCGGCATGCAGTCCATCATCATCGACTACGTGCCCAAGCGCCGCTTCCCGGGCGCCTACAAGGCCTCGCTGCTGCTGCTCAACGTCGCCACCGTGCTCGCCGGCATCGGGCTGTACGAGTTCGAGACGAACGACGTCGGCGTCACGGCGGCTGTGAAGCGTGTCTGGAACGCTTAGATAGATGTGTTGCCGCTTTTTCACCCTTTAGTCTTGCTGTTGGGAATTAACGGGTCTCCCCCTAGACCTACGGTTTTCCCTAGATCGGGTCTTTTTTGGATTACGAGAGCCATAAGACGGGCCCGGTCAGGGGAAGGAAGTGAAAGCCGCTGCTTGCCTGATGAGATGAAGACGAGATAGCCGGGCTGGACTGGGCTGGACTGGACTGTATGAATTGATTGAAGAGAGACAACGGATTCTTTTTGTAAGAAGGGGAGGTAGGCTGGGCTATCTCCCTCTGAAAGAGGCGAAAGAGCATCAATCAGTCGGAGTAAGATTTTGGTAAAACATACTTACCTATCTATCTACCGCTGTCTCCAGTCTAGCCGTGTATCCATTAACACCAGTATATAAATAAAAACAATCTATCACATTGAACAGTCACATAGTACATAGGGGTTTCATTCAACAGTTGTACTGGGACGTAAAGCCCGGATTTGATGAATTGACTCACTCTCACTATCCCTCGTCATTAAATATGGCATGGTATGACATGGTTGGTTGGTTGATCGGTTGGTTTGGTTATTCAGCACCACCACTTCCACCACTCCCACTAACATCCCGCTTCCCAAAGCGCGCCCCGAGTCCACTGATCGCTATATCCCTGCGGAAGAACTTTCCGAAATTCCTCAGATTCTCATTAATACTCGCGGCATTCTGTCCCGCCCCAGCACTTCCGCTCCCTCCTGCTGCTCCTGCCGCAGCGGCCCCTTGCATCTGCCCCGTAGACGACGGCGTCCCCATCCTCTCTACACCATCGCGGGCCGCAGAGAGCAGTTTCTCGCCCAAACTCGTAGGGTCGAAGCGCGCGACGGGCGCCGCAGCAGTAGCAGCAGCGCCGACGAGACCGGCACTACCCAACCCAGAAGAAGAAGAACCGGTGAGTAAAGGCGTGAGCAGCGGGCTCTGCGCCACGAGCTTGTTCCCGCTGGTAGAGGGCGTGGCGTCGCGGTGGATGCCGAAGAGCTCGACGAGGTGCGGCTGATCGCTCTTGCGCACGCCTTTCAGCTCGAGGATCTTCCGGAAGTTGGTGTCGGAGCGGTCGCCGATGTGGATCAGGTACGCCTGGACGAGGCCCTCGGGAGGCGAGGGGCGGACCTGGAGGGTTTTGAGGAGCGGGTCGATGCGCGTCATGGTGTTGTTGACGCGCTTCACGAAACCGGCTGGGGGGTTGTGGGATGTGGTGGGTGAGGGGTTGTGGTATGAGAGGAGGTTTTCAAAGGCTTTGGTGAGAACGTATTTATCGAGAAGCATCTGTATGCGTCGTGTTAGCAACCAAATACTATATATCTTATATGAAAAGAAGGGTTTCGTAAGATGTGAGACTTACCTGTTCTGCACCAACCTCGGAAACGGGTCGGCACTGCGCGATGTTGGCAATATAAGTGTTGGCGATGCGTTCGACTAGATTATCGGCAAATGCCCGCGCATACTGCGGCTTTACAACAATAGACAGGATCTCCTCGGTTTTAGCGTTGACATGTGAGACCAGCTCGCCCACGTATGAGCTTTGATCCCCTACGCTCTCCATCTTGCTCCAATTCGTGTTCTTCATCTCACGCCACGCGCCGTCGCAATCCGCCTCTACCTTATTGACGAGTGCTAGTACGGCCGTGCTTGCGACGCCGAGGAACGCATCAGCCTGAGATGTGAGGTCGACTTTAGACACAAGCTCGCTATCGATGCGCTTCTTTATGCTGTCTTCTAATTGCCCAGTGTTTGTGTGCCAGAAATCTGCCGTGTTCATCACGAGAATAATGTCTTGTATAGATGCCGCTGCCTGTGCTGGCCGTTGTAAAATGGCAAGCAGTACTTGTTGTGCGTACTCATCCAAGTATTTGGCCAGTATTTTCGCGAGGTCCAGTAGTCTCTCGGATGTAGATAGCTTCGCACATTGCGATAACGTGAGCTTATAGAAATGAAACAGCTCGATGGCAGAGCTGATGACGGCCTGTGGCGAGAATTCTTCATCGGCAGGTAGCAACGGCTGAGCTTTGTATTTTGGGATCATGGCCGCCAGAGCCTTATCCTGGGAATCTACCCACAGGCTCAAATATGGTTCGAAGGCTACGGAGATTGACCCGTTAAAAGTGTGCGTTCTCTCATCTGCTGAGCTGAGAGTATCGATGCTTGCCCTTGGTTCGTTCGAAAATCTTCTTTCTATACTCTGCTCGAAGTCCATTGTTTCCTGGAGACAGCTGAGAAGCAAATTCACGTCAATCTTGGCGCCGTCGACCTTGCGCATGCTCTTCTCCAATATTCCCTTATAATCATCCCTCGTACCGTCGCAGAACGCCATAGCGAGTGTCTCACCAACGCGCCAGTGAGGGGGGAATATGGAAGCGTGTTCCTCCTCGTAGACCTTCATCATCCGCTTGAACCACGCATACCGCCTTCCGATATTGTCAAGGCTGCCGGCCTCGTCGTTGCCCCTGAATACCTGGCGGTACTCGCGCAGTTCCGTGTTCACATACCAGGTAACAAGTCGGGCCCGGGCAGTATCGCCTAAGGCGTCCATGACTCCGCAGGCCTCGACTAGGGTGGCTTTCCTAGCGCCCACCTCGCCCTTTGCGAATGCGATCTCAAAGTCCTCACAGACCTGCTCCAGCAGCTCGCGCTGGACCTCGCCGACGCCGCGGCTAAGGGTGGCGATCTGGTCAATGCTGCGATAGCTGTTGAAATGGCGCATGAGCTGGATGACGGCCTGCAGCAGCGAGGCGCACTCGCGATACTGACGCGTCTTGGCCAAGCCGCGCAGCTGCTCGTAGGCCGTGGTCAGCATCTGCAGGCGCTTGAGGGCGGTCATGGACAGGGTCAGGTTCTTCTTGGTGCCGTCGAGGCGCTTGATGTCGGCGGTCATGGAGGTGATGTTCTGCTCGGTCTGGATGGCGCGGGCGCGGACCGTCTCGATCTTGCGGAACAGCTCGCCCAGCTCGGCCTGCGCCGACTGCATGCGCTCCAGCGACGAGTCGGGCCCGTAGGCTTGGGCCGTCTGGCGCGCGGCGATCTGCGTCGACAGCGCATCCTGCTCCGACCGCAGCTTCGCCGACACGGAGCGGATGGACGACACGGTCGACGGGTGCGGGAAGAGCAGGTTGAGGTGCTGTATCGGATCGTAGTCGGCTGTTGGTGCGCGTCAACATGCGTGTATATGTCAGTCTCTCTCTCGCGCTCTCGTCATGCTAACAAGGGGTCTCAACTATGTGTTGGAGCTTGCTCTCTAACCTGCGTCCAGCGACAGCGACTCTGCTTTATTACCGTTCATCTTGAACAGCAGACGGGAGACATCGAGGGCCTCGGTCGAATTGGCCGTGTTCTATCGACGTTTGCCAGGAGATGTATCGTGCCTAAAAAGTAGTATGCATGTGTTTAAGGGTCTCCGGCTTACACTATTTGGTGTTGAGCTAGGGGTGTATATTGAGCTTAAGTGTCTAACCTAAGGGCGGTACATGACAAGGGTGCTTGTCTCTGCCGCAGGTAGCCCCTGCCTGCAGCACCTACATATGTAGCCCGGATCTGTATTTACAGTACGTACATCTACCCGATATTGCCATATACTCTGCTTAATAGCACTAGTACTCACACGCCATTATAAAGCCCCTTAATTACAATGGTTCAGGACTTGATGCTTTTTCCGACTTCTCTGTAGTCTTATCTAAATTCAAAGTGAGCTCGATATTAAGTGACCCAATACGGACCGAGTTGGTTTCACGATACGAAACGCCATAGCCCTCTAATGTCCACTCAAGAACCTAATTGTATTATGTCCAGTATCTTTAGTCTGAGTAGAACCTTGTTCAGCTTAGTTACAATTAACAAGTCCTTGGCCAGGATTGTAGAAGCCTTGCATTTCACCTCTGGCCTTAGTCTCGCCCACTTAACCAGACAACCAAGTGGGAGATGCTGTAAAAATGCATTCTCTATCACTTCCCGCCTTCTGTTCGATCCATGCCATGGGGGGCGCTTTAATCCCCCTTGTTTGTCCTCATATACACATGCTGGAAAGAGAAGAGCCGGTGCTAACCGGAAGTAATGCCATAGGCGGTGCGCATCATCGCCTCTTGATTATATACTTTCGTCATGTCATCGCGACGCTTATTACGCCCCCATCCGTTCCTACTGCGCTCTCCACCAAAGACCGTGTTGAGTCGTGGCTCATAAATACCCCTGACACTATTCCGTGGTTGTGACGAGCGGAAACTGGTTGTGTAGCCAGAAGCCATACACTACAAGCACCCGCGGTCACAGATGTCTTACGAGCTAAGCAGGTGCTCGATGGCGCCCTGCACGCTTCCGCCGCTTCGCCGCAGGGCCGCTACATTTCTGTCAAAATCGTAGAATCCCATGTCGTTTAGTTGACGGAGCTGTTCTGCGTATCGTTCTTCGGGTGGTCGGTTGTCAGGCGGAGGAGGCGGCGACCCCCCCGATCCGCCCATTCCTAGGAGCTGCATTATTTGCGGCAAGTTTTCGGGGCTAATGGCCGGCAGACCAAAGGGATTGTTGGCAGCATTCTGGTTCGCGCCGGGAACGGCGCCGCCGAATAAGCTAGCGAACGGGTTAGGCGGTGGGCTTGAGGCACCCTGCGCATTTGCTCCTTGTCCTTGGCTCGTGGCGGCAGTGCTAGTGGTATTATCAGTAGCGGTTGTGTTGTTGGCAGCCTGGGCGCCTGCGTTTCCGGGAGTTGGGCTGGTCGCCCCCGACTGGCCCGCGGCGGCAGGTGGCATACCGAAAGGGCCAAAGAGACTAGCAAGGGGATTAGACTGGCCGCCGCCCAGACCCGCCATGCTGGCAAAGGCAGCCGGGTCGAACAGGTTGGGCTGCCCTTGCGTGGCGCCGTTATTGTTTGCAGCGCTGTCATTCCCAGTGCCAGGGGTGTTGTCAGTTACACCGGGCATGGGGAAAGCGCCCTGCCCGCCGTTGCCTCTCATCATGCGCTGTAATCGGGCGGCGCTTCGGAGAGCATCGGGATTCGTCATCATCTGACGGAAGAGTGGTGAGCGGACCATCTCACGCGCATTGGGGTTGTTCCGTAGCATGGGGTTGGACTGTATCATCATGTCGAGGAACTGGTCGTTGTTCATCATCTCATTCATCTGCTGGGCAACGTGCGGGTTGTTGAGCATGTTGGCAAGCTGATCCTCGTCCATCATCGAGCCAACCATCTATGAACACATAAACCGTATTAGTGATAAGGCTGCGTCTTGATCTCAATTTGAGTTCTGCAGAGGTGTACTCACACCACCGTCGGGGCCGAACATGTCGGCCGATGGCAGGTTGGTCAAGCCTGCGTATCGCGCGCCGGTCAAGCCGGCCAGGGGGTTGTTTGCGGTGCCGGCAGCCATGTTGGTAGGAACCTGGGGCGCGGCGGGAGTCGAGGTGGAGGACGACGCGGGGGCTGGGGCGGGATTGCTGGCTGCGCTCTTGACGAGGTGGATGGTATTGCCGGGCTTGATCTTGTAGGTGCTCAGAGCCTCTTCGTTCTTGAGAACGCGGCCCGAGTAGATGAGGCGCTGGCGCTCGGGCGGGATGTCCTCGAAGTCGGCGCCGGCGAGCTTGGCCTTGAGGTCGGCCACGGTGGCGGACTGGGCCATGGTGATGGTGTGCTGCTTGTCGCCCGACGTCTTCACCTTGAAGGTGATCTGGGGGTCGGCAGCGGCCCCCTCGGCAGAGTCGGCCATGGCGGCAAATTGAGGGATATGGTCGCTGGAGGACGGGCGGTTTGCGCGAGGTCGCTATCAAGCTGCGCTTGGGGAAGATAAGACGGATGATCAACTATCGCAGGCGGGATGTTGTGAGGGAAAAGCGGCCGATGAATGCGACACAGCACAGAGTAACGGCGAGATGGGCGGAAGGGCAGGAGAGACGCTAGGGAAGACGCAAGGGAGTTAGATGCTAGTCAGAGGTGCAGCAGCATTACGAGGCAGAGGCAGAGGCAGGTCGGCTAAGTTAGCAGATGATGATGGTGGACGGATGTTGGTGGGGCAGGCTGGCCTCTGGCGCGTAGGTTACCTATCTAGTAGGCGGTCGTCATCCGAGGGCAGAGGCCCCAAGGTGGCGGGATTAGAGACCCTGTAGGTTAGGTGGGTGGATGCTAGGAAGTACCTACAAGTAGCGCACTGAGGCTGCAACCTTCACTAACTATTACTAAACTCCAATTTTAGATCTTCTTTACCCTATTCATTGTACATGATTGCCTGCCAGGCATTCTCCTAATAGTGATAGAGCATTCAACTATAGCAGGCGCCTATCTAGACGCCTAACCTACCGACTTACATGGTAGGTAAAGAGCACCCCAACTTCTGATATTCACACTTAGCCCATTTTCATGACCGGATGATGATCAGATCTGAGTCGATAAGTAATATCGATGTACTCTACGGAGGTTCTGGCCAAAATTAAGTGGCATGCTCAACGTCTATATAACGTGTCAATAAATAAGCTCCTATACAGTGTAGGCATTAGTTTAACTAGAATAGTTAGTTCTTGGCAGTAGTTTCGCAGCTAGATAAATAATCTCTCGGGCCGCAAACGGCTTACGTAACCTGGAATTCTTTCAGATCGGGCCGTTTACAGGTGCTGCCATCTACAATTAATTATTCCTAATTAGGTTATTCTGACAGTACCTGTCAGTCGCTTACACTGTGACTCTACTTCAAGTATGCCACTTGATTTTGGCCAAAACCTCCGTACATCATGAGTATTCGCGGCCACCAGTTACATTACAACGAATATCCGCTTTGTCTGAGAAATGAGACACGATTGACCTTATCTAGGTAGTAATAAGTACATAGGCGGCTAGGTCGGTAGGCGTCTAGCCCTTCAAGTTCTCACTCAGCCATATCTAACCCCCACAAGCTCATTCTCTTGGCATCTATGACTTTCCGCACTTAGTGTTGGCTCGTGGGTGGTGTCTCTCGCGTCATAACACGGATTGACATGAGTTTCATGCAACTGTACACATAACGGTCTTACGCTTATAAGCTGCTCAGCTACATCTATATCGTAAATGGGTGCTGTGTAGGGTTTAAAAAGCGCAAACACAGAGTCTTGGCTTTTCTCAATATCAGTACTTGGTCATATCCATCTGTTTTAAAGGTAAGTAAAAAAATACCCGCTGGAAGACTGGACTGGGTGGCAGCGAAGCTTCTTCTTTCATTTCTGCAACTTTATATATTTTTGTTCAAGTTTTCCGATATCCAGGCTTATACAACAAATTCATCAGTATTTAAGTATTGTACTTGGCCACTGGTATTTGAGATGATGTGCTCTATGTTGCCCGAAATGGCAAAGACCCAACGACCCTGCCAACTTGAGCCAATCAGACACGATACCGAGGCTCAACTCGGCGCAGTTGATGATGGTTGGCTACCTGCCTCTCTCAGTAACCATATCAACATCCTTTTCGCAGTGCAATAAGGCTTTCTTCAGCCGAGCGATTCATTCTCACTTATCTAATAGCAGTAGCTAAACGCAAAGGGCGTAATAAAACTCTATCTAGCAATTATCTTTCATTATTCTTTGAACCGTGTTTTAAAGATAAATCATGCGGGGCATCCAGGTTGCCGAGTATGTCAAGGTAAGACAAATCCAACGCCACAAATCATGACGAAGATGGATGTTAATATTGAGACATGCATAGGGCCCGAAGGAGCTCAGGGTGACAGATCTCTCTGATCCCAAACCGTCACCCGATCAGTATCTCATCGAGGTGCACGCGGCAGCCACCAACTTCTTTGACATCCTTCAAGTGCAGGGCAAATACCAACACCAACCTCGTACGTACTACCTTCACTCACTCACTCACTTATTTACTCACCCTAAGACGCTTTTCATTCACTTTACTCACCAACAACTTGTTCACAGCTTTCCCTTGGGTCTCGGGCGCCGAGTTCTCAGGCGTCGTCCTCGCGGCGCCCGCAAACTCCAAGTCGCCCAAGTTCCCCGTCGGCAGCCGCGTGTTCGGCGCGAGCCAGGGCGCCTACGCGACCAAAGTGTGCGCCACCGAAGAGCAGCTCCTCCCTGTGCCGCAAGGCTGGTCCTTCACGGACGCGGCGGGTCTCTTTGTTACGGCACCCACGAGCTACGGCGCCTTGGTCCTGCGCGCCGGCGTCAAGGCGGGCGACTGGGTCCTTGTGCACGCCGCGGCCGGTGGCGTGGGCTTGGCGGCCGTGCAGATCGCGAAGGCGTTCGGCGCCACGGTCATCGCGACGGCGGGGACGAAGCGCAAGCTCGATGTCGCGCGCGCGTTTGGGGCTGACCATATTATCGATTACCGGGATGCGTCGTGGCCGGAGCAAGTGCGCAAGCTCACGCCCAAGGGCCGTGGTGTCGATATTGTGTATGATCCCGTCGGGTTAGTCGATAAGAGCACCAAGTGCGTGGCCTGGAACGGACGCATCCTCGTCGTTGGGTTCGCCGCGGGAGCCATTGAGAAGGTCGCGATGAACAAGGTCTTGCTCAAGAATATATCGCTTGTCGGCATCCATTGGGGCATGTATGCCAAGTTCGAGAGGGAAAGCGTTCCTGTCGTGTGGAAGGGGATCAACAACCTCATTGAGCAAGGGAAGTTCAAGAGTACCGTATTTACAGATAAGGAATTCGTTGGGCTTGAGGCAATTCCCGATGCCCTGGTAGCCCTCGGTGGTAGGGAATCATGGGGCAAAGTCGTCGTAAAAGTTCCCCAGTCAGGTGAGAGCAAGTTATAATTTTGGACATATACATAGACTTTATTTCATACCATGTACGATACAGTATATTTTCCACACACGATGTAAGCTCCAATTTCTTGGCTGCTATAAGTTTCAATTGCCTTGGTTATGTCACAAAAAAGCCGCAAAATTGTGTGACCGAGCAGCTTACCTTGCAATGTCACGAGTAATAAATCACATATTATATACGTGACACCGGGCAAGCTAGAATCTCAAGAATCGACATGCAAGCGACAAGAGAACAAAGTAACTACTTCAATAGATACTTTGCGGTATATTAACAGCCTTATACACCTCATCACACCCACCTATCACGCAATAGTCTCTTTCAACATCGTATGTCCTACATGTCCCGAATATCCGATCTGTATCTGCATACTCTCCAGCACCCTCCACTTCATCTCCGCGGGCGTCTTAACAATATCCATACCAGAGAACGCACCATGCGTGCTACCGAACTCATACTCCTTCAGAATACTCCACATGTGCTCCAGCGCGTCAGGCGCAAGCGGGATCATGTTTGGATAACTCCACATGAACGCGAAACTGCTCATGCCAGACGGCCTCTCGCGCGCCGCGCCAACCGCATTGGTGTCCCAGTTGCCCAGCCCGGACGGCGTCGCGAGGAAGGTATCGGCGATCAATAGCCGGTCTTCAAACAACATGACCAACGACCCGGGGAAATGACCCCCTAGCTTCAACACCGTGGTCCCGAATATCCGCGTCTCAGTCTCCGTGATGAAAATCTGCCGGCTGTCGTCTTGCTGCGTCAGCCACTCTTTATCCTCAGCCGCGAGGTACACAGGGCAATCGAACGCCCGCGCCCACTCCAGATGCGTAGAGTAGTAATGCGGATGCGAGATGACGATGGCCTTGAGCCCGCCCAGTTCTTTCACCTTGGTAATCGTCTCGTCATCGAGCAGCGTGACGCAATCCCAGAGGATGTTACCCTCGGGTCCGCGCACGAGGATCGCGCGCTGGCCTATGGCGACCTTGGGCTGCGTGTGGATAGCGATGAGCCGTTCCGGGTCCGCGGCGATGGGGGTGAAGACGTTCTTGTGCCCGTCTGCGCGCAGCGCGTCGAGCGAGACGAAGGATTGCCCGCTCGGCGGCACGTACTGTCGCGGGTCATCGCAGATGAGGCATGTGGTGACTTTGTGCCTGTCGTCCGTGGGAAACTGGGTGCCGCATGTTTTGCAGACCAGCCAGGAGCCGGTCCGCTTGGGGTCATACGAAGGCTTATTTTCCGATGCCATCATAGTATGATACTACGATCTATGATTTTATTTGTAGACGTTGCAGCCAACCTAACGTCACCTAGCCCAACTAGATCGTCGTTTCACATGTCCACTTATATAGTCCGATTCGTGGTCGAACGAACACGTGGTACAACGCCGAGCCTCATTATTCGATATTAGTTGATGAGGGGCTCTTCTCTAGGGTAGGATGAGCCAGCACGGGTTGAAGAGGGATCAAAAGATGGCATTTGAAGTTTTGAACATCGCTCTATCGTTACACCTTCTTACCCCCCTTTATATATCAATACCCTGCCTCGAGACTAGTGTACCATCATGGAATGAGTCGAATAGTTGTTCAATCTTCTGCCATTTCCATTATGTACGTGACCAAAGATTGGCCAGCCGATGTTCGGATCAGTCTGTCAACCAACATAGTCTCAACTATCACCGATGACCTAATTCAACCAGGGGTGTACTCTACTGCAACTCCCTAATCCATGCTCAGTAAGTGAAAGTGCGCTGTTTATCGCCTAGATTGGGCGATTGAGATAGCGCATGGTGGGGCGCGGACTAGGGATGAGGAGACTGGGGGAATGCCCCATTTCCTTGTGGGGAAGTCCCACGCGGTTCATCAAGGGGGCTTTACTGGGCGGCTAGGAACGGATGTGCATGCTATATCGGCCTGTTTATCTACACCTACATAGTGCTACTTAAGTAGCTATCTATCTGTCGGTCACGGTGAGATTGGAAACCGGACCTCGA
Source organism: Xylaria sp. FL0064 (assembly GCA_022593225.1). Lineage (NCBI taxonomy): Eukaryota > Fungi > Ascomycota > Sordariomycetes > Xylariales > Xylariaceae > Xylaria > Xylaria sp. FL0064. The sequence continues at coordinate 671,999 of JAJKLE010000014.1, read as the reverse complement.
TTGGTGACAAAGAGTGAGAAGGGCAGGAAGGGACATAATCTGTTTCGATAAGCTGTGCGGAGTTATACTTACTCTGATGCCCAATTAACCAAAACAACTCATCAGCTTCCCTCATGGTCTCCGTTCTTCCTCAGTCTAAGACATAAATCAATTTTACCAGTTCTCACCGTCTTCACTGGCAAGTGGGATAAGCTATAATAATTACCCCGGAAAGCTACTCACTAACTCCTTATCTGCCAATATGGTATTCTTCCTCGATTATCTACAACATAAACGTGACTGGTAGGTATTACCACCCATCGCCCGCAAATTCCATATCTACATCCCCAGCGCTCGCATCAGCTCATAGATTCCAAGCAAATTCAAGCAGAATGAACGGATTGAGCGGATTAAGGCACTCAGCCGGTATCGGGGCCCTTTCACGCCCCTAGATAGGGAAATCGTAGACAGGCCAATTGAGGAACTTGTTGAAGATGTTCAGAAAGGCGCGCTAAAGCCGTCAATGCTTCTTGACACCTACGGCAAGGTGGCGTTGAAGGCCCACGAGAAGACCAACTGTGTCACCGAGGTCATGATCCCCGAGGCCGAGGGCTGGATCCGAGACGGCTCAATTAACTTTAAAGGTCCCCTGGCTGGAATACCAGTAAGCCTGAAGGATACGATAAATGTTGGAGGCTTCGACTCGACGGTCGGTTTCAGCAGTTTCGTTGGCAAGAAGTACGCCGAGGACGGCCCGACCGTTCGGCTTCTCAAGGATGCCGGAGCTGTCCCTTACGTTAAAACGAACTGCCCCATCACGCTGCTCAGCTTCGAGTCTACCAACGATGTCTGGGGTCGGTGTACTAATCCTCACAACAGCAAGTATTCGCCTGGTGGCTCGACCGGCGGTGAATCCGCGCTTCTCGCTTTGGGCGGTCGCATAGGGATTGGGAGCGACGTGGCTGGTAGTGTTCGAGTACCAGCTCACTTCTCCGGCATTTATTCCCTTAGATGCTCAACCGGACGGTGGCCGAAAGCCGGCTTCTCGACAAGCATGCCGGGTCAAGAGGGCGTGCCAAGTGTCTACAGCCCGATGACCCGAACTCTGAATGATTTGACATATTTTACACGAGCTGTTATCGGCATGCAGCCCTGGAAGTACGACTACTCTGTTCATCCCCTCGCTTGGCGGCCCGAGATCGAAAAGGAATATGCGGCGAAGAGCAAGATTCGCGTAGGCATCTTGCGCACCGATGGCGTCGTAGACCCGAGTCCAGCTTGCCGCCGCGCGCTTGAAGAGACGGAAGCAGCACTGAAGCGTGCCGGGCACGAAATCGTAGAAATTGACCCGCCTTCACCTTATGAAGCCTTGTATCTAGGCGCACATTTACTGAACGCCGACGGTTGTCAGATGTTCAAGTCCTTCATGCGAACTGGTGAATGGAATGACCCGGGAGCCGACCAAATGGACTGGCTGATGCGACTTTCGCGCCCGTTCAAATACGTTTACTACCTTTGGGTGAAGTATGTTCGGAAAGACGACATATGGGCTGGACTTATCAAGGGCTGGCACCAGAAGACCGCTTACGAAAACTGGCAACTAGTTGCTAAGCGCGAGGCATACCGAAGCAAATGGTTCGACTGGTGGAATAAGGTCGCCATCGACTTTATCCTCTCTCCCACCAATGCTACCCCCGCCGTTCCCCATGACGGTATGAAGGATGCAGTCAGCAGCTGTGGATACACGTTCCTTTTCAATGTGGTATGCACCCCTCTAGAACATCGGTATCACGTATATCACGCATAAGTATGTTACTAATTGCCACAGCTCGACTACACTGCCGGCTGCATTCCCATTACCCACGTCGACAAGAATGTCGATCAGCTGCCACCCGGGTTCGACATTCGAAAACTCAACAGTGTTGCCCAGGGAGCTTACAAGCTATACGATGCCAATGACATGCACGGTCTTCCGGTCGGTATTCAGGTCGTGGGACGTAGACTTGAGGAGGAGAAGGTATTGGCCATTATGGAAAGGGTAGAGGATGCGCTAGGGGACAAGGTGTATAAACAGCTCGATATTGACTAAACAAGGCCCTTTTTTCCGCTCAACATAGTGTAGCTAAAGAGATATCTGTGTCGTCGCATACTAATACTACCGCGAATCGAGGCACCCGTAAGGTAAATAATTGGATAAATAAAGACTACACATTGATTTACTTTTTCTACTCAGCCATAGAATGAGAGTAAAATCTGCGCTACAGCGCGGATCCTCGGACTAAGTATGCGGCACATATTATCTCACCAAATCCCAATCGTCGTGATAGCCTGATGCTCAAGTAACGGAAACAACTCTAAATAAAGAACCAAGGAAACCGAACATTCCGTCTTGTATTCTCGTTAATCCGAGATCCATCCCGACGTCATGACTTCGCCGTTCATGAAGTGCTAGTAAACGCAGTCGAAGCAGAGCTGAGGGTCCGCTTCTCGCAGAACTCCTGGCCCTGGCCCTGTGTCTGCGTCTGCGGCTGTTCCTGTTTTTGAGCTTCCACATCCTCCTCAACGACGCGGCGTCGCGCCGCCCACAGATACCACGTCCCCAGCGTCACCGAAGTAATGACGACGGTGACGGCGATGTACAGCCAGATGTACGGGCTTACGCTCAAGATCTCCCCGTGCATGCCCTTCCATTCGAAGATGCCCATGGAGAAGAGGGTCTGGGCGAATATCAGATCAGATTAGAACCATGACGCTATTTGACAGGAAGAGTGTAGAAAAGGGGGGAGGGTGCGGGAGACATACTGCGACGAATGTGGCGGGTAGGAAGACCATGGTTAGTAGTGCAATCGACTTCATCAGCTCGCTGTCCCGTCGCGTGTGCTGCGCCACTTTCAGCCCGTTGTGCGCGATTTCGAGGTTCGTGAACGTGTCTTTGCGGCCTATCTGATTCCACTCCTATCGAGCGGTCAGCTGAACGAACTAGCCAGGTTTTCTAGTTCTAGGGTGAGAAATCCGGCTTTTACTTATACTTACGAGTTGGGATGCAAGGCCCACGCCGTCGATGATGGTCGCGCATTTCTGGATGTGCTCTTCGAACTCGTCGACGAGGTGTTTGAGGCGCTCTTTGATCTTGGTTCCCGTCTCCACTAGTCCGCGGAGTGTTTCAGGCGCTAGGTCTATGGCGAATCCGTACTGGTCGGTTCCCGGATTGAGCATGATGTCTTGGAGTTCATTGACGTGCTCTATCATGTCTTGCATCTTGCGCTTGAATGCCTTCAGCCCATTTCGTAGGTCTCCCATCTCCAGCCAGTCTTTGATGGACGTTGCTAGAGACGGGGAGAGTGGTTGCAGGTCTGTTTTCTCTAGGGTGAAGTTATTGTTGTCTGCGATGCTGATGATTTGTTGGATTAGACGACTGATCTTGTTCCTCACCAGCCGGTCTAATCTGTCTCTTTCGAGCTCAGCGAAGAGCACAACTAGGACCATTGGATGAAGTACGGGCAAATCCGAGCTTGATAGGCGTCTGATGATATCCTCTGTGGTCTCCTCGTCACAACCGTACATAACTGCGTCGGTTGTAAGAGTCCGGGGAGTGAACGTCACGGATAAGCCTAGATCCCCTTCCCATGATGCTGTCGATCTACAGTTGTATACTGACAAATCGAGGTTAGTATCTAGGACGAATGATTCATACTGGTGATTGTGAGAACAGAAAGGCATACGAACCTATTGATTGTTGGAGAGGGGAGTCCCAAGACTGAAACTTCCTCATAAATGCACAGCTAGTATTGCGATTAATGGTTCTGGCGATTGTGCCATGAATTTTGAATCCTGTTATCAACTCCCTGAATGTAGACTCAGAGAAGGGTAGATATGATAGAACAGCAGGATCGAACGCTCCCGTCTGAGCCCTGGCACCGAGTCTATAGCATTATTAGTACCACGCGTATGAACTGAATGATAAAGCCTAGCTCACATTAAGTTGATTTGACTTGTCGCATGTGTATTTGGTTGACGAAGATGCTTTGAGATAGTCAGCAAGTTATCCGAATGCATATAGTCACAAGACTTGCCACATTGAGCCAGTCTTTCCAATCTTCGTCGGAATGCATAGCATGTTCCTGGGCAATTAATGCAGCCTATTTTGAATCATTAACTAGACGTGGATTGTGAACCCGTTGATGTCTGCTTGTGCATACCTTTTCTGGTTTTGTAACAACCAAGACCTTACTCTTTGCTGGCTCGAATTCCATAATAGCCATATTCTTTTCCCACATAGCATCATCTGAGCGCAGCCAATCCATCGTGAGTTGTCGCGCAATACAGAAGACTTTCAGTTGTTTTCTATTCGATGTCTTCCGACAAAAGACGAAAGGGATCATAAAGCGAGAATCAATGGTACCCAGTGCATTCTGCGTTGCATATCTAATGGCGGGGTATTCCGCCTAGTGACGATAATTGGGCGTTCTGGGTGTCTTTTGGAGACTCCTTGCATACAGATAAGGGAAGCTGGCGCAGCCTACAGCCTGCTTCGCGACCAGTACGGGGTGATGTCGCCCTAACTCATTACCGACGTCAGCGCCAGCCTGCTTCATGTCACACTTTGAGGCTATCGTCAGCTTGTCAGCAGAGCCTGCATGAAGAATGGAGAATCATGCGTCCAAAGGCGGAAGCTGCTTCTCGTCGAGTATAAGCCTCAATTTTGGGTAGTATTGCTATACTGGCAACACGAAATAAGCTGCAGTTTATACAAATGGTCCCTAATGGGCAAGGATCGCTTGGTTAATATAAGTGGAAGAATCAACCCGCAAGGTTGAATCGTGAAGATTAGAAATCTTCACCTTTCTTCCTCTTCTTTACTACACATTTGAGCAAATTGCATTTTCGCCCTTCTTCAAGCAGCTAGATCTATTACGATGGGGTATTACACACAAATTCTCCCAATCAGGTACAACAGTCGCAAGCACCTTCAGACCTACCTAGCAGAAGTCCTTGGAACCGGTGACTTTTATATTGAGTCGGTATGCAGGACTAGATGTCTTTTCTATGATATTAATTTACTAACGTAATATGGCTTAGTTTTTCTACGAGCAATGGACGGTTAAGGTCCCGCAGTTGCTTAGCGACGTCTGTATTTATGTCAGTCCTTGATAAAGATTGGTTCTGACTCTTTGCTCAGGCGCAAATCGAAATGTTGAGATCGAGAATGCGAAGACACTATGCCAGACATTGATCTTTGTCAAGAGGCTAGTATTATGTCTGGGAGACAAGCTGTTGATAACACAGTTCAAGACCGGATCCAACCCTAAATTGTTCCTTAGGATCATAGAATACATTTTCTATAATGTTATTTCTTTAACTCGGTCACTGGCCCCTTGAGAATTGAATCGTAGCGTTGTAGATTTAAATAGTCGCTTGTGAGATAGTTCTTGGTCGCCTGAACCATGTCAATAGGCGGCGGAGCCTCAAGTAAGACATCACTTTTTTGACCTTGCTCTCCTTATGCTTCCTTTCAGTTATAGTATTTTTAGGTCGAGAATTCAAGCCATCTTGCTGCGGAACAGCTGTATCCGCTTGATTTGATACTTCCTCATGTTTCAAGGGAGGTGCATTGTTGCTAGTGCTCATTCTGCTTGCAGTTAGAGCTGCAGAGATATTCGACTCTTCATCAGAACTTGACCCGTTGGAAGTTCTGAATTGAGTTTCTTCAGTACGGTGTGTGTTGCTGGTGCTCACCCTGCTTTCAGTTGGGACCACAGAGATATTAGATGCCGAGTGGTTGTTCATTCCATTCGATGTCTCGGGTCGGGCTTCGAAGGAGTGAGTCGTGACGAGGATACCAGGGGTTTGGGGAACGGGGCGCGGTGTTGGTTCCTCGAATGATGGCAGGAGATCTGCTGCATACTCGGGCTCTTCGAGACACCTTTTATAACACCGTGCGAGAGAGTCATGCACCTCCTTGCAGTCTGCGCGTTCCGTAAAATCTATGACAAGCATTCTTGTTTTGATCAATTCCAAACAGTCGAAAAGATAATTTCCCTGAGTGACGTCTTCTTGGAGCTTTTTAATATGCTGTAGGACAGTTAAGACTAATCAGCAGTTGATCAATCAATATAGCCAAATTACTTACAGATTGAACTGAGAACTTATGGCTAGGCTCTTCGTTCTGAACAAATTTAACAAATTTGAAGAATTTATCTTCTTTGAAGTTTAGGTTGTTTTCATCCATTTCTTCAAGACGGTCCTGGTCAAATTCTTTCAGGCATTGTGGTCCGCTAATAAGCCAAGTCAAAAATTGTAGTAACACACATCCTAAACCCCATATATCATACTTCCTTGATAAGTATGCAGTTGACATCCCATACTCTGGAGCTCGATATGTCGGCGAATGGGGGCCTGTTGGAGGCTGACGGGATCTTGTTAGAGCTGAGTGGAAGCCTGTAAGCCCAAAATCGGAGATTTTGAATAGGCCCAGACCGCTTCCATCCTCGTTATTGTCCTGCTCAAAATAGAGAATATTGTGCGGTTTGATATCACCATGTATGCCGTATCGCCTTTCGCTTTCTGGAACGGCCAAAGAGGGTTGCGGTGGTTCTAAGAATTGGGTATCATGTAAAAATCCAAGCCCGAATTTCCCAGTGAGTCCGGCTAGTTGACGTGCGACCCACGTGATTACCTTGCGGGTTCTGTATGCATCAGTGGCTTCGTGTGTGTCTACAAAAGCCTTTTGCTTTAATGATAAGGGTTCCGTTGCCCACAGATCGTTCAGGCTGCCGCCATCTGCCCAGGGAAATATAAATGAGTAGTGCGGCCCTCGGCGATATGCTGCGTACACTGGGAGCAAATGCTCTCTAGTCTGGACCCTTTTGAGATTCCTGAATTCGTTGGTGAACGGGATATCATCATCTTCAAATAGTTCCTTGATGGCAAACTTCTTGGCTTCCTGTTATTTGGCCGTCAGCCAACTTCGCCTCAACAAGGGGGTAAATAGTGCGTACAAAAGCATGATGATCTGGGTGTATGGCAACCTGGGTGACTTTCGCGTATCCGCCACTTTGCACCCGTGGGGTTAGCAATCATCGTAAACGGAGATAGCCTTGGTAGTGTCTCGGGATCATGTAGGTCAGAACTAGGCTAGAAGGCTACAAAAGAAGAAACAAATGATGTCAGGGGACTAACTGGTTCTCAGAGGGAACGAAGGTGCCCCTTCTCTCTTCTCCTATTGCAATCCATGGCATGATAGATTGCTCATCAAGCTCGTACAAGCCAACAGAGCCGTCTTGTGCTCTGTCGAAATAGGGACTAAGTAGACGCCATTGGTTATCATAAAACTTTCTCTTCTCAACTGGATTCCAATTGTCGAAGCAAAACACAGGCTCTGATGTCTTTTTGCTCAGAGTAGCTCTCTTAACCAAAGTGAAGGTTTCTCCTATTGGTTCCCGCGCAGCTTTTCTAAAAGGCAGGTGCTTGTCCTTGATCCCTGCCTCTACGAAATCATTGATTTTCCGTAATTGGCCGATTAAGACGAGATTGGCAAAAATCTTCCGACTGGTGTTTTCATCTTGGCTCTCATCATCTTGGCTCCCGCAGACATAGTCAGTATAGCGATCCAAATCAGTTGAGTTCTCTCCAAATGTCCGCATAAGCTCGCGACGGACGGTATCTCTTCGGCAAATAGCTTCTACTTGACCTAAGGGAAGAAAGGTTTGTGCATCATTAGGCAATGCGGGAAGCATAGCAAGCTCGAGATCCATTGCTAAGTCCGTTTGCGGTGATACAGCTGCCTCTTTGCCTACATTATCCAGGCCAATAAACGCCCCTGAATCGTGTAACGGCTTTGTTTTCTTTGAGTTCCGAGCCCAGGCTTGGAAGCCATAGTCAGCAACTCGGCTATCAACATCTGATTCATGTTGACTGGGTGCATCCTCTCTAACTTCTGGTCCAGGATGGTATATCTCTGGTGACAATAAGTTGCGGCTACGTCGTCGAGCGTCAATGTTTCGGACAAACTGGCGACATTCAGCAAAGTGCAGGCAGACTCTATCGGCACTCTGCATCTCCGCAGTACACTCACCTCGCGGATGTCTTCCGCATTGGTTCCACCGTCGCCATGGCTCATGATTCTAGTGGCTAACTGTCGTAGAGTTGCTGCTTTTAAGAATATCAATGTGCACTAGTAGGCCAACCACCGAAAGTGTAACACTTGGCTTGCCCTGTGACGTTCCGGAATAAACCAGACCCCTCTCACTCGACGGCGCGTGCCATTATATGTGGCCCAGAGCCTCACCTATTGCAATCTCAATGTTCGGTTACCACTTTACGTAGAAGGATGACAGCAAGATCTTCAGCTTACTTCATTTACCGCCATTTGCCCCAATGTAGCATTGGGGGCGTGATTAGGGCTGCAGCTGGCCAATTGCGTCGGAAGAGAATCCTGCTCGGAGATGCGCGATAACGCCCCATACCACACCATCTTCTTTCGATATACCGGAGATCTCTCACAATAAGATGATTAGAAAGATGTATTTGCAGCGCGCGCATGCAGTGTATAAAGCCGGTCACTGTACCCCGGGCATTTTGACGGGGACATGATGGGCCACCCGGGACGCTCCATGCCACGAATCACGTTGTTTCAAAGGGGTAGATCAAGCAGTGTCGATAGCGTTTCTTCTGCCTGCAGGGGGCGATTGTGGCACTGCCGGTGGAAATGCTGTCATCATTGGCTCTCTGTGTAGCGAATCCTGGGCGTACACTGTTACATGCTTAACTGAGTGATATTATACATCCAATCAGCTTGTCATAGTCTAGCCTATTCCATGACCTGCATGAGGAATGGAATATTCCAAAAGATCAGGATCAGGCGCAGCTCTGAAAATATATAAGCCACGCAGTCAGCTGCTGTTCGGAGGAAACCCCAATCTCCGTAGTCCCCAATTCCAGTACCGATTGTCCTCCTCGCACATCTCTGGCGGATAATTCCCATCTTTTTGACCGTTCTTGATATGCAAAATTGATAAAGACCATCACAAATTATCACATACTATTTGCATCAATCATGTCCTCAAGAGACTCAAGCTCCTCTTCCTACTCAAGAGGATCATACTATGCGAGTCCCTATGAGTCAGCGAGCAGCAGAGCCAGTAATTACCATACCATCACGAGCATACCAGGCCGCTGCATTCATCCCTCAAAGTTAGGGACCATGCTACAAGCGCGGTTTGGCAATAATTATTCGGTTGAAGTTAGTACCCCGTAGCGCCGCTTGTAGAAGCCTATTTTGACGTGTAGTAGATGCGCGCCGATAATTACAGAATCTCCGCCGGATCTAAGATCTCGTACGCCGATATAAGAAATTGTTACTGAGAGGACCATTGTTGGCGGCAGGTTGCTATTAGAACATCGCCGGTTCCTGCCTAGGTTATCTCAGCTTGTATTGAAGTCTCGGGCTCATTGAAGAGTCTATTTTCCTAGTTTAACAGTAGACGATCACTCTTTTGGGTGAGAATAATTAGTTCTCGGTGTGTAAAAGCTATACATCACTCGTTCGATCGGTTCGAGCTCCCGAGAGCTCGAGGAGGCGTTGATTTATTTTTTGTATCTCTTAGCGTAGCCTTTTTCTATATAGTGTGATGCGGTCTGGGCCAGTCTCTTTTACAATTTATCTCCCTTCTTGAAAATCTGGAGTTCCTGATATAAGAATAAGAGAAAAGCTGAACTTGTGGTGACAAGATCTACGGGAATTTGATAAATGATTCTGGGTTTAACCAGATACATTTCGGAATGAGAGTCTCACCGAAAGGCATTAAGACGGTTGTTCACCTATCGGTGAGTCGCTCTGCTAATTATCGATGCGTAGACTTGGTGATTAACAATCACAGTGACAAAGAACTCTTCTGTGTGGCATCAAGAGGCTTACAAATGAAATATGCTCTCGTCATCCACTTCTGTGATTTTTCTGTCGCTATGTTATCATCAGACTACTTTGCGGCATGTGGCTGCGCTTCATAGTGTTGCGATGGAGAAAACGGGTGGCCTCATCAACAATTCAAAGCGCGTCGCGCAAAAAAGGACGTAAATTGTCGATTAGCACAACTGAGTTCAGTAAATGCAGGCCCCTCTAATATTATTCTCACAAGATAGAACGTCAACTGTTAGGGAGGGGCGAACATGCACGGACACGAGGAACACCACTGGGGTTACTTCGGAGGCTACCTTGGGACTATGGTCTTTGAGACTCTCAGAAACTTCGTTCGAAAAGAGCAGAAGTAGGTTAGCTTTCTTGCGGACGGGGGCGGGGTCACGCTTATCAGCCGAGCTTCAGTAATACGAAATTAATCAGGTTTTGTCATGGCTGGTTAGCGTCGTGGGAAAAATGGATGGCGTCAGCAACCGCTCAGAATCTGAAGCGTAGGCTATCGCGTTCGACTCTATGGAACGACAACAGCAAAACAAGATATGGCACGCCAAGCCCCCAATGGCAATATCCATAGTGATTTTAATCTACACTACACTAAGTTAGTTCTGTTCGTGATGGGATACGAGCATATGGCGATCAAGCCCGCTTTGCTTCCGCCTTTCCACGCCTTGCTCAAAAGTTCTATAAGAATGGGACATGGAGCGTACTATCAATCGTTCAGCCTAGGTAAGTTTCAAGTGCCATCAATCGCTAGGATTTCTTAGAATAGAGCTTCACGATGAAGTTGTTGAAAGGAGCATCCATATTCTCAACGGTTGTGTTCTGCTCATCCCTAGCATTTAGTCTACCAACGACTGAGCATGTGGTCCACGAGAAGAGAGATAGCATTCCGGAACACTGGACCAAGATCTCGGAAGCGAGCGACAATACACCGATAGACCTTCGCTTTGCCTTGAAGCAAAGTAATCTTGAACTCGCGGAGGAGTACATGCGCGATGTATGCCACCCTGGATCCGAGAATTTTGGTCGTTTCTGGACCCCGCAACAGGTGATCGATACATTCGCCCCGTCGGAGGAGGCGTTGTCGAATACTCTCGAATGGCTGCTTCAGATGGGAGTCGCATCGAATCGCATTTCCCCGAGCGCGGGCCGAAATTGGATTAAAGTGAACAGCACTGTTGCTGAAGCCGAGAGATTGTTGGATACAACTTATAATGTGTATCAAGACGACGAGGGCACGGTTCTAGTGGCTTGTGAGTCTTATGCCGTTCCAAGGAATATCCAACAGCATATCGACTTCGTCTCGCCCACTATACAGTTTGACCCGAGGATGGGCACAGTTGCCAAGCGAATTACGAAGAGAGAGGCAATGAGGCCCAAGTTCAAGGCCATTGAGATTGACTCAGAGCCGCTAGGGCTGGATAATTGCAGCCAATTGACGACGCCTGCTTGCCTCCGAGCGATGTGAGTTCCCCTTCGGCAACTGGAGAGCTAGCGGCAAAAGCCACGTCTCTATGAACAGTCAAAGATAGCTAACTTTGCCTTAGTTATGGTATCCCTGAAGAAGGCGAAGCAGTCAAAGGAAACAGCTATGGTATCGTCGAATTTGCTCCGCAGAGCTACAACCAAGTTGATCTCAACGCGTTCTTCAGCGTGTACACGAGCAACGTGCCAAATGACACAGCCCCAATAGTTAACGGAATTGATGGTGGCTTTCTCACCAATGAAACTGGTTCCGGAACAAGGGGTGAATCTAACCTCGACTTGTGCTACGCCATGGCACTGGTGCACCCCCAGAATGTCACACTTTACCAGGTCGGAGATGGCGTGCTTTGGAACCCGGCAACAAACAACAACTTCCTTGACGCCATTGATGGATCCTATTGCACTTTTGAAGGCGGAGATGATCCCACATGGGACGCTGTCTACCCACACGATGCGTCAGCTCCTGGAGCATACACCGGAGAGCCGATGTGCGGCGCCTATGAAGCCACTAATGTGATATCTGTCTCATACGGACGCAACGAAGGTGATAGGCCCTCTAGCTATACAGCTCGAGAATGCAATGAGTCCATGAAACTCGGACTCATGGGTGTCACATTGTTGTTCTCCTCGGGAGATACGGGAGTGGCTGGCATTTCTGGTCGGTGCCTCCTGGATAATGGTGCCCCGACACCTGTCGGCTCTGATTACGGCAGGTTTAACCCCTTATTTCCGGCTTCGTGCTCATGGATCACATCGGTTGGTGGATCAGCTCTGTCAGCCAACGGCAGCATCGGCGACCGCGAAGTTGTGGCATACCAATTTCCCCCCGGAGGTGGTTTTAGTAATCTGTTCACGCTCCCCGATTATCAGGCGGGAGCGATAGCCTCCTACTATGCGGAGCATGATCCGGGCTATAATTCATCGCGGTACAATAACAGCCAGGCAGTCCGCGGGTTCCCCGACGTGTCAGTGGCCTCGCAGGACTTTATTACTGGCATCGATGGAGGATTTCAGGCGTTCACAGGGACCTCCGCAGCTGCCCCTACGTTCGGAGCCATGATTACTCTGATCAACGGCGAGCGTATCAAAGCCGGAAAGGGGCCGGTGGGGTTCTTGAATGAAGTGCTATACGCTCATCCTGAGATATTTGATGACATTGTCGAGGGCCACCAGAGTGGCTGTGGCACTGACGGCTTTCGAGCCGTAGACGGCTGGGATCCGGCGAGTGGATTGGGTGCGCCTAATTTCGCAAGGCTTAAAGAAGTGTTGACGAATTTGCCTTGATAGAATTGTGATCTACGAGGATAAACTTGGCTAACCTCGTCTTTCATCGAAAGAAGGTCTCACTACTAGTAGTTCTGCCAATTTCCCGTTTAGCCGCATAAAAAGCGTTCCCTTGTCATCCCTCTTATCTCCGAGGATCCGCTCAGCCACTAAATGGCTAAGCCTCCCCCTGATCCAGCCTCACCCATTTCAATTAAGGCTGCAAAAAGCGCGCTGTTCTCTCTACGTAGCACAGTCGAGAGAGAAAGTGCAGTAGTTACCTATATTGTGCTGTGGAAAATGATTGAGTATGAGAGACGTGCAAATTTTATGTTCTCACGTCGTGACCTATGAAGTCCTTATTAAGAGAAATATCTATCGCAGGTACCACTTCTCTGTCGTCCTTTTAGCCTCTTTGCTCGCTTTTCGCTTCGATCGTAGTCATGGCTGATGTTTATGTAGCGTTATCGCAAAGATTTATGCTAACCAGATCTCTGACAACTACGAGCTATCTCCGCGTTATCTCCACAGGGTACGACTTCATCGTAGTATTGCTTAGCTTCCTATCCGCTAAAAACCAGGTGAGGCATGACAGAGGGCGTCAATGATGAATTCGATCTCTTCCTCTTCGGGTATCAACTCGGGATCAAGAGCCTCCAAAATGTCGGTAATCACATTGATTGTCTCCTCGCATAGGAATCCATCGCCCGTATTGTCATACTGTACGTCGAGCCCAATGTGATACTCATACGGGTTTCCTGGACCCCCCATTGCCACATCTAATCCAGAATATGTAAGTCAACAGAGCGATTAATCTGAGATATGAATGACGTATCGGAGCGATAACGTACCTATATGAGTTGGTGCGCTACAAACTCTCCCAGTGTAGTGACACACATGGGGGTTGTCACATCCATCCACGCAGCGTCCTTGAAGCGCTAGGTCATCTCGCTGCCAAAGGACCTGACCAGTGTCACGATGGACTTTTCGTCGAAGTCGTTCTTTCGAAATTGGTCCGATGCCGCAACCCGAGCCGGTTTCGTCTTCGTCTGCTTCATATTCAACTTCTTTGCACAATCCGATCGTATCGTTAAGAACAGAAACCCAGGTCGCAAGACCAAGAGCAAGCATTCTCTCGAAGTTCTTCACATCGTCGCCACTACAATTCGAGAATCAGTATCAGTTCATGCTTGCTACAAAGATTAAACGTGACCAACAATATCACAGAGTGATGTAGTCTTTAAGAAAGTATACAATAGGACAAAGAAACAGAGAAAAGAGAGGGGGGTTGAGTACAGGTGTTATATTATAAACAAACTTTCTTGCTGAACTGTGACAACCAAGGGTAGATGTGGTTTGGAAAACTTACTATACGGCGTCTGCCAGAAGCATGGCTGGCTTGATCGGTATGGTTCCAGTCCCTTCCGCATTGGGTAGAATGGTCTCGACATTGTCCATGGTGGCGGATTGAGCAAACTCGCATGCAGTGTCGTTACAAAAGGCTCGGATTTTGTTAAACAGCTCTGTAGCAAGATCCTTGCCACCATTTCCATCATCGGCGTCGCCGATATCGATCGTCGCTAGGTTATTAACCCAGGCTGAGATCGTAGGCACCGGCGGTGATGTTGGTGTGCAGCTGCTCACGGTAGTACAAGTAGCGTAGTCGGCAATACCACCAACCAAAGTACAAGCTTTGCAGTTGGACGTCCATGTCTCAGTAGGAATTGTGACCTGCGCTGTTGTAGTTGGGAGTACAGTGTAAGCACAAAGTTCACTTTGCGCTAATGTAGCCCCCAAAACAGGAGCAGTCACAGAAGTATCACAAACACAATACTGGCTTGTGATACCTTGATCTGGATCTTCGTTTTGTAACTAACAGGATACAGACGAGGTTGCTGTTATTGTAGGTGTAGGAGATCCAACGACGGAAGTCGTAAAAGAAGTAACAGTAGGAGTGAAAGAAGAACTGGCAGAAGAATTCATAGAAGGCTGGAGAGATGAGGTGATAGGCGAGATAATAGAGGAAGTAACAGAAGAATTAAAAGATGAAGTGATAGAAGAACTGACAGAAACCGTCGATGACGTATTGCTCACTGGCACCGATGTCATGTTTGCGGAACACGCTGTGAGCTGGCGTTTAACGTGTCTCTTAGCCTTTCTAGAGCTAGGTCCGGCTGGAGCATTCGCATATTTCGTATGGAAGTTAATAATCTCGTTCTCAGCTTTCGTGACTAGGTTTTCAAACTGCGATGCCATGCTGGAGCCCAGGTCACGGAATTCGAACAGAGGTACCAGACGTGTAGTACCTAGAACGTACTCCATTTTATCTCCAAAACCGCCAATCTGGCCATCGTATGTCTTATCAGCAATGGACATACGGTCACCTTTATTGGCTTGGAGGTCGTCCACCCACTCCTTTATGGTGAAACTGGGCGCTGGGTTTATCTTACCGCCCGTAACTCGGAAACCAAGCTGATCGAGTTTTGGGCTAGGCGTTGGACTCTCTACATCGCCAGTGCAGTAGCGCGTATCTACCCTATTCTACTTATTAGTTCTTCGACTCTCTCGGCTGTTTTGGGGTGACGCACTCAAGGGAGACGTAGTCATCATCAGTATACCATTCGTAGCAGGCTAGCGTCTTGACAATGTTATATAAGGAGCTGCCTCCCATGTCGAGCGAGGAACCTAAGCTACCCCTAACAAGATTGAACATTGTTTGAAAATCATTTCGTGGCAGTATTGGGAGTAAAAACTTCGGGCTCATCCCGCTCTGGTAATCGCTAGCAGCTTTCACATAGCTAATAACCAAGGAAAAGAACCCCAATAGATCGGGCGCTGGGTCTTTGGGTATTTCGTCTTGGAAAGACTGGAAAAATTCCCGAGAAACATAAACCAGTCGCTTCCTTTGCTCATCTCGTGCAGGAAGCAAGCTAACCGGCGGCATTACACCATAATACTTTCTCGCCATTTCGATGATTTCATTCAGGGCCTCCAGTGGCAATGGGGCAGTTATCTGTCGCTGCCATGAAATACTGGCCGGAGGGCCCAGTGACGAGGCCTGAATGGTCCATGTACATTCATCTAGGCCTTCAACTGCCATGCCGGGAGAGTCTAGTGAGGGATTCCACTCTAACTATATATCTCGTTAGTGTTCAGTTTTCTGCTGGAATGAACGGGTAAATGGGCTTGTCATACCAGATCTGCGGCTATAGCTGCTGCTGCCAGACCAGCCATCCCCTGACCGATCTTGACTGTCTGGCCGTTTAGAATATATTCGGGCTGAAGCTGGTTGGCGGCATCTCGAGTCTTGTCGACAGTAAGCTCCCAGTTATCTCCTTTTCTCCCGCCCAAAACTCTTCCTTTGAGTTGGTCAGTCTGTTGGTAGGTACATTCGGGATTTCCCACAAGGTGGAATCTATCTGTTTCGAACTCAGCCCCTATGCCCGGAAACAAGTCGGCTGTGGGGGCAGATTGCACTTCATTCAACTCAAGGCCTTCGTCATCAGCATCACAGTCATCTCCCATGCAGCACGACATGGGGTTGCCTTGAGCATGAATGAGAGATGTCCATTGTGATAGGATCACAAGAGCGAGACAGCAAATGAAGAAGGGTGATTTTTCCAGGCCAGTCATGTTGAAAACACAAGCTGTTGCGGATAAGTGAGGTCACGAAGACAGAATTTCATGATCGCCGAACATCGTTTATATAAGAATTGAGCGGCCCCTATGTGTGTATTATGGACGAGCAGACCAACGAAACATCATATGTGTAGCATGAACTATGAAATTCTAATAATTACAGCCATCTACTTCATGACTATGGAAGTTGCTGGCTGCTACAACTAACAACAAGTTGTTGGATCGACACGCACATATTAAGAGGATCACAGTTGAATAGCGAGTTTCTATGTTTAGAGGAAGAAAGCGATCTACACGAGGAAAATGAAGCGAAGGAATAGAGATGGAACCGCATCGTTGTGCCGCCGAGGCTAGAAATTAACAGGTAGGTTCTTAATTATAGGTACAGTTGTGTTCTGATGCACGGTTCCGGCCAACAGGTCGTTTACCAGAGGCTATGGCCTTGTTGCGGCAAGGTTGTTCTTCCATAGTACGTGTTAAAGTTGGGCCATGGCTGATTTCTGTGAGCCATGAATGTGAAGATTGCATCAGGATGTTTGTTGGTAGCATGTGAAACAGAAATAATCAAGGTAGAGCTGAAAGATAGCCAACAATAAGAACAACCCCACATTGCCTACGTCAAGCTGGATCTTGCAACATAAAATGTTAGTACTCGAACGCACAGTTTTCAATCCATTTTAATCCTCCCAAATCCTTTTCCACACATTCCATTCTACTTCCACTAATAAATCTCACTAATGACTCGTTCTGGTCATCTCGTGTTGGTCGCGCGCCATCATGGTTTTTCGCAACACTCTGATAACGATGCCACCAGAAGTCCTAGCTGGGATCTACTGCCAGCTTCCGGCCTTCCGAGACGTTTTCGCCCTTGCGGCTACTTGTCACCGACTTAATGCTGTCTGGTGTGATAATGCGACGCCAATATACCGGGCTATTGCGCCGTCCGAGATAGTGTACTTGGAGCTTGCGCGTCAGCTTCTCGCAGACCAGGGTGGCACATTGACCAACAGCGCCGTCTTGAGTCCCCACGATGTACGGCGCATGGCTCGCAATGCTCGCAAAGCAAACAACAGCGCACATGTCTTTGGTCAAGAGATAGCACCACAGACCCCAAGTGAGTTAATTCGAACACGCACACGGGACAACTGCTGATGAACAGGCTTTGGTCTTTACTATACTCCGCCTCAGCCTCGGTTGATGCACCCGCCTGGCTTGTCTCACACCGAGTATGCCAGGTTTATTCGCGGATATTACCGTATTTGCAGTCTACTTGAACTTGGACCGTCTCTTTGGAAAGAAAGGTACATGTCATTTACGCTCCGCCAACTTTATCGCACATCTGAGATGGTTCACTTGAACGATTCACTAGGTGAAGAAATCTTCCCTGAGCCCCCATTGATAATGGGATACTCTTTCGTTAAAGCATCGGAAAATCGATGCAAACTCTTTGATGAGCTCACGGAGTATCAAGAGGAAGCAAGAAAGCGTATACATGGACAAGATATTCGTAACTTATACTGGATAAGCTGGGCCCCGCCACGAATGGGGCTCGGCGGAGTCGGCGGTTTCCTCACGATATGGGATCATATGGAAAGTGAGTTTTATGCCCAAACGTTGGGCCTCCTTAGACATGGCAACACTCCACGGCCTTACGATGAGTACATGCGAGAAGTTGTTTGGGGCGACAGCTCCGACGAGGAAGAATACCGACGCAAGTATCGCCCTCGTAGACGGTCACGACCGCAACAGCCATAACCCATCACAAACCTCATAGAACAAGTCGACATCTCCACGAGGCAGAGGTTAGAATGAAGTTAAATTGTCTAGTTGTCTAGAGTCATTGAGTAATAATCTCTACGGAGTTAGAGTCGAACAATCTAGCGCTATTGTATTGAAAGCCTGGGCGCCGCTAGACGGGGAATGGAGAGTGGTCATCTCTGCTAACAGGGTCACCTGTATGTGCTGGAAGTATTGAGTTGTACATGTTTAGGTCACCCTCCATGTGCTTTTTTCAAACCACTAAGATTGGAAGGTTTTATCATTTGATGATATGCTTGGGTGTTGTGCTTGGTGACTTTGCCTGATTTAATGGGAAAATTGACCCCAACTCAAGAATGCTGCACCGGCTTGTTGCTGCTTTACCGTTGAAGTGAACTATGTAGGAAAGCGAGTGAGGCTAGGTTTGGAGCAGCAGCCATTTATTTTGCTGGACTTGCGCAAAGAAAAAAAAAAGGGGTAACAGGAATCAGAAAGGAACGCGGGTACGGGTACCATATGCGTATGTTACTGTTACGGACCTCTTATATATTGGAAGATATATAAGACGTACGCGGGGGTTCTTGATTTGCAGGTAACAATAAGACTAACAGCAGGTGGTCCGTAAGGGAGGTTTGCTGGTACTGTCAGAATTGATGGCTAATTTGGATGGATTGATGCGGGCTAATATGTCAAGGGGTGAGCAGGGACTGCTCAACCCCTGTGAACCCGCCACACTATTTATTAGTACACATCTCAGAGAGACAGCAAGACGCGCTCTCAACACAGATAGAACACACTTCTGAACCTCCAATTGACTGGCTCGCTTATTTCTGACAACAATACCCTCTCTGCATTAGAGATGCGGTAATGTACAGTAGAGTTTAAGAAAGTTCTGGAATAAGTCAGGGGTGGGGCGCATGGACAGTGCATACTTAGCGCATCCAAGTACTCGGTAACCTAGATGTCATCAGCGTCATCTGGCTGACCATGTACTCAGTCGATTATGGACCTAAGGTCATGTTTCCTCTACATATGTATGACCAAGGCCGCTTACGGCTCCTGCAAAGTATGCTTCTAAACATACCGATGGGCCATGTCACTGTATGTGCACCTTAAGTAACTATGGGAAGAAATCCTGTAAGCAAAACAATACTTCAGATCTGTTGCTGCAAGAATCCGGTTTCTATATATGGAAGATAAAGGGCCGGCCTAACTCCACGAGTATGTCTTCAAATCAGACCACCAATGCTATTCAGCTTAGACAGAGTATTGCGCACAAATATATGGCCAGTGGAGTTCCTACGCATAGAATCACCCGATCTTAAAACCGGTGCTCCGAGAGAGCTATGATCTTTTATTCCCTTCACTATATGGGATGAATCTACATTAGCAGTATGGGGAGCTTAATATGCCACCTTGAAAACCATACTCATCAAGCAGGCATTGTAGCAAGCAAGAGCTAGCTTGTATTGTTGGTTTTAAATGTTGCTAAACCGGTAAGTCATGTGACAGTTCCTTTCAATCCTTCCAGAAGATTCCATGTTGCGCTATCTTATCTACTTACTATTGTGTGCCCATGCTCTTCACGTTTTGCCACCTTGATGGCATAGTAAGACATAAAAGGCTATGCGCACAAAAAGGCAATTATGGAAAATGATGGCTTTACAATCCCCTCTTTTGACTATGATGATCTTGATCTCGATTTTAGTACGCCTTTCGTCAGCCAGGGCGAGAACCCCACTTACTCTAGTGGGCTTAGAGGCGAACGAGCTATCCTCGAGCCAGGTGCAAGTGCACCTGAATCTTCCCCGTTGCCCTATACTATTAGCTGGAAATTGCATCTGCGCAAGGGAAGACTTGCGAAGCTTACAGAAGATACCATAGAAGACGTTGTACTTTCGCCCGAATCCTATTGGAACGAAGTCCTAGAATCCCGAAATTGCGACTCTTGTGAATAGCAGATTACCCGAGCCTGAATACCAACCCGATGAGACCCTGATCGTTGTATCTAGCTCGAAGCGCGGCGAGCCCCCTCTACACAAACGCTTCGACAGACTTGCAGTTGACTGGGCAGTTATAGAGAGTAAACTGAACAGCTGGAGGCGCTTGGGCAGTAACTTAAAACTTGCTATCTCGTTTATTTATAAGGAGAGTCAGCAAAACAGCAGCAGGGAAGGCAAGGCAGGCCGCGGCGCTACTAAGAAACACTCTGCTGCACTAGACAGGCTCGTTGCTCAACAAGAGGCGTCTGGGACGCGTGCTGTGTGGAAAGACGTGTACCGGCTCATGGAGTGCTACAGCGCTGCATGTACAAACCATGGCTTCTCTTGCTGGCGTAACAACGAGAAGCACTATAAGCTAGATAGTGATATCATGGACAAGCTTGTCGACTTTGCCGAGGAGGGTCACCAGCTAGACACGCACGCAGATGTGCCTCACCAGATTCGCGAAGTGATCCTTCAACGGAAAGCCTCCGAGCCGCTGCCAGTGAACGTTCGTGTCTTCTGCCATGGGCGTTCCGATGACGCGTTGGCAGAGTGTTCTAGCGAGAGTGAGAACCAGCCAGTGCAGCTTGAATTCCCAGTGCCGGAAGATGAGGCCCCGGTACTCTATAGTCACTGGCTCACCTCAAGGATCACGAACCGGAGATGGCAAGAGGCTTCTCGGTTGGCAGGTGAGGTCGCAGTGGATAGGGGCTACGACCTCCATTGGCTGTTCGCTCACCAAAAGGCAGGTAAAGAAATGCTGGTTCAGAACGGAGTCCTAGAGGGCGTGGCTGCTAGGTTTGTAAGTTGGATCTCAAAGTGGGTAGATGAAGCTCGAACAGAAGAATACTAGTGTGTCCATAAACCAATTTATAAAGTCTCTCTAGGAGGCTGTTCAACGTAAAGCCCAGCGTTCCGAAAATGACCCTCCGCACTGCTCGAATCACTGCCTACAGCCTTGACACAAGATATTACATAACCTTCAAAGTCCCTCTGGATGAGGCTCTCGTTGCTCTTACGCCTATGCTTTAGATGTGCCTTAACCTGTCTAAAAAACTCTTCGGTTGGGTTAGTCCGTGGAGTGTATAGTGCTATGAAGTCCGACTTGACGCCGGCATCTTCGCACATCTGCTGGACCCTCTCTGAATAGTGAAACCCAACGTTATCCATGATCAGTACGGTCTCGGGCTCTGGCCATCTACCGCAGTGGCGGAGTAATTGGTCAACAAAGTCTTCAAATGCGGCCTTGTCCACTGATCCGAAAAAGAAGCGGGACAGCTTCACACCCTTCTGTGTATATGCTGCAAGCATAGATAGTCTACCATCCCGCTGGAACCTGGCCGTTTGCACGGGTGTGACTCCTTTGGGGGCCCATCGCTTTCGTCGAAATACACCTGGTTTATCAAAGCCGGACTCATCAATAAACACTAAATGATACGACCGACAACCCATCATCTTCAGTCTGTACTGGTAGAAATGCCGCAGCTCGGGCTTCTGTTGCTGAGCTACGCGCCGCATTACTTTGAGGGTCATTCTACGCTTGTCCAAGGCTCGAGTGATACTGGTTACGGATACATCCTCTTCAAATTTGTCACTAATGAAATCGACGATTCATGGCGGCTCATATCGGGTTCTTTTGCAAGCTAATGACAGAGGGCCATCTGCATCGTAGGGGTGATCTTCGGATCGGGGCCGGGACGGTTCGCTGGGACGGTTCGCTGGGACGGTCGTGGTTCCGTATCGTGCATGCGTCGACCGTGCTCGGCGGACAGCACGAACGCTACAGGGGACGGCTTCGGCTATCTCGTCATTCGTTAAGCCTCGCAGGATCATCGAGAGGATTTGGTCGTGCTTCGATCTGGAAAGTCGGGGAGCTATAGCAACGGTCTGGTGTGTTTGTTAGTGTTTCTAGGCATGTGGAGAGTGAGGAGCGGAGTCTCAGAGTCTCGGACGGGGACATAATGATCACTCTGAGCCATTGTTTACTTGATGTGGGGATGACATTGTGGGTCTGGGTCTAGATCTAGTGGTTTGCGATAATTACATAGTTATCCATTGGTGTCTCGAAAATATAGCTAGCTATACTACAGCAGACTTCCCCGCATCCTAACGCGTCTTGTTATTTATTCAGGATGCCTCTTTACCGTAGTCTGAAAGATAACAAGACACGAATATACGGCAAACTAAATAAATACTGTGCTCTGCTTACGTTGTTAAAGCTGATGGCAATGCCAAGGAAGAACCCATTTATAATTACCCAGATTTAAGGCGCCCCCTTGCCGAAATAGACAGAACGAAAGCACGCGCCGAATCTATCTAACGACTATAGGCCAAGTTGCGAACAGGAAAAGGTGTAGTATAACCAACTGTTAGATATACGGGGTGTGCTTATGTAAGGCAGTAAGCCTGCGCCACATGTTTATATCCACTCGTGAGTAGAGAGGAAAATTCCTCAATCAATAAACAAGAACATCATTATTCTCCAATTGGCTACATAACGCAGTGTCTGACACTAACAGTTGGTCTTGTTGATAGAGTAGTAGATAGATCAATATCTCCTATATATAGAAACTGGATTGTTAATAGATTTAAAGTATTATGTTGCGGATCTGCGAAAGAGATCTCGTAATCACTTAGGATGTATGAAGATGTTATGTCGAGAAGGGGCCGATTCTTTACGCCAGTTGCTCAGTGTAGATAGCGACGACAATGTACTCGGGTGATCTGGCCCTAAAATACGACGACGGATCTGGATACAATCCTCCATAAGTTGAACGGCATTAGCGTTGTGGCTTTGAGACTTCCACGTGAAGGCCAGGTTGGCCATGCTAATCAGCGTAGAGGGATGGTCAGGTCCTAGCACCGTCTTCCGCGTCTCCATCACCTGCACCTCTAATGACTCGGCCTCTTTCCACCGCCCCTGATTCCAGTATGTCGAGGCGAGGTTGGCCATGCTAGTCAGCGTAGAGGGATGGTTGGGTCCCAGCACCGTCTTCCTCGTGTCTTGCGACATTCTTGCCATTGCCTCCGATGTGGTATATTTGCCTTGCTCAAGCGCATACCAGCTACTTTTATATAAAAGCAGCGCCCATTCTTTTTGCAACTCCTCCTCTTTTGGCCGATACTCTACAGCCTTCTCAGCGTGCGGAAAGAGCTTTTGACAAGTGTCCCAGTTTTCAAAAGCTCCTAATGGAAATGCCTTAGCCATCCGGCTAATAAACAGCCCCTTGAACTTTTCGCTCTCTCTATCGACATCTAACCACTTCCTAGTAGCCAGTTGTACAAGTCCATGCATTTCAAAAACATCACCTCTCTCGCTTATCTGTACTAAGCAGTAGTCTCTTAGCATCTCTATATCCTTTTCAAACATGTCGTCTATACTATCGCCAGAGCTCACGCTTTCGTTATCTGTATCGGCCCCGCCACTTTGGGTTTGGTTAAGAGGTCGGATCAGCCATTCGAAAATGCCCTGCCGATCAAAAAAGCTCATTAGGCATAGCAAATTGGTCGCCGATGGTCTTCTTGAGCGTATATGATCAAACGAGATTTGCCATGTTGTTATAACCGAGTTTTTCGCGCTTTCGTCTCGCCGAAGATCATTGGAATCCTGGTTCAATAGGCTCGACATCTTCCGTTCACTTTTTTGGAACTCTTCCAAGTACTTCGAGATCGACATGCGAGGTGCTCTTCTCTGTATGTAGGCCGCCGCCTGGCTGATGGCTAGCGGCATATACTCGAGCACCTCGACAAGATTGGTTACCATATGCATATCTGCATCTTCTTTCGATTTTCTTACAAGTAGTGCAAGGGCATGCTCTTGGTCCATCGGCCCAACGTCGATAATATCGTTATAGCTTCCTGTAAGCTGAAAGGCGAGTTGTCTGTTTCTCGTCGTGACAAGGATCGACCCATTCGAGCTTTGTGGTAAATATGCCGATAGTGGCTTCTTCTCTCCCTCGGCAGTCCTATACCTTGCTGTTTTGTCAGTGTTGTAAAACACGTCAATGTTGTCAGCACTGTCCAGGATCATTAACCACCGGCCGTTCCGTTCGTTCTGGAGCCATTGGTAGACAAGCTGAGGTATGTCAGCTTTAGGCTGGTTCCGGCCGGGGATCTTAGCAGCATCAGCGATCGACTTGAAGCCTTCTTCCACGCGTGCACGCGTCTCGGCGTGCACCCAGAACACCCAGATCTCTTGATTTTCTCGCACAGCCCCATCTCTCACTCTATACGCGTGTTCGATGGCAAGTTGTGATTTGCCTATCCCCCCTAGTCCCACGAGGGTCACGCGCGAAGCTGGTTGCAGGCATGCTTGGTGTATCCGATCGAGTATGGTCTTGCGTTCGACGAAATCGGCATCGCGGCGGAAGGGGACGTTGAACGATGGTTTCGGTGGTGTTTCCGGGCGATCTTTGGACAAAAATTACAAATTAGTCTCTACTACCAGAACTTTGTTGTAAGATCCGTCGAGTCGGACGCTAATAACGTACCTGGGGGGAAGTGGAACGCGGCATGGATCGGCCCGCTATTCTGTCCCACTTGAAGCCCGCGATTGCTATTCCCAAAAGAGATTGCTGTGCTTTCTGCCATTATGAAAGATATCGGGTTCTATTTAGGTTGCTTCAATCACCGATATGTCAATAAGCAAATCGCCATACAGCTTTGCAGCAATGGCCTACTAATAAGTGCAACTTGATTGGAGTGGCTGAAGAAATGCACGTGACGCCCCCTCTTTTGCCTAACCGCCAGCCTCGTTGTAAGCGCTTACTTAACAACGCCGACCACTGCGCTCTTTAATTCGGAATAAGTTGCTAGTGTTCTCATGGGTGACCCGCTTAGCACCGCCGCCAGCGTCGTGGGCATTGTTGTCCCGGCCCTCCACGGCATACGGCTTCTCTTGGATGACCTGGAGAAGCTATCCGACGCGCCAGAGACTGTCGAGAACCTCAAGGGAGAGATTCGCCTGATCGAAGCGACGATTCAATCCTTCTTGACCATTACCGAGCCGCAGTGGCAAGCACTCGGTACAAGCATTGTCGAACAGTCGAAAACAACTCTGATAACCTGCAAGGAATCATGCGAAAAGTTCAAGGCCGATCTTCTAGGATGGACGAGGCATTCCAGAGATGGAAAGCTATCGTGGCAAGATCGAGCGCGTGTCGATTTCTTGAAGCAGAACCGGATCGAGGCCATGTCGGTGCAACTACGCGGATACCAAGGCTCTCTTAGTTTGGTGGCCAGCACGGCTACCCTGTACGCTGTCTTCCCCATTATTAGCTCTCCTAGATAGTTCTGATCTACGTCTAGGCATTATTCTATCATTAACGCTCGTATCACTCAGGACATTAAAGCTTCAATTTCAGAGAAAGCTGCAGAGATTGCCAGTTCGATTACCTTAACAGACCTCCAGCTCGCGACAATCAACACCGAACTAGACAAGCTAGATCTTGGCGTAAGCGCATCCAATATTTCAGATAAAAGGTACGACCAAGGCACGGAACAGAGTATTCTTGGACAAGAACGCGCCGTGCTGGAGTCATGCCTTACACTGCTCGAAGCATTAAAATCAAAGAACGAAGAAGGAAAAGAGCATGCAGCACAGAAGGAACGTGATCAATCGATCAATGTAACGTTTGGACAGAATAATTATGGCTTGCAGCAAGCGGTCAATCATGGCTCTTTTTCAAACTTGTCGTTTGGAGGCCCGCGTAGCTGACCCGGACAGAATAGGACATAGATGGCAAACAATTGATCATGCTACTTCTGGACTCAGTTGCCTATAGACATAAGACTATACAGTCACATGGCCTATAGGTATACTTATAAGCATATGTATTTTGCAGGAGCCGTAAGCGACCTTAGTCGTATGTAGAGGAAACATGACCTTAGGTCCATAGTACATGGTCAGCCAGATGACGCTGATGACGTCCAGGTTACCGAGTACTTGGATACGCTAGGTGCGCACTGTCCATGCGCCCCACCTGTGACTTATTCTAGAAATCTCTTAATCCTGAATTGCGGACGCTGAACCTGAACTCTACTATACAATACCACAGGTGTTTAACGATTCTATGTTGGGGACGAGTACTGGGCAGTCCCCTCTAGTTTTTTGCCTAGTCGTTTCTGCAAACACTTATAGATGGAAAAAGTAGCCGTCATAAAAAACATGATAATAATAACCAGTACTAATACAATATATGCTGTAGGCGACCACCTGCCACCTTGCGGAGTGTAAATATTAATTACTATGGTCACAAAACAGTTTATAGAATATATTATTCCTGGTCTGTTATAAATTAGCAGATGGCCTAAAAGAGGCGCCATTAATATCTACTTATAAAAACAGATGACTGAGTAGCCAAATATAGTTGACGCTAAACTTTCGCTAAAGCAATCCAAAGCCGATCATACCGATTGCTGACAAAAAACCGGAGATCAGAAGAAGCGCTCTGGTCAGGATAATCTGCTGTGCATGTCGGCCGTAGTCGGTCTGGTCCAGCAGACTGTACCGATCAATCGAAGTAAATGTGGCAGGAAATAAATAGAGTCTGGCAAGGAGGAGCCACAAGGAAATGGACGCCATGAAGTTGTATCCTATGGCGACGTTACTTGATGCAATGACCATTCTCTCGTAGGAGGTTGCCATATTGCCTGCCTATTATCTCCAGCAGGCGTTAATTTAATTGATAGGATGTACTTATACTCGTCTTTGCACTCCCAATGGGAAGGCGCTTCCATAATTATACTTGGAGCCTGAACAGACTCCAAAACGGAGGAAACTAGAGGATGTAGCCTTTCTATATGCACAGAACTATGTTCTTTGCCTCCACAGAAACGCCAGTTACCTGCACTCTATGCCCTCAGTCCTCTT
Source organism: Xylaria sp. FL0064 (assembly GCA_022593225.1). NCBI lineage: Eukaryota > Fungi > Ascomycota > Sordariomycetes > Xylariales > Xylariaceae > Xylaria > Xylaria sp. FL0064. The sequence goes on along the minus strand of JAJKLE010000014.1, from coordinate 645,103 downwards.
GCCTGCGCCTCCTCAAAACACGATTTAGGTACGCATATCTCACAATTCAGATTCCGGCTTTCGAATAAGCAAGGGTATATAAATACAGCGCTTATATGACGACCAAAATTAGATCGCACCTTATTTAAGCGTGAGTCAGTTTTAGAACTAAGCGCGCGGCTAAGCATCGCGGTCTTTTCTCTGCCCTTCTAAACCCTTATAAAATGCCTTGGAGTCATAAAAGAAGAAAGCGAGTTCTATATTTCGTTTAACTGGGACAGTTTATACGGAGCTATACCTACCCGTCAAGGTGAGGCCCAACACCACGAGATCGTCCTACTCTGTCCAAAAGTCCTGGAATGGCAGGAGAAAAGGGGCTATAAAGAAAGTCCACGAACTATTCCAAATTTTTGGTGCCAAAGTCTCTATAATAATCGAAAAGGATGGAGAGCTATTCTCATATCAATCCCACCTTGACCTTTCAGCGATCTCTCATAGTTCGGTTAAAGCGGCTAATAAAATGACTCCTAATGACTTTACCACGGTCGCAGAGAAAGTTCGGCAAGACTCACCGTCTCTATCGCGGCAAGATACCTCGCAGTCTTTATTACAACATGGCTCAACTTCGGGCAAATCCAGCACGACCTCGGCTTCTTACCTAGAGCCTAGCTCAACTCTTATTAATCCACCTCCACAACGACCACGGGCGCATGCTTACTTTAACATTCTGAAGGACTAAAGACACAATATATTTATTCTGTCTATATAGTTAATGGGTAAAGACATTGCTGGAGCAACTCAATTTGGTCTATCGTTTCTATTGTTTGGCTGCGAGGCTGTTTTGTCCCAGATAGCTTGGAGACGAACACGCCCTGGGCCTGACAAGGTGAATTACTCAGAAATAGTCGGTCTGTTTCAAGAATGCCGTCAATTTGTAAAGTAACTAGCGATAACAGCGAATAAATGTGGATATTTACGCGCCGCTGAAAATCCTCGCCTGATTTTATAGCTCTCCACGACTTATCGGTATATAATTGGACACTTTTAGGTGTTTTGTCGCCGCTGTAATATAATCGCACTTTCTTTAATCGAGTTTGCATAAGGAGATCCGCTAGGTGAGGGCCGGCTAAAAGACGGCATTTGATGGTTATCATTATTATAACAGATGAGGTCTCATAAAATGTGTTTATAGGTGCAGCCTCTGCATAAAATAATAATGCTAAAAGCTGATTGGCTAAAGGAATAAGTGGGGGTATATAAATAGGGGGAAAGCGAGCCTCAATGTCAATAGAAAACCCCGGCCAGAGAAGACCTAGCTTGTCGTTAACGTTAACTAAGGGAGTCTGCTGACTGGCCTTATATCGCATGCCTGTTGGAACCATTTTTTTTATTATAGGCAATCTTATACCATTGCTTTTAAAATCTTGATATTGATAATATTCAGGTAGGAAAAGTTTGGTTCCACGCGTCCGTAATTCGTTAAACCGGAAAACTAGATCTTTGTTGAAGCTGATCTCTCTGTTATCCCTACGCATATATTGCAGCTTTGGCAAATAGTGAATGCAGTCTTCTACACTTGCACCTTCGCAGAAGATCATAATAATGAAAAACAAACCTATGCCAGTTCCACTGACAACGTTAAAGTGGTGATATAATGGCGAGCCAAGAGTTTTCCGAAGAGATTTGAGAAATGTAGACATAGGCTCGGCACTTTCTACCGGTCCTTCAAGATACAGTATGCGGAGTCCGGCAGTAGGAGGCTTGAGATATAAAGGACTATTCGATCTCGACCCGCAAAAGACACAGAGATATGGCTCTTCAAGAACCCACTGTGCCGAAGTTGGATAGAGGAGAAGAAGACAGGTATCACATAGGCGGTGGCTACATGGAAACCTGTTCGATGGCACCCCTGCCAAGCATGATAAACATAGGTTATTATTTTGGAAACAATTGACCAATACGCAAAGATTTTTAAGAATGGCCCTATGCTGGCTATATTGAGATGCTGGAGTTTGGAAAGGATCGAGATGAGAAGAAAGGGCAATAAATTGTTGTTCCACGTTCTTTACGATGCCTGGAATTTTATATCTCAGTAGGACATCTTCGAGGAGTGGTTGATAGAACTCCCGAAATATATCTTGTGGGGAAAACGCCAACTTGTTAGTCCGGAAAACCACACGATATCGAGGATTACGTACAGAATGACCCTAGGGAATCTAGTATTAGTGCAACGGCAATTAGTTGACAAGCAGGCTGGCATAAGTCTGCACGTTTTGCTACTCGCGCGAGGACCTGGTCAACTTGAGAGCCTAGCTGTGCAGGTATTGGCGTAGCCAACCGCGATGCCCGTAGAATGTTAAATGGCTCCTCGAATCCCTGTGAAAATTGGACGCAGGCTGCCTGACACAGGACCTTCAGTTGTGAACCCCTATTGGGTAATTGGAATTCCTGCTGAGGCATTCGCTGCGTCATAAAGGTTTTCTGTCGGATGAGGTCTTCTAGAGTGAGTTTATCTTGTGGGGCGGGCAGTGTTCGGATACCCGCAAAGCAATTCCGCCATGCCTGTTCTGCAGAGCTAAAGCTATACTCCCGACAGGCATTATAGTCAGCTAGAACCGTGAGGGTGAGGTTTTTTTCAAGCTCTTTTAGAGAGGCCCTATCACTTCTTGACTCGGTGAAAATAACAATCAAGGGCCGATGGCTAGATGACCGGCTCCTAGGGCGGATCCAGCTTGCTAACTCGGAAAGAATATTATATACGCCGCCATATTCTTTTGCTGAAAAACAAATTACGGTACTTAACGGGGACAAGATTTGTGAATAGAAGTTGCTGACGACCTTTGTCAAAGACACTCTCCTAGCGCCTCTGATGAGATGACGACATATATTACCGGGAACAGGCCCCGCTTTGACCTTAGCAAGGTGCTTTTTGAGATGCAAGCGGCAGTCGATTAAAACGAACGATTGCATTTGTGCCATATAGATTGCGTGGTTTGAGTAGCGGGGCTCTTGGACTTGATTTCTTCCTCTTATAAATGAGATAATCTCTGCCTGTTCTTGAGGAAATTTGTCGAACACGCGATATGCGTCCAAGGTCTCCTCTAAAAAGGGGCTCTCGAGACCAGCTGCCCCTTCACGAATGTCTAACCAGATGTTGGTGGACGACATATTTGGCATGACGAGCCCCGTACTAAGTGGTGACGAGGACCCTTTAAATACTTAAAAGTAGAACTCTTAGCAAGCTTTCGACAAACAAGAACAGGTTTTCCTTTTAAAGCATTCACTTCTAATACATCTTTTTCTCGCGAACCAATATCTAGCTTTTAGTAGCTACTAGTAAAACAAAGCTGCCAGCCACCAGTGAAAAGCTGCCAACAGCTGCTAGGTACCCCCTAAAGCTGCCAAGAGCCTAGAAAGCTGCCAGCTACCAATGAAAAGCTGTTAGCTACCCCCCTAAAGCTGCCAGCCACCAGCCTAGAAAAGCTGTTAGCTACCCCCCTAAAAGCTGCCAACAGCCTAGAAAAGCTGTTAGCTAACCACTAAAGCTGCCAACAGCTAAAAAAGCTGCCAGCCACCAGCCTAGAAAAGCTGTTAGCTACCCCCCTAAAGCTGCCAACAGCCTAGAAAAGCTGTTAGCTAACCACCAAAGCTGCCAACGGCTAAAAAAGCTGCCAGCTACCAGCCTAGAAGCTGCCAACAGCCTAGAAAGCTGCTAGCTACCCCCAAAAGCTGCTAACATAACTAAAGGCTGCTTAATAACCCCGTATTAAACCTGGTATTAGCTATAGGTGGCAGCTTTTATCAACTGTTGGCAGCTTTAGCACGTTAAGCTGGTTAGTTGCGGCCTATCACCGCTCTCAGCGGAGATCCTATGTGATAAGCTAGTACGCTTTTATAAATTGTTGGTTCTCTGTCAACTTTTCTGACCAAAAGAAGATCACCTGATGCTTTGCGTACAATCGACAAGCATGTTTATAATGGACAGAAAAGGAGAGAATAGAGCCTTTTGTTATTATTTCCTTTTATCTTTCTACAAAATGGCGTCGGAGATTGAGGAGGTACGCAAGTAAGCACTTTTTACAACATGGTTCGATGATAACCAGATAATAGGTATTTTTACATGCAAGAGTCGCGCTTGAGCCGGCGTTAGAAGCTATATTCCATGCTTCGCCTAGCCAAGCAAGTACCGTCACTGTGGAAATAAACAAATTACTAGACTATGTTAGGTCTTCTATTATGATCAACTTGGCGACTATCTCAGATGACAACCCTACTAGGGTTTTGCAGGCGAACATCTCGAATTCGATTGAGGCCTTGCAAAAAGATCTATCTATCGGCCCTCAATTCGCATCATCTCATGGCTCAGCCTCGCCGTCGGAGTCTTTGTTTGTACCCGAGTTAGATGAGATGTTTGTTGACCCCGAACTTTCCAACTTAGACCTTGAGCAAGACACAAGGGAGTCGAGCATGACGTTCCGGAAGCCGGTTGCGTCTTTACGGCCAGCCAGCTCGGTATCATTTCCAGTAATCAGCGATATCAATGAAGATATGGAGATTGATACTGAAAATGATGGCCAAGGTGAAGAGGACGATGATGATGATGAAGTAGATGAAGATGAGAACGAGGATGAGGATGGTGAGCATGAGAATGAGAATGAGGTTGGTGAGCATGAGGGTGAGGGTGAGGGTGGTGAGCATGAGGGTGAGGGTGAGGGTGAGGGTGGTGAGCATGAGGGTGAGGGTGAGGGTGAGGGTGAGGGTGGTGAGCATGAGGGTGAGGGTGAGGGTGGTGAGCATGAGAATGAGAATGAGGTTGGTGAGCATGAGGGTGAGCGTGAGGATGATGATGAAGATAGTGGTGATCAATTGGAAAAGGAGGGATTGACTGGCCAGCATCCGACGAACTTTGTTCTTACTTTAGCTGATTCGATCGTGAGCGTGTGAAAGCGCTCAAGAAGATCTGGGTTGAAAATACCCCTAATTCCCGCCGTCGAGACTGCCGCGACGTTGCCGAAGCACTACACGCTATTGACGAGAGTGAAGGAGTTGTCGTTGGTCAGGATTTGAATCGAAGATGGGCATTGCGGGACTTGGTTGCACGCCGTGAGGAAATTATGGAGAGCATGGCCAGCAAGAAACTAAAATCTAAAGCGAACCGGTATAACCGTTACGACAGCCTGGTACTCGGTGAATTGATGCGCCTGGGTTATCCGCACATGACGAGAGGACCTACACTGAAAGACTCATCTCAAGAATACAAAAACAAGCATCAGCAGCTCAAGTCCCGCCTCCGCGCAGGCGGGACTTGGCACGCTCTCGACAGAGCATTTGGTTTTGGAGCATTTGCGTTGGTCCCGGTGGGATTTGGTGCTAATTTTAGTACCACAAGGTCAGCGTGCAACTCCTTATACTAACCCCTTGCAATGTGCTGATGTTGTTGGTCAGAGTAGAGCGACTTCCACGTTCGGATCTGGCAGCACTAATCGAAAAGCTGCAAGAACGGGAACAGGAGGTCACCCGGCTTAGTGCTGCAGCTGCTCGAATATTAAATGGCCAAGGAAATGACGACATATATTAGGCGATAGGCTATAAGTAATACACTGGTTTGCTTTTATTTACGGCAGCCAAGTTGACTACGAGTAGATTATCGAGTGTTTAGTGCACGTGTAAGTTGTGTCCAATCGGTCACGCAAGCTTCGTCATGAAGCGTCGCTCGTGAAGGTGGTGGTGGTGGTGTGTGGGGAAGCCGTAAACTACCCAACTGCTCTTTGTCTTGCCTGCACTGCAGTTCGTGAACACTGCTCGCTTCCAGCTCTAATATGGACTGCGGTCTTACTAATTCCATATTTGCCGATGCTTCGGCGTTGTCCGCCTCACTGCTATTGCTACCCTTCCCCACCCCCCTGTTCAAATAACGTATCCTCCGACCGCGTAGCCACACAATGCCTGATCCGAGTAGGACGCCAACCAGCAGGGCACCTATAACCCCACCTACGACTGTAGGAACTGGTACCGCTGCAAGAGCTGGCTCATGTCTAGTGGTGGAATTGGTGACAATAGAGATTGTGCTAGTTGCCACTGAGACGGTCGAGGGTGCATCTGTAGAGATATCCCATGATGTAGTAGCAGATGTGATGTTTGGACATCCTGATTCCGTGCAGGGATTGACATGACAACAGCCTTGGAATGTATTGAAAGAACAAACATACCACGAAGCGCCCGCAGGACAGTCCTGATCGCCGCGCAGTTGCAAGTGCATAGTATCTATCTCCCCATGACCTGGCAGTATGCTGCAAAGTAGTGGCTCTGGTCTCATTAAGTAGCGCATGGCAAGCGGAAGCGCTCTTGCACCGTCACAGGTGGTGCGCGCTCTTGCGGGTCGAGCCCACCAACAATTCTTTTTGTTCATCCAATCAGATCGGCGTAAATACAGTGGATGCTACATGCTCGTAACATCAGGGCATTGTATATATTGAGAAAGAGCGTCGCGGCTAGATGATGTTCGAGATCTATCAATTGCGAAAACGAAGTTCCCGCAATTAAAGAGACGCCTGGACTAACCCTCCGTTATCCTTTTTCTTCTCTTGTCCTTCAAGGATACCAAATTCACGCGATGGGAAAGCTAATCAAAAACCAGCTTGCACGGCTAATCGGACTGACGGCAGCGTCTTGTAAGTGTTGGATGCCTGGGCGCGGGCGTATCTCCTAACAGAAATAGACCACGTCGCAGCATCTATCCAAGCTTTTATCTGGCCCAAGATATTGTGGGATTTCCTTACCAATTCGTTAGACCGCGCGGTTAAGCCAGTCCCAATATTACAAGTAATGAATCTTTCTGTCGCTCTCCTCATCCTAGCTCTAGAATGGCCTCTTCCCGGTCTTTCTAGATGGACGCTATACCGCAGTTTCCAATTGCGTGTTGTCACTTTCATGACTGCAGCTTTCCTCGCTTTCTTTTTTCTATCAAGCCACAAACGCGGCCATTTATTACCTTGTCGGTACCGCTCTCTATGTCTGGGCATGCAGTGAAGGTGAAGTATGTTTTTGTTCTATCAACTTATATATCACACGAGCATGCTAACAAGAGAAAAAGAACATTTGTGCCCAACGGTGGGAAGTCTGAGGATGAGGGCCTACTATAAAGAGAGATCATTCTTTGCAGTATATAGTAGTGGCATAGCTTAACTCCTCGAACCTGATATAATTCTCTGAATCAATACGGTGCCTTACAATACTCCTAATATTGTCCATGAAGATTCTGCTGCCGCACGCTACCCCATTGTCAGCAAGAGGCCTACCGGCAGGTAATATATAACTTACTGATCACAATTGTGCTGCCGGGCGTACGTCTGGACTGTTTGTCCAATGCTTTAGAAATTTCGATCATGAAGTCCCCATCAAACGCAGACCATCCATCCCGCCTGGGAAGCTTCGATTCTTTAGTTCCTGGGGGGTAGCAGAACCAGACTTGTAGGCGAATGTTTCCTTTTTCCAGGCTTCTAAGCGATTCTAGATAATCTATAACCGCGTCATCGAAGGCCTCGTTTTCAAGCTTCCAGTACAGATCCACTTTGCGCACCTTGTCATTGTGAAGCTGGAATGAATTTTTGTAGAAGCTAGTTTTGGTGGTGGCATCCCTATTCGGGATCCCTTTGACCCAGACATCATGCTCTTTCCTCTCCAGAAGGAAGAGGGCCAGAGGAAGCAAGCCTGCGATACCACGGCCCTGGGCCATTAATAAGATTGTCTCGAATTGGCCAAGCTCTAACCCCTCAGAAAATGGACCTTGCAAGGAGCCACGGAGAGACTTATCTTCTATATCCCTCTGTCGCATGTTACTTGATTTTTTCGACACGGCTGATTCCGGTATAAAAAATACAACTTCACGCAGATCCCTCTTACCTGGAGTCCACCAAGTAATTGGGATAGCCACTCCCCTAAAACGATGTCGCAGCGAGATTCCAGCGAAGCGAATATAAAGATAGCCTGGGCGCCCCTCGATAGGTCGTCGGGTACGCACCGTAACTCGGAGAAGACCGCCCCGGGATTCCACTTTGCTGACCTTGGCCCGATTTAATGCCATGCTAACAAGTCGTTCTAATTGAGTTGTGAGCCATAGTGTGAGCGAGAGGATAAGGAGTATCCATGGTAAAGTAGGGAAATGCTCAGAGACATCAGCCAGATGCCAAGATATAGACGCAATGGTAAGGACTGGCAGTAGTCGATGAAGCCGCACTAGTACGGCGCCAATCCTCGAAACTGAGCTAATGACCATTGTGAGGCTTGCTAAGAAGCACGCGGCTACCAGGCTCCCTGATAACACATGACTACTGGCATGGTTTCTAAGAAGTGAAATTCCGTGGGTAGCAGCCTGAGCTGTTGCTACAGCTGCAGCCCATTGGTGTATGGAGCCGAGATGTCGGCGAGACGGCAAGAAGCAGCGTGTCACAATACTTGTGCTTCCTGCCCAGAAAGCAACGACAAGGTTGACAAGGGCCAATCTGCTGGCTGACCTGGACAAGGCTACGCCGCTTATTTCTGGCACAATCAAAACAGTGTTAATGCCTATGTACCCAAGGACAAAGAGAGCTTCAAGGGGACTTGTCCGCAAGAAAGGGATCTGCAAGTATACAGCAAACTTCAAAGCCCCACTGTAAATGTAGTTTGATGATTTCTGCCATCCAAGCAAGAGCAAGGCAGCTGTCAGAATAGAGATACCGTAAATTGAATATGGTTGTAGCATGGTGATATTTTACAAGCCTGCCGACAAAGTTCAAAAGTTGTAGATTGTCCCCTAGTTATAAATGGCTTTAAAAGCCAACATCTGCTTTTAGATATATAGATTCTTTGAAACAGAATCTTGATACCGAGAACCGGAAACTGGGGATTAAATCTTATATTTAAAGCCCGGTTGATTTTAAGATTTAGAGTTTCATTGAACATCAAATTCATCTCAGAATGAGTCGTGCTGACCGAGAAGCTGCCGAGCAGGCTCGGAATTTAGTTGGGGGACGCTCTCTTGGGAGAACTCGCTCTGGCCTCAGCCGTGAAACGCCAAGAGAAACCCGGCGAGACCAAGAAGTTGCCGAAGAGTCTCGGTCCAACGCCGGCGGTGAAAATGCTCCAACCCCTGCGAGCCCAACGGCAACCCGACGGCGGGGCCAAGAAGTTGGTGAGCGCACTAGCCTAGAAGATAATGACCATTCCGCTGGACAGCAAGCCCCTCCAGAAACTCACGGGGCTTGGAATTGGACTGGTGTAGACAATGAAAATATTTCAGCTCCTGCTGGTTCGGGAACTCAGCGTGGGGATGGATTGCTTGAGCGAGTTCAGACCGCTATAGCCAATATGACTCGTGGGGATCGGTCAGTCCTGGACGATGAGCAAGAATCGGGTGAGATACCAATTATCATGGACGACAGTGACGTACATATGCGCAGCCACACAACTACGGATATTGAAGGAAATGCAGCAGATGATCGGCATGCCGAAACTTCCTCGTTCCATGGTGACTATCATGATAGCCCCGAGAGTAGTGTTGGTCATGGTTGGGACGCCGGTGACGATTATGTTACTCGGATACCTAACGGCCCAGGAAGAGTTCAGGCGCCAGACGACTTCGCCGCGGATGACGGACCGGCTACTCGCGTTTCGGCGCCTAGGGTAGTTTACCGGAACGATAGATATTATATCCCAAACTTCAGATGCCCACAATCTGGCGTGCAGACGACGGCAAGGATCGAAGGACAGCGTAGTGGCAGGGTTATCATAAGCTTAACGCCGTTTTCAATTGGACTCGGGCGCCCTGCCTATACCGTGAAAAAGTCCGAGTTGGGTATAGGTCGCTTTGATTACCCGGATATCAATATGGTTGAGCTTGGCGCCCTTAGAACTGAATATAGAACGCATGGAGTTCCTGGGATTTTATTTGTAGCTCCGACTACTATACTAAACCCAACCGAGGACCAACTAACTTCTACAAGCAATCCTCAGACGTGGCCTATTACTTACCTCAAACTGAAATTCCACGACAATTCAACTGTGTGGGCTGCAAGGTCCGTTTGGATCAGTAACGTGAGGCCGGGGTCTTTAGCCATTGATGAGCACTTTGCGAGGGTAAGACAGGACCCACCAATAATACCACATCCTCCCGCAGAGAGGGCTAGGCTACAAGAGGATGGCGACAGATGGAGAGCAAGCCAAAGCCCTGCGCCACAGGGGCCCGTGGCGACTGGTCAGAGAGACCGTAGCAGGAGGCAAGAAGCATCCGCGCCGCCCCCCCGGACCCGCAATTCGCGTAGAGCACAGAACCAGACACTTCCAGACCAAGCTCGACGGCCATCATCTAGTAACGCAACTCAGAATCAGCGCGAAATACCGAGCGGGCGTGGTGTCTCCGGACAACGAAATGTCCCAGCCCAGAATGAGTCTGCCCAGGGCGCGATAGCGAGTGGGAGTGGTGTCTCGGGACAACAAGATCCACCGGAGCATGTTCGTTTGCTAGCCAGCCCCCTAACGTATTAAAGCTAACTAACCCTGTAGACAGTGGCTGGTCAAGTATAACGACCCTACTATCCGCCCACTACGCCGCTCCTGCCGCAAATGTATTGGCCGAGATCCTAACGCCACACTTCGGTGTGGCTGTCGCTATCACGTCAGATGTCTTGAATTTGGCAGTGCCCGCAGAATGCGTGTAGCAAAATGCCTGGTAAGGGGTCACACTGCAGAATGTTGGCCCTTTTTCTACTTTTCTTATAGTGATATATATCGTTTTGTTATGGTTGATGCAGCCAACTTTCTAAGTAACGGGCTTCCATGGACACACGGACCATGGACCGATCCATTTCTTGCCGTGCCGGAGGATGAGGACCTTTCTTGCTCAATATGTGCGGAAAGGTCAGAGATTGGGAATATGAATACGCGCTTTGTAGCTACACCTTGCACCCACTACTTCCACGCATCGTGCCTGGGTGAATGGTTTAAGCACGAAGACATGTATATGGATCGCCTAACAACCTGCCCGATGTGTCGACAAGAGGTCGATAAGGTCTGGACAGAAGCAAGGTGGTGGTATAAGGAGGAGTGGCTTAGGCCCACCAATTACCTTGATCAGGTGACAAGTGTACGATTCGTTGGTCCGGTAATGCCGGAATAAGGAGACGAAGACGGAGACGGCGCCCCCAAAAATGCCGATCGTTCTATTTGGCCCCATCCCTCATTCCTATAGGTAGCCAAAATCTATTTAAGGCCTTATTCTCCCCTTAGCAAAAGCAGCAGGACTTGCTTTCGCAGCATGGCTCAAAGTCGGACTTCAGCGAGTGCAAACCCACCGAGCACAAAAGAACCCTATTTCAATACTACACCACCAAATTTGATAACTGCTCCACATCTGCATTTCGCATACCCAGATATGTCAATGTCTTCTCCTCAATTCCCTGCGCTAAGCAATTCACCAACCTTTCGCATTCCTCTCCCGCCGCCAAGTATCCATTTTGGCCGCGTTGAACCTGTCAGAAATAAGCGAGCCAGTCAATTGGAGGTTCAGAAGTGTGTTCTATCTGTGTTGAGAGCGCGTCTTGCTGTCTCTCTAAGATGTGTACTAATAAATAGTATGGCGGGTTCACAGGGGTTGAGCAGTCCCTGCTCACCCCTTGACATATTAGCCCGCATCAATCCATCCAAATTAACCATCAATTCTGACAAATATGTCAAGAGGTGAGCAGGGACTGCTCAACCCCTGTGAACCCGCCATACTATTTATTAGTACACATCTTAGAGAGACAGCAAGACGCGCTCTCAACACAGATAGAACACACTTCTGAACCTCCAATTGACTGGCTCGCTTATTTCTGACAATACCACTTTATTAAGCCATGCTTATGTGATCTAGCTTACCCTTATCCTTATTCTTTTATGTGCCGAACCAAAATGAGCTTTAAGCACTAGCAACGCTGCTGCCTATAGAACCCCTAATCTACACAGTCTAAGCCATTAGTAATGAATGTATTTGGCTGAAGGTCTATTGGATAGAGATGGCGCCCAGTCACTCCCTGCAAGGGATCTTGCAATAATTTCGTGCACTCGGCAAGACCTATTCGCACCTGAAGTCCCACTCGAGCATGTTTGAGCGTAAAATCCCGCCCGCCCGCTGACTGCAGCCTGGAATTCTGCCCCGCTCATCCTTATTATGCCCAATGTGAGTTAGAGCTCAGTGATGCCTCGGTTGCTTAGGTAGATGCATGCGGCTTAACTAAGATCTCCTGGTGATGTGCAGTTCCAAGTTGTGCATCTTCTCTACCTTGATTTGACCGGCGTGAAGCCAGCATGAATTCTGGACACTCACCTCTAAATTATCCCATCTACCCGTATCAACCATTGAAGTTAGTATATAAATGCCTCCTTTGTCCTTGGGGCCTGAGATATCACAAGATCTACGAGCCTGCTGTCTTTATTTTCTCACACCAATTTGATGATTTCTTGTTCTTTATATTCAGCCCGTATTACCTGCTGTACCTTTATAAATTGCCTTGAAAAGTCTCTCGACATAATTTCTACTCCCAACGCCAAACACTTCTAAACCTCAACTTTCCAGCATGTGTGAGAAAACATACTCCAAATAAATCTATGAGTGTGGTGACTGGGAGAACATCGACTTTACCTTTACACCTTGCAATGATCAGACAAAGCCAGGTCACACGGTCAAGGAGATCCTTCTGGGGTCGAAGAGAGTCAAAGGGAAATGTGGCAAGGCTAACTGTAGGAATCCGTGAACTAGTTCTGTAGGGTTAAGCCATCAATACTTTGCCCCCCATTCGACTATCACAGTGCTAATGGAATTAAAGCTAGGATTTACTTCGGAGCAGACTCTGCTTGTGGGAGAACAGACGTGCACCATGTTGTTAGACTTGAATTATGGCGGATATTAGTAACAATCACTGCAAACAGAACGACACATCTCATCTCTATATCTCTTAACAAGCTCATGTCATTCCTTTGTTAGTAACACAGGCAAGCAAGAACCGGATGAAAAGGCACAAGGCTGGGAGGAGCAACACTCTTTACTTCTTGTAGTCAGTATTTTGAACTCAGCACTCGTTTGTCTTCATCCACTCCAAGTTCAGAGCGCGCAGGACATTGTCTGCGCTAGTGTACTTCGACGTCTAACAACCCAGGATGATCTTCCCTTCAAGAAGCTCTTCGACATCAGGGAATATGCCTTGTCTAAAAAGATCCTCGACCTGCTGGTCATAGCTTTCCATTTCTTCCATCGTCTTGAAGGGTCCAGGGGCTCGGTATGGCCAGTGTCCGGTAAGGATAGTGTAAAGGATAGATCCAACACTGAATATGTCTGTAGCAGGTGTTGACACCCACTCTGAATTCGGGTCAAAGAAGCCGGGATCTGGAAGATGTTTGCCGTCCAGGCCAAGCTTCTCACACGTTGAACCGCCAAAGTCGCAAAGCCAGAGATCCAGGGATTTTGGTGTGGTGGCATGAACCAAGAAATTGTCAGGGCGTAGATCCGAGTGTATTACGCCCCGACCATGAATATATGCGATCGATTCAACAACCTGTCGGCACCACTTCCTGCGGACGGGCGTGGGAATAGTATCGTGGTTCTCCTCGAGATACCGCTGGAGGCTGCCGTGGCTGGCCTCGGCAAGGAGCAGCCCTCGCATAGTGTCGTGCCATCCAAGGTATCTAGGGCAGCGTCAGCACAATGAATCTGTTGCGGAGATTGGGTTAACAAACTTCACGATTCTTGGATGCTCTCCTAGTAAGTCGAGAATTTGCCGCTCAACCAAGAAATTGTTGGTGATCTCATCCGTCAGTTTTTGGTAGGCGCCGCTTTCTTTCCAGACTTCTACAGGATACTTTAAGATCACGCCCGGCTTTATATGACAAAAGCGCGAAGTTGAACCTTGAAAAAACTCCGGGGCAACCATTAAGTCTGTGTTTAATAAATAGATAACAAAAAGGACGCTTTGATGCGGTTGTTTGACACATGCGGAAGAAGCCAACATGACCAGGCAGTGCCATAACTATAGCTAACTCTTTTGGGCCAAGTCACGTGCTGTGCGTCAGCTTCAAACAGGACATCACAAGGGTCTACCACGGTTTAAAATCTGGCTACTGGTGACAGGATATATGAGGTGCACGGTACAAGTCACATCGTCCTGCGGGACAATACAAAATATATTTATTCATTCTCCACTTGGTTCAATGGTTATTACTTGCAAGGTAGTAATTGTGCCCCCCTTGTTAACCTAACACTACCTACTCACCTCTGCTGGAAACAGCATTTAGAACTACCACCAGTTCGCGAAGCCCACATAGCGTGGAATTCGTAACCCCATGGTTACTCGCAATGCGAATAAGTGTTCCCTCAGGAAACCCTTCCTCGATCGACACTGCTAATACGGTATCGCCGTCTTTCTTCGTGGCACAAATGAGGGCGAAAGAGTCGAGGAACTTCCTTTTTAATAGGCGTTCCTGGTACGGTTCAACTTCATGGGTATCTCGATCGAGACCGTGTTCCGTAGGTTCACCACGGACCGAGTCCAGCAGGTGAAGAAGCACCGCAGCCTGAATAAAGCGGTTCTGCGCATTGCCCGTAATTTCAAGAGCCATTGGCACAGTCTGTGGCAGCACCGCTAGAGCACTGTTAAAAACAAAAAGCGAGCCTTAGAATCACAATACGATGCGGGGTAGAAGGGTTCCCCGACTAAGGGGTTCGGTCTAAAATGTTAATACGACGCTTCTCGACATACCTTACTTGGACTTTTCGATTGGCCCCTAGTGATATGCCAACTAAGAGCCGCACCTATTCAGGTACTGAAGCGCTTGCTTATGTTCTAGGCGCTATTGTAGCCAACGGCCGAAGAGCCAGGAAGTCAGCTTAAGAGTGTGAAAACCCGGTTCACGGTCCGACCTAGAAGACGACTACTTTGCTCAAGTTCTTTGCGACTCCTGCGCCGCATTTGGAGAAGCTTATGATCCTTAACTTTACCGGGCGGGCCGTACGCGCGGCCCCTTTTTAGCGATGTTCTGCCCGGGGAACAAGTAACTTAATTATGGCCTTTAGTTGAGCTTTTGGTGTTAATTGGCTATTGTTTGGGCCGATACAATGAGCCATGTTCCCTATCATATCACTATCTCCCTATCGATAATCGTAATCCATAACCACTTATACGGACCCTAGGTTACTATACATGAATGCGAGAGGGGCCTAATTTGGCCTGTGGAAATCTTGGCTTCCTCGCTCTTACTCCTGGTTACAACTGGCTTATTACCGTTGGTTACGTATCTCCGGTTTATGAGAATAAGATTCAAGAAATTCTAATGAAACTTTGTGTGTTATCCGGAGCCTCATTATTACAGATGGCTTAGCCATTGCTCCAAGATCTCCGCTTATGATAGGGACCTAGGTCGTAGTACAGTGGACTAGGGACTATCATTAAGTTTACTAGCTCGGCATCTTCAAAAACAGGACCTGCATTATCTTTTGCTACCTTGTTGGGGGATATCCATACGTACGGCGTCAATGTCTTTATAGAAAAAGGCGGCGGGCCCAATATGAGACCCCTAGACTGGGTGTCTTGTCGCGCCGCACTTGCCAAGGCCAGGTCGGGTCATTGACATCTATTACACTGTGAGCCATTTCCATTCGCTCTAAGGTGAATCCGAGCTATGCATAGTCATTAAAAACTGTACTCTTCGACACAGAGTTGCGCGGAATGCAGCCAATAACGCCGATACATGTATAGACGGGTGTCTCAGGGGCCACCCATTTCCCAGCGTTTACCCGGTGCGAGTCAAAAGTCTTTTAGATTGCATTGGAGAATATGTATTGTATGGTGCGATATCAGTCATCTTATTTCCTTGGAGGCACGTATTCATCTGTAATCCAGCCTCTTGCTATTCCAGCCCGGGCGCAAATATGACGCATCAAACCCCATGTCGTATGAACTCCGATGTACGTAATCAACATTCCACTCAATCTTCATCTCCGCCCCCTCAGCAGCCTGACTCCAAACTGTGACGACGATCGTATTCATACCATTATAGTCGAGTATTCCCGGGGGAACAGGGTAATCGATCTGATTCCCAATGTATGGATTGAAACGCCCATACTGGTACCCATTAACAAACAAGAGAGCCCGCAGCCGGTTCGTCTTGCCCGTTTCCGACGTAAACGTCGCGTCGGACGGGGCCGTCAGTCGGAAAGAAATCGACACGTCGAGTCCGCTGGGAATATCCAGCGGGACTTGGGTCCGGAAGACGCGAACTCCTGCTCCCGGGACGCTGAGAACCGAACTATCGCTCTTCAAAGCCTCCCACTCTGCACCAGGATATCCCGGTAGATGCATCCCGACCCGCTCGGCATATAGGCCGCCTTCGTTGAGGAATCCCCGCACCGGATCCAGCAGGGCGTTCTCTTCTCTCGCAGTGCCTGCGATCTTCCATTCGCTGAAGGAATACGCACCCGGTCCCAGGAGAGTGGCGTTTCTGATGCCTCTCGGGTTTAGAGCTGCTTCTCTTTCATCGTGGCCGGAATTATCCATAAGCACTACGAGGACGTTGTCCTTTTCACGGTTGAGCGTGATATTCTTGAAGGACAGCTCCATTGCTTGCTTGTCGATGTAAGATAATCCTAGCCACGAGCCGACGAAGTGCGAGTTGAGCCAAACTGAGTACCCGAATGCAAGACTCCCTGTTATGTCTAGGAATACGCCCGTGGGTGGCTTCTCTGTCGTTTGAAACGTAGCTCTGTATATGTGAGATCCGGCATGCACTCCGTAGTCGTCGACGTAAAGAACTGGGTTATTTAACGCCGGGAGAGTTGGGTTCGAAGTATTAGTATGATTGGCAACTGATGACAATAAGCCGGACTGAATTCGACGTGCATTCAGGGACATACATACTTTTCCAGGCAATACCAGAAACATTATAGTCGCTTTTAATCTCCGGGAGGCTATCTGCAGATTCCCAGCCCGTCATGGCTGGTAGTGCGTAAGAGGGTGCCGCTTCGAGCCGAGCCGTAAGCAATCTGTCTTTTGTTGAATTTATTCGCAGGTTCTCTCCATTCCATGTTAATTTATGGATTGACTTGGGTGCGAATACTCGAATATCAGTCGCATTAGCCACATCACCTGCAAGTTCGAGAGTATGTGCTCGAATATTTGCCGACCGAATCAGATAAGGGCCTTGGACCAAAACTGTGACTTTGATCAGTATCTGGACGATGTATGGAAAGTCAAAAGTGTAGCTTTACTTATCGACTCTGGTGCATGTGTAGGGTCATTCTTCAAGCTCGGCGCCCAGAATAAGTAAGCAGCCGATCTGTCAAGGAGCACAACCCTCGCGCCATCGCTGAGCTCTATGACGCTCATTCCGGTATTCTGCGTGAAAGAAACGGTGATGTGCGATTTTCCCGGGAAGAATTTGATACTGGCGCTTCCCTCGCGGGATTGCACCTTAGCTGATTTGACTCCTAGCACTGTGAACTCTCCTGACTCTCCCGTTGGAACCCACAGAGCCAGAACTTCTTTGCCGTCAATAACGGCATAGGTCAAAACTTCTGCGGTCGAATAGAGCAGCTTCTTCGACCCGAATTGGAAGTCTGTGACTAGAATTTTCGCTTGGTGTCCATTGATTGCGATATTCCCACCATGCTGGGGTACGGTCACTTGAGATATTTAATTAGCATAAGCTCCTCTAGCAAAAGAATGAGGAGCGTACTTTGGCCTTCTGAAGTATTAATTCGGAGGCGAAATGTCTCCAATATGTCCGATGGCGTGTACGAATGCATAGCCACGTAGAACGCAGCTCTCGTCTCTGGATTCCGAAGCTCTGATACGGAGATGGCGGGATTTGTCGAATAGGCCGTGCTCTGATTCCTATGGGTAAGCTTCACATGGAAAAGAATTGATTAGAGGTTCTCTCACATTTCCAATACGGTCAGTCATCGCAAGATCATTCGCCACTATGAAGCTTTTAGCACGGCTCTTCTTAGACTCAAGGGTACTATTAACCTCTTGTGAATTGAGTCAAGAGCTTTGTCTCGTAGTATTTGCCGCCAATTTCACGGTTTTCAGATACCGGAGAGGAGTAATCATAACTGGATGCTTGAGAAATTCAGTATAACCAAAATCCAATCTTCTGTCTCAGGAGCTAACGACTCACCAACAACGGGCGCAGCGTGCCATCCCCAGGAAGTGCCGCCGAAGAGCATGTACAGAGAAATCGCACTGACTCTCTGATAGATCAAGTTGCGGTAGAAGAGATTGGCGAAATCCGCTCCGATATCACTTGGACAGCCCCCTTGCGGTCCTCCCCAGGGATTATACGACCCGCCTTGGAACTCTGGCATAAAGTTCGGTTGTGTGCTAAAGATGTTAGTATGACGTTATCAAGGTGTTAAATGACACTTACGGAGATTGAACCGTGAAATAGCTTGACAGTTTGTCAGTAGATTCCCAGACGTTGAATCACACAGTAATTGTACTAACTCGTAATAATTTTGGGTTTGCTATGCAATATTAGTGGGCTCGACCGAGATCTAGGAGGAAGACTTACATAGGCAACATATTCGCCATTCGTCCCAGTACACTCGCTAAGGTTACAGCTCCAGCACGATGGATAGCTATCCAAACCAACAACGTCGACGTTTCCCGTCGAATTTGAAAAGTCCTTTGACCAAGAGTAGCCATTCTGCAAAGTATTAGATTCCGTTCCACTACTATCGTAAATAGATGCCTTACCATATTGGGGGCATTATGAGTCAGGGGAATATCGATGCCATTATCCCGAACATTCTGCTCCAAAAGCGCCATATACTCCTCCACAGGAACATTGGGTGTCTTGCTGGCAATATCAAGCCATTGATTGCCCAATTCATTCTCAATCTGGAAAAGGACCACGTTTCCGCCGTTCGTGATGAGATGAGGCGCCACGGTCTTTGACAGCTCCATCATGTAAGGCGTCCACGCCGCCGTATATCTAGGATCGTTGTCTCTAAGCCCACCGTACGCCCCTGTTGTCACCCACAGCGGAAAGCCTCCCGCATTGGCTTCAGCGTTGATATATGGCCCTGGCCTGATGATCATGTACATGCCGAGTTCTTTTGCTAAAGCCAGGATCTCGGTGAAGTTGTGTGCACCGCTCTCGAAATTGAGAACCCCGGGCAATGGGTTGTGATAGCCCCAGTGATTGTAAATCGAGAAAGCATTGAAGCTGCAACTCTTAGTATTAGCATCGGTAAGGTGAATATTATCCATACCCTGCTGCTTTCACTTTCTCCAATAAGTCGCGCCATAACTCAGGCCTCGCAGTTGGTCAGCACTTCATCTCTCATAGGATTGCTCCACCCACTTACACGGGATACCTCCAATAATGAAACTAAAGACGTTAATAAGTAAGTACAAAACTGGCATCGGAAGAGAAATTACCTCTCCGGAAAAGATAAATAGTCTCTGCCCGTTGACCTGAAAACTGTAATGATCCCTAATACGCTCGTATTAGACAACTGGTATTATAAATTAGGGGTTAAGACGCACCATTTCACAAGGTCCGTAAGACCATTATCATGGACCGGCCAATCTGTTGAGTTACCCTGACTCGTAACCCCAAGTCCCAATGTTAAGAAGCCAAACAGGCCCAAGACATATTTGAATCCCACCATGGCGTGAAAAAAAAAACAGGCTTAAAACGAGACGCAGCTAGACCGACGGTGAAGAAATACGTTGCTCACCGAGGCTGACAACCGTTTTATTATCCCCTCGCCAAGATTAGTTATGTTACTCACACCGGACATGATGCGGAAGGATAGTACCATGTCGATTCAATCAACAACACCGATCGCATATAAAATACCCCAGGCATCCTACGTAATTTACAAACTAAAACTCCGCATTCTAGGCATGTTCCGGTAGCGCTCAAATCGGAGCGGATTCCCGATCCTAGGGCCATTCATACCCATCTCCGATCTCCCCATTCTCGGGGTAACTCTAGCCGAATTTCCGGCCCTCAGCTTAACGTCTCAGAGTAGGATCGGGCTCTCCACGCGCCGTTCCCCGGATGCCAAGCCTCTCGGCGTGGAAACTGAAGGGTCGTAGCCAAGGACCCGGGCCATATCACATAAATACTTACCGTCTGAGCATGTAATGAGTTAGGTTCGATTCCTTTCAGCGCTATATTTTTATTCGCTGCATACCATTTACAGTATTCATAGGTCTAAGCACCTTATACCTACCTAGGTAGGTAGTGTCGAATAATAATAATGGGCTAGCTCGGTACGCCCAATCCCGGCATAGCATGAGAATTATCAATCGATGCCATGCATCATCCATATACGCTTTATATCTACCATAGCCTACTTATTATTACCGAGAAGCCAGTATATACCATTCCAGACCGCAGATTACCCATGCTGAAGGAACTTTTTCACCCATACATATCTACCTCAACAAGACTTAGACATCCAGGCACAGCTTATCTATTCGCTCTCTTCCCCCTCACTCACCTCGTCCTGCTTAAACACGACCTTCTCGCAAAGCTGCAGACACTGCCTCACCGGTAACCCCACCACATTATCCACGCTGCCCTCGATCTTCTCCACGAGCATCATGCCGCCGATCCCCTGCACGGCGTAGCCCCCAGCCTTGTCGACGCCCTCGCGCGTCCGCACGTAGGCGTCGATGACGTCGTCCGGCAACCCCTCGCTGGCCTTCGCAAACGTCACCTTCGTCTCCTCGATGTGGCTCGAGATGGAGTAGCCGGGAAAGCTCGCGTCCGCCTTGGGCGCGATGCAGCAGACGGCCGTCAGCACGCGGTGGATCCGCGTGTCCCGCAGGTGGCGCAGCATGCGCTTGTGCGCCTGCTCCGAGGGCGGCTTCTCGAGGATCGCGCCGTCCCGCGTCACGATCACCGTGTCGGCCGCGATGACGAGGTCCGGGTCCTTGGTTCGGGGTCCGTCGCTGCCGTTCTGTCCGTTTTCTCCTGCTGCTGCCGCCTCGGCTGCTTCGTTTGCTTCCGTCGCCTGCTTTATCGCCGCTTGGTATACGTCGAGGGCCTTCTGCTGGGCCGTCGACGAGACGTATTCGAAGGCGCCCATCTGGTCCTTGGGGAGATTCTCAGGTTTAGTGGAGGGTATGACCTCGACGTTGGGGAGTCCGAGCTGTGCGAGAAGGGCTCGACGCCTGGGGGAGGCGGAGGCGAGGATGACACGATGGGTCTGCATGTATTTAAGGATAGGCAGCTCGAGAGGAGCAAGAGGGGGCAGACGCCGCCCTTGTTGCGGAGGCTGTTGCGGCTGGCGGATGGGAAGGCCATGCTCTTTCGCCGTCGGTGCGTAGGCAGGCGGCGGATCGGCCGGGGCGTCCTGCGAAATAAGGGGCTGTGATTTCTCATCCATGGCGGGCTAATAGGCACTGTACTTCGCTACTGAGTAGGAGAAGAAAGATCTGGAAGGCAGAGCCGTAGCAAGTATGAGTTCAATGGCTAGCCAATTGTCTTCCTGGTCAAAAGCCAAGCCCAACGACGATGCCGAAGGGGGAAGAGGCGTTATAGGCTGGTGGCGGTAGCAGTTGTCGAAAGAGAAGGAGGATTCAAAAAGACGGACAATGGAGAACGCCAGGTTGTTGTTGTAGGTAAGGGGGCAGTGATGCTTACCTACTGTAAAGGTAGGGGTAATAGTGGTTCCCGTTAAGCTTAAATCGATGGTATTTGTATTGACTTGCAGGAGATTGACGTCGGCAATCCAAATGGGCACTTATTCTCGATATGACCTTAGTACGTACCGCACATAACTTAGTACGCCCCTCGCTAGACTAGGGCGCTAGGAAACCTAATTACCTAATTAGGTAATTCTGAAAGCGGGTCTCAAGCGGGTGCCCAGGAATACCAGCCACGCTACAGGTCCATCATGCTGTGGCTTGCCGAGTGGACCGTCGAGCCTGTCTGACGACGCACCGCTAACTTAACTCTAGGTGGAGCGGCTATCACATGCAACATCTCACCATCGTCACATATGCTTCAAACTATACTTCAGCATATGAAGAAGCCGCCGCCGCCCGCCACCGTATGGATTCGATATCCGGGAGACTTGGTGATGTTAGAAATAGAGTCGCTGCTGCCGCCATTCTTCGCGCAAAACCATGTAATCCCGGAAATCCATGACCATTGATTCCTTTTGTCCTTTCGCACACGACGTCCCAACATCACAAGCCAATTATTCATTCGCTGTATCAATCGCAAAAACCGGGTACATCAGGTCTCAACCTACAGTCGTTGTTTTCTCACTTTCCTCGCATGGATGATCTCTTCCCGGCAATCGGGGATGAAACGCCCCGGTTTCTGTCAGAGAACGGGCGGCCATCTTCACAGGACGACGACAGTCAAGACGTTGGTGTTGACGAAAAGCCGCGGCTGACCGAAGAGGAGAAGAAGCAAAATCACATCGCATCAGGTATGCACGAGAGTTCCCGGATATCCCCACATGCAAGATGCCATGACTAATCATTCGATGTTAGAACAAAAGCGTCGCGAGGCCATTAGGGCCGGGTTCGACCGTCTTTGTGAAATAGTACCTGGTCTTGAAGGTCAGGGACGCTCGGAGGGACTTGTTCTCAAACGTACGGTGGACTACATGAGGGCGCAGCTAATCAAACGTCGTGAACTGGTCCAAGCGGCAGAAGCCCGAGGCGAGCAAGTCTCGGACAAGCTAAAAGAGTACGTCTCGGCTCGACCCACCGGCGAACTTCATAACTGACGTTACCTTTAAGACCGCTTGCCATCTTGGAAAGGCTAGAAGAACGGGATCGACAGTAGGTCTTTCGCATTCATTATAGTTCCACATCAGCCAAACCTTTGCCCCTTAATGTCAACATAAGATTCCGATTCTCCTGAACTGGCAACTTCGGCCAAAGCGGCATCGCAGGGTGTGAAAGGCTCTAACTCGCAATTTCTAGGAGAGACGGCGACCAACAAGCGGAAACGCAGGAAGTCGATGGCTACGAAGCGCTGGGTTAGCGAGCGACACAGGTTCCATCACGGGTCCAACGTTGAAATTTCAGGGCTGAGTTAGTCCCCCGAGCAACCTGTACGAAACTTCAGCATACCTCTCGGCGATTGGAAGCCGTAGATGGTAATGTGTCTACATGGAATATAGAATACACCAAGCTTACTGCCGAGGGTTATGGCGTTCGAGGAATACAGTGGAGCGTACCTGCAAGACGCTCGCATACCGAAGCTTCAACATTGGGACAGACTGGAGAGTAGCTATTTGTACATAATTCACAGATAAGCGTCTGCTCTCGCTTTGAGTATCTTGAGTAAGTCAGTCGGTAACATGTCTATCCGTCCCGAATAGGGCTTCTCGCTATCGTCTTCTAAACGGGACAAGTCACACGTAATGGTCCCACTAGACAGCTGCCGTGGCCCAGCTGTGAGAATGACGCTATAGCCCTTGGCCTTGGCCTGGTGCACTTTGACACCGATGGGCTCCTGCCGGTCGTCGATATCTACTGCAAAGTTGGTCGCTTGACTCACCGGCCCGTCGGGCGAACCTTGCCTGCCCATGAGAATATCCTGAACTGCTTTGGCGTGGTCCATAACAGGCTGGCTGTCATTGACAGTAACAATCATAATCTGCCGCGGGTTCAGCCAGAAAGGCCAATTCCCGTTATAATGCTCGATCAGCAGAGCCATCAGGCGTTCCACGGAACCCAGGACAGCTCGATGGACTAGCACGGGCGTAACAAGGCCGGTTTCATTCAGCACATCGGGATCCGTCGTGGATTCCCCGCGCCGCTCGTATTCGGGTGCCGGGGCGATATACCCTAATTCGAATCGTTTAGGTAATTGGAAATCAAGCTGGATGGTTGCCGTCTGGTGCTCTTTGCCGTCAGAGTCTCGTAGTATGATATCGATCTTGGGGCCATAGAAGGCGCCGTCTCCTTCGTTTATGGTCCAGTCCTGTCCGGAAGCCTCTAGGGCTCGCTTCAATGCGGCTTCGGCACTTCCCCATTCCTCTGGTGTTCCTATGTAATGGTCGAGCGGCCGCGTCGACAGGGTCAATCGGTACGGGCCGAGCCGAAATGTCGAATAGACGACACGCACGAAATCCAGGGTCTTCCGTATCTCATCCTCAATTTGCGAGGGTCGGCAGAAGATGTGCCCGTCGTCTTGGTGGAAGCGCCGCACGCGCGTCAACCCGCTCAACGCGCCCGAGATCTCGTTCCGGTGGAGGGGAGAGAAGTCGGCGTACCGTACAGGAAGGTCGCGATAGCTGCGGCGCTGCGATGCGAAGATCAGGCAGTGGCCGGGGCAGTTCATGGGCTTGAGGCCGTATTCGTCTTCCTCTAAGCCGCCCTCTGCCGTGTCGCGCCGCGAGGGCGATGTGCTCGTGACGGTGAACATGTCATCGCTGTAGTTCTCCAGGTGGCCCGACTTCTTCCACAGAGCCTTCTTGTAGATGGTGGGCGTGATGACCTCGTCGAAGCCGTAGCGGGCATATTGGCGGCGCAAGAATTCGACGAGGCGATTGAAGACGCGGGCGCCGTTGGGCAGGAGGATGGGGGAGCCCGGGCTGTAGAAGGAGGTTGTGAAGAGTTCCTGTTGGATCGCGAGCTGTCGGTGATCTGCAGGGGGAATTGGTGGTGCAGCTCCCGCCGTCGTTGCTGTGGCCGCATGCGAAGAGCAGCCTCGGTGCGCAGGGGAGAAGAGAAATCGGAATAATGGATAGCGGGTGCACCTAGAATACCGTGTCCGGGCCAATTGGCCAAGAGAACGAGAGGGGATCGAGGAAACTACTGCCCTTTTGAGGAGCATGTTGCCAATTGATCATGATAACAGGCGACGACCGGGTTTCATGCCTGCCGGTGCCGTTCTATATACCTGCGTTGAAGTACCTTAGGTATCGCAAAGGTCCAAGCTGAATATTCGAATGTGGGGCACACATAGTCTTATCTTATCTCCCCACACAGGAGATTATGCATGTAACGAAGCAATATACCTGAACGCACTTATCGAATTGGAATAGGACACGCCGCGACATGACCGCGAACTCATGTGACCCGATCGGTTGGTCAGGAGATCATGTACCTCATTACCTAAACTATTTACACTACATGTATTTACACACTCAACGTCATCCCGCCCGTCAGCCCGTGAAAGTGGCAAACCCTCAACATTCCAAACATAACGCTTATACATACCTCAAGTACCTACTGTAAATCCCCCCCACCAAAAACCTATCTTGTTTTATACTTCATACTTTGTCAAACTGTATTAATAGTGAATTTAAATTTCGTTCACAAGGCTACTACCGTTTCAGGGCGACACATTAAGCCAGGTATCGCTATCACTAGCTTTACTTCATTGGCTATTTGGATGTATGAGTCACGCAGGTAGACTCCCTTAGCTTCAACGCGCGAACCAAAACAAGCCTTTCGACACGGCTTGATTGCCGCCTATTTGTTATCTTTCCTGGCTCGCATATATAAACGTTGCCGAGACCCATCGTTTCATCGTTGCTGGTGGACTTCACATCAGGCACGACGCGACGTGACGCGGCCTACCAGTTCACCAAGTCACGTTCAATCTCTCTGCTCAAAAGACAGCTTGGGAAAGAGGGCCTGAAACGGATTAATTGCTGGACCATCTGTTACCGTCCAGCTTGGTTTGCGGAATCAGCTGCAACCTGTTGCACGATCCCGTGAGGGGTAATGACTTGACTCCAACCGGAGTAAAGTGCAAGACCACCTGACAAATGCAATGGCGCGCACGAGACGATCAAATATCCCGGTCGAGGGTTCTTGGCGCATGGTAGAAGGCGAAAATGACAGCTTCGACACGACGCTCGTTCAGGACAACTTCGAAGATAACTTCGTCATGTCGAGCGGCCAATCCCAGCTCACCTCTTCCTCACAAGACTTGGCATCTCAAGAAAGCATTCGCGATTTCGCCGACAGGGCCGATGAAGATCAGATTATATTACGAGCTCCCTTTCAACCTTCCCTGTCCTCCACACGGCACGCTTCTCTAGACAAAGAGCGTACTCCAGTTCCGGAATTCTTCATGCCTACTCCTTCCGTCAGCACTAGTCCCCGGCGCTCGAGTGCTCGCTCATCGAGAACTATTCGCCCTGTTGAAAATGACCCACCAAGAGTTCGAAGGAGGGCCGTCAGACAGGAGTCGACGGACGAGGGTTACCAGGATTTCTCGACACAAGCACAAGCGGCAAATGCGCGTGCTTCACAGCAACCGGGTCACTCCTCCCGGTCTACGCGCTCGGCCCCTGAAATTCTCCTCGACTGCTTGTCTTGGATATTCTCAGTCGTTGGTATAGCTCTCCAGCTTGCGAAATGGCCGTTGGCTTTTCTGCTAGCCGTCTACATAGCGGTTGGGGTCTTCATAGCAAGCAAGAATGCCGTCACCCATTCTTTCTCGGCATCTTTACAACCAGTCTGCTGGATACCGGGTATCTCGACGTTTAATCTCCCATTCTGCTCAAATGGCCTTCAGACGCCAGGCTACAAGGGCAAGGCACAACAACCCGTGGCATTCGACGAGCTCATGGACGTGCAATCGAATTTCGAGAAGGTGCTAGAAGACTCGGCGCAAGGCGTCTCCTTGCCTATGGACATGAAGAGGGCAGAAGCATCTGTGCGCGACCTGCGAACGCTAGTCAGATATAGCGATTTACCTGCACGCGAAGAGCTCGTATTGGAGTTTGACGGTTACATTGACTCCGTCAGCCGGATCGTCGACGACTTGCAGTCATTCAATACGCATGTCGGTGGCGCCGTCGATAGCGTGATCAGTGTCAACCGCTGGACATCGCGCTACCTAAATTCGATCGCCGAGAAGCGGGAAGCGCACAGCGGTTTATTGACACGGAGCGCTGTGGAGTGGCTTTTCTCTCCGTTTCTCCCCGCCACGGTCGACGAACGATTCGTACTGGAAAAATACATTGAACACACTTCATTCGTGTCGGATAAGATTCAATCTCTGATTCTCGAAGCGCAAGCTATCCTTCGACTCCTTTCGAAAGCCAATGATCATCTGCAAGATATCGATGAATACGTCGTCCGTAGCGGGAACGCCGTCGAGGAGAAGCGTAGCGAGACGCTGTGGGATTTATGGACACTCATTGGGGGTAATTATCGTCAACGAAACAAACTGAGGGCCCAGCTATCTTTGCTGCGGCAAGTAGATATGCAGCGAGCCTCAGCTGTCACACAGTTGATGAACCTCGTCCATGATCTTGGCGATATCCGTACCAAGTTGGATGATCTGCGAGATCGCGTATCAGCAGCAGAGTTGCTTGCGGATACCACGTCAATCCCGCTTAGCGTTCATATCGAGACGATCGACGCCGGAGTAAAGAGACTTGAAGCGGCAAGGGTACGCATTCGTGCTGAAGAGAACGAGAGATTTCAGCAAGCGCTCGCTAGAGGGAAAAACGAAGTTCCCATGATAGATTCTTGAGTCAACAGAAAACATATAGTATAATAATGCTTGGATTAATGCTCATGTTTTGGGTGTTACGGATCGGGAACAAACGGCGCTTAGGAGTTGGAGTTGAGGATGGTGACACGATGTCTGGGAAGCGGGATAGATTGTGCTGCTGTGAACCTTCGTCCCGTTGCTTGTCACCCTACTTGTATTCTATTATGGGAACATAGATACCGTGAATTTAATTCGCTCTCCGAACAGTTAGGGGCAGAGCATGATGTATACCGATGGACTATATCGATGAAGACGTGATTTTATCAGACCTATCCCTAGATTCGAAGCATGGACCCGGCGATTCCTTGCTTGTTTCTATGGCTTTTGCTAAGAGCTCGCCTAAGTATAACGAAGCTATTACAGGCATGATACTTCATTGCCAGCAAGACACGACCCATTACTACATTTCACCGCTGTAATTGCACAAACACATTCTCCACCAGTCCAAATTTGCCGTAAAGCTACGCAGCTCGCTACAGTAATTTCCATGGATACGTATGGTAGCGTCTAAACAGACAACAAACAGCGAGGTGACAGGGGATGTGAGCGGTCAGAAATCGTAATACCAACCCTTTGGGACAGACATGAGGTCATGTGTATAAGTAAAAGCTATCTGATCACGATGCTATCCTTGTCAGCAGGAGTTGTTTGGTCTACTTCGTATCAAGGCCTCGCAAACCAAGTGCGGGGGGCCTATGTATTCTTGTCATCGCAGGGGAGCCTAGGCTTATTTGCATTCTAATCATGGAATATAGGGATGGTATCGTAAAAACCTTCAGCGCATGACTCTCGGCGGTTAATCATGTGATCTCCTATAAGCATTCAAACCTACTTCTATGTGGAGCTCATGGACACCCGAGTACTCACTATATTGAAGTGAATCTCATGGGCCAGTGCCCAATCTAGGGCCCAAGTCTTCAAGAGGCAGGCCGCACCTACGCTTCTTGAGGCTTTCTGGCCTTAAAAGTTTCGCAATTAACGTTGGAGAATCTAGTAATCTTTTGAAAACCAACTTCAATTTCATAGAAAGAATATGCGTATGTCATACGTTATGTTTGCCTTGTTCCCATGACTCCTTGAGATATCCCCTTTATATCCCTTGAGACTTAGCCACGCCTGGTCTGACTAACTACATGAAAGTGACATACAAACACCAATTCAATATCACAAGCACCACGGGAATGAGAAAGCCCGAAACCTCCAGATTCCTGGATCAAGTGATCTCCCAGCATACACACCACGGGGCAAGCCAACACCACTAGCAGCAACAGGTGACCGCGATAGATGGCAAAGCCTGCTACGCTAATGATTTATATACTGTCCTAGTGAAATATTTGGTAGTTTCGGCGCCAACAAACATCACGAACTGATCTCCTGAAGTGGAGAGTTGCGGGTAAAATAGGGAGTGGTGGGCACTATTTACCAAGAAGCTACGGTTGTGTAACAAGTAACTGACAGTGACAAGTATGTAAGAACCAACGAACCAGTTTTTAAGGGAAGTCTTGCGCGGCAACAAACCCAACTGTGAGGTTTGGCAGATTTATTCTTATCCTCAATAGGTGGAAGTCTGGGATAGAATGACGAGTTAAAATGTACCCCTTGTATGTTAGAACAAACATCATCCGATGCAAACCGCGAGGCTGGACAGCTATTCCCTGCTGGAAGATTCAAGGTCAAGGGGTCAATGACAAGAGAGTATTTGTTCTTTTGTCTATATAATCAGGCAATAAGGACGCATCAGTAAGCATTAAGGTAAACACAACCCATTTTTCACTCATCACTCACCAGACAGAGGACTACTTAATTCTTGAGCGACAAAAGCCCCAGGAGAAGTGCAAGCCCAAAGGTGATTAGACCTGGTATCCGATCTTACCAGAAAACTACTAATCAGCTTAGGCCATCACCGTTCATAATGTGCGACTGGATGGAAATATACTGCGAAGAGTGTAACAGGTTGATCAAGACCATAAGCACCTCCTGTTGTCCTGAAGAATTCCACGAGGCCAACGAAAATACAATCCAAGGGACAGATTGGGAGGTCTGTGATCTTTGCAAGTACCTAACACCACCTCCCTCACCCCCAATACAATAATTCAACATACCCATCGCCCATGGTATTGGTGAAGGCGTGTGGTGAGGCTGGTCTAGGACTCTGCAAGGGGAAGCATACTGGCCGATATTATCTTGACGGTTCATGGCCGTCGAAAACGAGATACGCTACGATGGACCAGCACTCCTTCGCATTTATCGACCGGTAACAGACTCTTCCCCTTCAGAGCACTGGTCACGATCTCGATGACTTTTCCTGGGGTGTCTCAGGCAGCGGTGAATAGCTTGTGTTTTCCTGGGACGATCACGAGGACTCGTTTTGCATCTGCGTTAGTGGTCGAAGTCGGATTCATGGTGTTATCTTCTGAGCAGTCAGGGATGGTGGTCATTTGTGCTGGGTACATGTATGCCGGGGAGAGATAATGTCCAAGCAAAAGAGCGTTGAGGGTGAGACTTAGTGTATAGTGCACAGAAGATGGATCGATCTTCTCAGGGCACGGCTGGCAGGACATATGTAGCAGGGAGTCATATCAGTTGATAATGAGGCTACTCAAATACGACAAGCATCACCATGGTAACTCTTAAATGGTAGAACCGTGACTCGAGATACACTACTCGAGGATCTAGTAATTCTTTGCGCATGTTAGACTCGAAAGCCGAGAAATGAGACACGAGACTAGACTTTGTGAATGTTCAAACGCTGGATGGTACCCAAAAGGCCTATTGGAGCATCACCATTCTACTCGGGCCAACCACAAGAATAAGTGATACATGCGGATCTGGTACTCAAAGTTTAACTGGGTTATGGCTTCTTCCATGTGGACCTGCGTCCAAACAATTGGCTAGCTTAATATCGGTGTAACCATACCCAACTTAGAGGATGTCGTCCTAGGCAGTAGTATTGGCTGAAACTGTTTGTCTGTGTAACTATTCGAGCCTGAAAGAAGTACCTGTATAACATAAAGCCAATCAGACCCATAAACCAATTGGAAAGTTTAGGGTTCAAGGGACAACACGCGGTTACCACTTCGTTGGGGGAGCACCCCATGAAGTTGAGTGTACTAACTGGAAGAATCAAACGGATAGCGTACAGGAGGCAGAAGTTGAGCTGCAACTTTACTTTAACTTCGACTCTATGCATCTCTAGTCACATCCTCTGCGACTAAATCTCTCCAATAGCAACTGCACAGTATCCACATAATCTTGAGCTTAAAATCCTTAAATCACCCTTATAGTTGAATTTAAATTCTTGTCCCTTGCTGGGAGGCTTTCAACAAGCCTCCCCGTGGCATAGCGGTCCTGCCATCAACTCCCAAGTTAGTTCCAGGTTAATGACTTACTCTATCTATCTGTAATCTTACGTAGGGTTCGAACCCGGCGTAGAGCCTAGAGCCTAGATAGACTAGATCAACTGTAACCAACTAGAGGGGGGAACTTCGAGAGTCCTCGGGTGTGTGGTGGGCCTCCAACAGTAAATTTCTTTTTTCTTTTCTTTTGGAGAGACTTTCTTCTAATATCATGACTACACCCCCAGAGTGACCACTCTTCAAGAAGACTAAGCATGGAAAAATGTCATGGACATTACTAGAAGACTTGCCTAGAGTTTGTCGAAGTAAAAGAACATTACTTGGAGCATACTTTTGGGAACAGTGTTGTACGGAAGCTTACGCGCTGACGGGAGGCCACCTATGGGAGGCCCCGTGAACTACGTGACCTTTTGTATAGGCATAAAGCCGAATTGTAGGATGTCTCGGGTGAAGCTATTCAGAGACTGAGACATACGGGTAAACCTTCTTATAAAGGAGGTTTAGGTCCGCAGGACTCCTGTATATAGAGACTAGTTAGCCCCCAAGGGACAGAGGGTCCTTTGAAGGGCTAAGGGTCATTATGCACTCATAGAATATTATTCTCATATTGAGTTATTCTCTAAGCCCTGTATTCAGCCCTTGTGATAAGCAGCAAGCTATGTTATTCTTGCGATATGTCCTGTCTTCTGATACACCTTTGCAAACCAGCCACAATAGGCGGAGAAGGGGAGAAAAGACTAGAGATAAAGGATCCAGCATCGCTTTCCGAAGCCGGGCCTATCATAGTGTAGACCTGTTTGTACACACCACTAAAGACTTGTAGCCGTAATATGTGATTTGAAAATGACGACGTTAAATGGGGGTTTTTACTAGGCATGATCGAAGTACTGGCCGTGTTAGCATGGTGGAGAGAACCAGAAGCAATGTCTGGATAATCATGAAGTTGAGAGAGTATTCAGCTTATGCACAATGGCATTTCTGCCCAAGGGGTACAAATGAGCATAGTCATTCAAGGCGTTCCATAGATCGGAGTTGTCTAGGCATGACATTATCACCATAAAGAATACTAACAATTTGAGCATTAAGCTTTGACGACTCAGCAAAAAATAAGTTCAGGTCTGATTTAACCCAAAACTAATAGCTCTACTACGTATTCACTAGTTGTAACATGTAAGCAACCGACTCTTTTGGACACTTTGCAGTATTATTATGCTCTAACTAAACTTTTACAATTTGTTGCTTTTAAATGCTTCTAAATGCCCCTATCACAAGTTCTTAATTGGGTACTTGGTCCGTAAGTCTTCGCCATATTTAAGCAGCACGAATGATACAGGCAGGAAGACAATAGCAATGAATGCTAACAAGCTATTGCCCCAACCATACCCGAGTCTCTCATACAGCCTAAGACCAGCTAAGGGTAGAACGCCTCCCGCGATAGATCGGATAATAGTGTTGGATGCGAGGGCAGAGGCAGCATAAATGGTGAAGGCATCGACGAGATAGGTTTGAATCGAGAAAAAGACTAGGATGTTGCCGATGCCGGTAAAACCAGTTCCAATGATGGGTACGATCCAATGAACCTTGTACTGCGCCGGCCAACCATAGATGAACAAGCCCACGGGGATGCAGATGGCACCAAGGGGAAGAAGCGGCAGCCGATACTCGGGCTTCATTCCCTGCTTCTCTGCGCCCGTCTCCTCGGCTAACTTATCCGCTTCCGCTGCTTTCCTGCGAATGTACTTGTCTGATGTGCCGCTGTAAATGAGAACGCCGATTAAACTTCCAATACCTAAGCCCAAGAAGGACAGGCCTACAAGTTGCGTTGAAAAGCCGTATTGATCCTGGAAAACCTCAGTCATCGTGGTGAACTGTATGTAGAGATATCCGTAGGTAAGAGATGTGTACAGTGCCATGATGCAGACAATGGGCGACTTGATGAACATCTTGATAGGACGGATGGCGCTACGCTTGAAAAAATCGCTCGGCGAGAGCCCAATGTCCAATTTCGAACGCAGAAGTGGGTTCCCTGTCTCCTTACGTAGCCTCTCAGTCTTTCTCTGGAGAATGACAGGCCCAAAACTCTCCTTCATCACAAGGAGCATGACCACCGTGATAAACCCGCTAATGATAGCAAGCAACCAGAAATTCCAGCGCCACCCTTTAGCACCGGAAAGGAAGCCGCCCGCGATTGGCCCAATAATGGGTCCGAGGAGGGGCCCGATGCTGTACACGGCCAACACCGTGCCTCGATGCTTCTGCGGGATCATGTCGGCGATGGTGCCACCGCCGTTCGTCACCGGCGCAACACCGAACAAACCCGCCAGGAACCGGAAGCCAATGAGCGCGGGGAGACTTGGTGCTAGCGCGCAGGCCACGGAAAAAGCTACGAAGCCAACGTTACATGCGTGGTAGACAGGGAGACGACCGTAGATTTCGGATAACGGCGCGAGCAGGACCGGGCCTGCAGCAAATCCGAGTAAGTAAACTGAGACGACAAAGGTCGCTATCTCGGGTGATGTCGAGTGGAATTCCTCCAGAACGAGCGGCACGCCCGGCGCGAATATGGCTGTGACAAAATTAGTATTGCCGCACTAACATGGTAGAGTTAATTTGTTTTGCTCACATGATGCCAGCGGCGAAATGAAGGTCTGGAAGCTGATGCAGCCGCAGTTGAGGACTTTGCGCCACGTTGTCCAGTTGTAGGGGTTTTCAGGGTCGTCGTCCCCGTCCCACCAGACAATATTGGGATCATTTTCTTCGTCGCTTGTCGCTGTTTTGTCGGCCGGTAACCCCTTTTCCACATCGTCTTTTCCTTGTCCTGCAAACGCGCCTGAGTGTCTCCTCTGATTTTTTATTGATTGTAGTCTTTTTAATTCCCCTTGCTTGTCTAAAACATAGCCGGCGGCGGAAGGGGTATCGGCATCGTGCCCTTCATCGACCGCCTGGGACATCTTGCGCTCAAGTTGGTGACGCTTGTCCATATCCTGTTTGCCATCACCATGTATGGTAGTAGCTGTTGAAGCTGTGTCTGACATGATGTTTGGAATGGGCCCCTTCGACGACCTTAGAAAATGAGCTGTTTGTTTAAACAATGTTGAGGTCATAGGTAGTAGGATCTCGATCTCTAAAAGTCGCCTATAAACAACCTAGTACATTGCTTGGAGAAAAATAGAAGACAAGGCAGGTTCAAGATAGTCAAGAAGGTGTCTCCGATTAAATCCGTTACAATGGAATTAGTAATGGGAATGAAGGGCCGAAACCATATGTAACCCAAGGATCAACGCACGGGGAAACGTGGTCGGAAAGCATTTATAAGAATGTGGTGCGTCGGGGTGTTTATTCAACCCATGTCACGGAAATTCACATTGGAGCTGAATCACACTCTCTGCTAAGAAGAGGGCTCGGGAACGGAGTATAGGATCTTGGACCCGAGCCGATCCCGCACTTTCCTCTGGTTGCTACTACATACGCGTGTGTAGGTAGTCTACCGTTATACTACATAGTGTACGTCACTATGTATGGCCAATCCTATGCTGTCTCCCAGCAGGGAAGTTCCGCCATTGAGTTAACCCCAACGTCTTGTGCAAGGGCCCTGCTTTTGTTGTGCAATACCTCCCGAGGCTATTTTCGGCCTAATCATATCCGAGAACTCTTGGCAGTATTTATACAGCAAGCCGGCACCAAGTGGCCCGTACTAGTATATATACATCCGCCCCTAGCATGGTTGTCGCGTGGTTGCGACATGCCATCATTCTAAGCTTGCGATTATCTGATGGTATTCGCCCAAACAATGCGACGGCATGTCAGCTGAGAGGTTCGCGACACAATGTGGTTGTTAACTCCGCAAGAGTAAGCTGATCCTAACACGATGAGCATTTAACAAGCTGAGACGACTACTTGTACTAGGTAACCTAACTGGCTCGATGCCTTTTAAACGGCACTTGCGTCGTATATCAACAAATACGGAGTAGGGTCCTTCGATATACTCATTATCCCTTATGGACGAAATTGCGGCCGAGTCAGGCTCGGGGCTCGTTGGTACCGCCCACTTGGCAACAAAAAATATACTAGTACGCTAGACTTAGTGGGCCAAAAGAGTCTAATTCCCCGAGACACTAGATGATCGGATGATCGGATGATCGGCGGGTCGGAGGGTCGGGGCGGATGGTCGATGATAAAATCACTCCAGTCACGATAGGATGGACAGAGTGCCTGGTAGTGTAGGGACTTACATAAATATTTAGGCACCCTACAACTTTCTCCCCAAAAGACATCTTCTTATGCCATGCGAAAGAGTGTGGTGTCATGGTCGCAACAGCAATCGAGGTTTGGGGTAATACCCCGATCACTTCCCATGGGCCTGCCTATCAGTGTGCGGACTTACACGGACAGCCATCGGCAGTTTCAACTGTGGTATGACCTGCTCTGATACCAAGTATAGTTCTTATCACCGATGGTTAATGGGCTTGAATCATTACTATGTAGAAAAAAGGGGCACTGGTACTATTATTTAACAGCGAACCACACGCTCCCATGAAACCTCCTAGCTCGTAGTCATAGAAATAGTCTTACACCTAAGATCAAGACCGTATTTAGACTGTGGATACGTATTCGAGTCTCTTTTAGGTAAGTAGCTAAGACGACCCAGAGAGGCGGTTGTTAGCAGCCGATATAGGACAGACTAACGGGCACTATCCCACTATCTGGCATCCATTGTCCCCAGAAACGTGGTTACAAGCATAACTTACCCCATCCTGTTTACATAATGTAGTGCATGGTGGGCGCTTACATGTGGTGGCGCTCACGTGCTACCGTACTTTGTATGTGTAATCTCATTCAGCAGTACAACACATATCCGCTTGTGTTCTTGCTCCGACAGATGTTCCACACTATCTTTAACAAAGGTTTATGGTGTCAACTACTCCTATACCACCCAAATAGTACAATCGTCGTACCGGGTAAAGTCCCGTGCTAAGTTAAGCTTAGCACGCCAATGCTACCTACATTTGCAATACCCTGCGTGCAACGCACTAAGGATCTTTCCGGGCGGGAGCGCGTACATCCAACAATTGTCAGATATGTGCGTTGCTATTAGATCAGTGACCCTGGTCTCGGCTTTATCCGTTAGCTGTGCAATTCATGTTAAACCTTTTAAGAGCCTTTGTGCTGTAAGCTTGTTAGGGGTTGTTCAGAATATTCGTGACACAAGGCAGCGAAAGATTTCTTCAAACATTTCGAAAACCATTCCAGACTAGCCTGGGACTGCTGTGCCACATTTATCCCTCATTGCTCGACTGCTTCACTCATCTCCGATGTTCCACTTATGAGGTTAGCGCATCTACTTTGGGGAAGTCGATGAGATTGATCGCAGTTTTATACCAAACTGTCCGGGATCCTTGGTGTTTATGTCGATAATCAGAGGGGTAAGTGACACCAGCTAATATTATGACATTGACCTTGAAATAAGGGCTATACGTACAGAGCCAACGACTAGAGCACAAACAATTCTAAGCTCCTTATGCGGCAATACGAGCGCGCCCCCTTATACTTGATTTGCGAGAAACCCTGATAGGTCGAAAATGGATTATAGGCTGTGATTATGGAATGAGGGGTTTGGCAACTTTATTATGTTCTGATTCTTTAAGTTAATTAACTCAAGATTTATATCGGAGGCATTGAAGAGTATAATTATCCTTTTGTTAGTACTGGGAGCGTCTAGCAACCGGCCTTAACGGACTTTACTCGTACAGCACCTGCTATGAATTCTTGGTATCGAAGGTGACCAATCTGAAGCATTTAGGTCGCAGGGACTAAACGGCCCCTCCGGACGTAAATGTAACTTGGTATTTCCTTTACGAGAAATTAGTGAAAGACGAGGTGGGGGACAGCACAAACCCGTACTTCCAAGACCAATTAGGCAGTCGAACTTTTGAGGAATGTCACGACCGAAGAGTACAAGAATAGAAATCGGTATAGTAGAGATACCGCGACTGCTCTGCTGTCTCTGGTTCTATATCTCATATTACCCTTTTCACCCTCAGCTGTGTGACGAAGAGGGGTGGCCTAAGAAGAGGCCTAGCGCGCGTTGCGCTCTTATACTTGTTTCTGTCAGATTTGAGTCAATTGCATGAAGTCTGGTCAGAATTGTCTGTATTGTTTTTTCTGAGGCGCCTCTTTCTTCTGGCTCCCTCTTTTAACCTGTGGGCGGTAGGGCTCATCGTACCACCATGATACGTTGTGATGGCGTGACTCTACGGAGGCAATCGTTATATCCAACAGAAACACTGGTGTCAGAATTGATGGCTAATTTGGATGGATTGATGCGGGCTAATATGTCAAGGGGTGAGCAGGGACTGCTCAACCCCTGTGAACCCGCCACACTATTTATTAGTACACATCTCAGAGAGACAGCAAGACGCGCTCTCAACACAGATAGAACACACTTCTGAACCTCCAATTGACTGGCTCGCTTATTTCTGACAAGAATGCCATACGCCAAGGATTTGGAGACATGCCACAGGCCAGAAGATAGGAAGTCAC
Organism: Xylaria sp. FL0064; assembly: GCA_022593225.1. Classification (NCBI taxonomy): domain Eukaryota; kingdom Fungi; phylum Ascomycota; class Sordariomycetes; order Xylariales; family Xylariaceae; genus Xylaria; species Xylaria sp. FL0064. The sequence goes on along the minus strand of JAJKLE010000014.1, from coordinate 607,718 downwards.
ATGATTAAGTCACGTGATGGATAGGAGGATAGGAGGCGCCCAATACAGACACGGGATCCCGTGCATATAATATTTTACAGGATCCCGTGTAGATTATATAAGCACCAGCTGCCACACTCGAGAGTATTTGCTAACAGATGTCAATTAAAGTATAAACGCGACGCGTAGGATTTCCGCGCGAATAAACACGACTTTATTTTCAGTTATAATATAGTTAAATTGGACTTTAGTCAATAATGCCTTTATTTCCAGATGATTGTCTGCCCCGTGAAGGTAATTATAATTTACGGGCTGCCTTACTTTAGGCGATTAACTTGTGGGCAGCCCCAAGGGGTTATACTTTTATAACTAGGAGGTTAATAAAGGAGAACAGCGGTAAATTAACAATTATATACTCATGCGACCGCTTTTCCCGGCCTCCTAGTATACCAAAAGAACGGCAGCAAAAAATAACTACTCGAGGGACCGGCTAACCATTTTCGATCTATACTAAAAAATTGTTAGATAAGGCTACTTAGACTATAAAATATTGTGCTAATAAACGGTTTTTTATTTATAACCACGATCCAAGCCCACACCCTATAGCCCACCCAGTATACCGAGTACTATCCACGGAGGAGAGGTCTGCTCTCGCCAGCCTTACCAATGCTAGTATTACCCCTAAGGAGGTCAGGACGTACATGCGCCAGCACTACGATATAATAGCAACACAGCAAGATATCTATAACAGGATTATAGCTGCTAGGCGAGAGGTCTGCGCGGGTTAAAGCATGATACAAGCCCTCGCGGATCAGCTGTTTTAAAAGGGCTTCTGGAGTCAATTCTAAACAGATCAGGATAGCCGAGTTACAGCTGTTCTATTTGCCTACCCCAAATCAATAGCGTACCTCCAAGCATACCTAGATGTCCTAATATTAGATTATACTTATAAAACAAATAAGTACGGCATACTTTTGCTAGATATAATTAAAATCGATGCTTGCTAGCGGTCTTTTTATATCAGTTTTGCGTTCTTTAGCGGAAAAGCGGAAAAAGATGTTACGAAGAGGGGTGGCCCAAGAGAAGGCCTAGCGCGCGTTGCGCTCTCACACTCGTTCTCCCATTATTAACGCTTATACGGACCCCGCTTACTGCATAAGGGGGTTGGCTGCGACTCTGTCGCTCCGGTCGACATTGATCCCGTCGATCCTGACTGGATCAATATAGTCGACAGCGACTCCATCGATCCCATCTTGGATCGATGCTGTCGACGACGACCTCGTCGATCCTAGGCCGTCTGCGCCCTGACAAAGCGTATTTCCTATGTCTATATAATCTCATGACTCTCCTGTATTTAGTCACTCGTTTAGTTTAGTTCCTCAGCTATCAATCTCACCTCAATTTCTATTGACGACTACTACTCTATTGCGACTAGACTAGTGGTGGGAGTACCAGCAAACCTCCCTTACGGACCACCTGCTGTTAGTCTTATTGTTACCTGCAAATCAAGAACCCCCGCGTACGTCTTATATGTCTTCCGATATATAAGAGGTCCGTAACAAGCTGCTGATATGACCACCCAGCAACTAGGCTAGTCCCTTTTGCTTCAGCGACGCTACTCGCTCAGCTTGGATACTCGCTCTTATTCCGAGCGCGAATTCTTTATTAGTACCTAAACTTACTCATACTATGGAAACCGAGTGTGACCAGCACCTTGATAGTGAGTGGGATGAGATACTAAAATGATTATTTCGCATCATCGGCGGTGTCCGAGGCTTCCCTATCAATAGCCGTGACGGACAGGGCCATGGTCTGGCTCGAGTAGCAGCTACTTCCATCTGCCAAGTTTCTTTGGCTCCAGCTTTCGACAGTTCTCTATCGAGTAATCTGGAGCTGAAGACACGGAAACTTGTTGCGGCTCGTCGGTTAGGTGAAGCACCGCTCAACAAGCGGTTTTACCGGACGAAATGAAGTTGCAGAACAGACAACTCGGAGCCTCATACGAGATGAATTAAGGAGTTATAAAGGGGACGGACGTTAATCCGTCAACCTACTGGAAGGGCAACTTTCCACCGTTACATCTAAGGCGTCTTGGACGTCCCAGCTCTACCTTCACCATTCGCATTACCATTATCGTTGACTGCCTTTATCTGAGCCTTGATATCCTGATCAAACCGCTTCTTCTCAAAGCTCCACCACACCCGCCAACCCACAGCGACGACGATCGTGAGCGGCGCAGCCAACGCCCAGTACACCCAGAACAGCTCCGACACGACCATCTTACTGTCCTGCCAGTTGAAGAAGTCGGTGCTGAATATCGTGGCGACGAAAGTGCCAGGTAGAAAGAGCGCCGTCAGGAACGCGAGCGTCTTCATCGCGGCGCTGTCGTGGCTAGAGGCCGCGGCCAATCGAGCGTTGAGGCGATTGTCGACTTGGGAGATGATACTATGCAGCTAGTGGCTAATCAGTAAAACCCAAGATTTATCTCATTTGTAGAGCTTAGGCTAGGGGGCGCGGGCTTACAACGCTCATGTCCGCTTGGCCGTTCTCTTTTGCTCCAATAGTATAGCGTTTCATGGCCTCTGCCAACGAAGTCAAGTAACGAATCTTCGCACGCATCGATCTTGTCTCTCTACCACGCTTGCCCGTACCCTCGATTTCATCCAGGACTTCAAGGAGAAGCTTCATGCACGAGCACTGCCAGTCAGATACGCTGCCAAACCAGACCACGTCGAAGGTCAGCCCGCTCAGCGCCACCGTCAGCTCGGCCAGATTGACCTTAGCCTGCTGGACTGGCAAGTCCATGGCAATATTCCGAGGTTGCTGGCCTGAGAGACGGCCCGCACGGACTACACCTAGCTGGTGTTGAACATAGGTGTGGTGATTATTAAGGGTCACAGTGCAAAAGTGATCGGTCCTGAACAAGTGGTGCTGGAGCAAGACTGTCGGGAGACACAGCGGGTGAGCCCAGAGGTGACGGACGGTTCTGAGATGCTCGAAGATCTCAGCGGCTGCTGGCTTACTCCATAACCCGTAGTCGTCGCCAAACTGCGTCACCCCTGTGCCGTGGAGGATGCCGGTAGCTATCCTACTGTTGAAATCGTAAGAGAAGGCAAGCCCATAGTTGCCCACTTGAAATTTCTGATGAGCCTTGAGAATCATGCTTAGATGCCTCGGCTTGGCAGTCTTTTCGTCGATGTCTAGGACATATGTACACATGCCATTGTCGTTGGCGAGCACGAAAAGCGAGTCCTCGGGCAGAGAAAACTGCTTCTCGATGGCCAGGTACGTCTCCTGCTTTATATGAAAGCTTGGGGGCTGGTAGTAGGTACGTTCTAGGACTAGAAGCCTAGTACCAACTTCCAATATATTGTTCTTGTCCCGACGCTTTGGGGGGGCATACTTGCCGCGTTGCGCTACCCAGTCGAGGATCTCGCCGTCAACAAGCGGCCCGTACTGGCAGCGAGACGTGCCACCACTACCATTATCGCCATCACCATCTGAGCCAGACGCGCTATGCTGCAAAGTCGTGTCAGCCAGTCCGTCGCCCGTGGTACAGGGTTTTCCACAGAAGGATAAATGAAAAGTCGTACTTACTACCGGCAAATCCAACACTTCGATGTATTCTGCTCTCTCCGAACCCGTGATGTACCAAGACTGATTTTGAATTGCTGGTGTTAGTGGCAGCGCTATGTCCCCGGAGCGCTTGTACGAGAGCATCGTGGCATGCACGAAGAAAACATCTGCACGGTATGCATCTTACCGTTCTCTGCGAAGGCCGAAGAGAACCATTGTAGGTGAGGCTGAATTTAAGGAGAGCTGAAGCTGTTGCCCGCTCATCGCTTGATTGGCAGTGCTCGCATGGCGAAATACTACATGAAAGTACTACCAATACCAGTCTAGGTTCGGACAAATTAAGTTAGTCTACGAGCCGTAGTCGCAGCGCCTGCGAATCTGTATGCGAACCCCTAGGTATGTTCATCAGACGAAAAAGATAGATAATAAAATATTAAAAATAAAAGACGAAGCAAAGATGACTGATCAGAATGTCACAACCCGGCCTTTCTTTAAAACGCTGCGAATACACTGAACCTATCAACATTGAAGCAATCCAAAACTGGCTAGAGGCAGCACGAATACGCCGTATCGATAAAGGATACTGAGGAATGACCCATTCATGATGCATCGCAGAGACCAGATACTGTAGCAACCTTACCTATCCACCTCGTCTATTCAAATACACAACACGCGTCCGAATCCTAATCCCGCAAATTCAAATGTATATTGTTCCGGATCCTTATATTTATGTGCTATTCGCCTTCATCCCAGATGCCGGAGGATAACGAGTCTTTCAAATACTATACTTCAATCCCACTTAGACGAAATAGTTGATGTGTAGAGCCAGTTATCATCTCTGATGTCTGCCAACATGTCGAGCACCACCAACTCCTCGCCTTCGTCTCCTTCGCTCCCCTTGCATCCGGTCGGCGAGTTAGGAGTGCGACAGCTGGCCGAGAGGACCAAAGTCACTCTGACCGGCGTAACGGAGACACTGCTGATCCCACTCATGGGTCGCGCCGTGGACGCTGCCACCCCAAACCCCATTCTAAGCGATGCCTACGCGAAGGGTGTGATGGAGAAGCTCGACTATGACTTTGGAAAACTGCCCATGCCGCCAACTTCCGCCGCCAACTTCCGCCGCTGGCGTCGCCTTGCGCACGCGCTTCTATGATCGTTGGGCTTCGGCTTTCCTAGCGGCTCACTCTCACGCCACGGTTCTCCATCTTGCCTGCGGCCTAGACAGTCGCAACCAGAGAGTCTCCTGGGGGCCTAATGTGCGCTGGGTCGACGTTGATCTTCCCGAGGTTGTCACACTCCGTCGTCGAGTACTGCCGGCCTCGCTTCCTAGCCAGGATTACCAGCTCGTTGCTGCTGATGTCACCGATGCTGCCTGGCTGAAGGAAATACCGACTGATCGGCCTGTTCTCGTAATCATGGAGGGGCTGCTGTCGTATCTCTCGCCCGAAGATGCAACGAGTCTGCTGAGGCGCTTAGTCGAGACTCTCAAGGAAGGCGAGCTGCATTTTGACTGTATGAATGCCAAGGTCCTTTCAGGGGCCAAGAAGGATCACAAGGCAGCGGTTAGCCAAACCGGAGCGGCATTCAAGTGGGCTGTCGACGATGTCAAGGATATCGAAAAAATCCATCCCCATCTGGAACTGATCGAGGCGGTCCGCTATGTCGAGGCTCCTGGTGTAGAGGAGTTTCCCCTCCTAAGCCGGATTGGATACTATATGCTGTCCTGGGTGCCGAGCCTACGGGATAGTGTACGATTTGTACGCTTTGGATTTTCTGACGATGCGGTGAAGCGCGTTGTGATGTGATCACAATCACATTACATCATGTCACATCACCCGCTCCAGTCTGTCAAGAGGCAAGCGCATCAATTCATCGGTGCTGTATACAGAGGCTCTGCTCTAGGTTAGCTTGTCAAACGTTACTAGTCAGACACACACACGCGTGGTTCACAAGCAAGCTCAAGCTCCAGCCTCAGAACTATCCCTTAGATTACTTCCTTGGTTATTTGATGAAGAATTTGAGAGAAATTAGAACCAGGCATGAAGATACACAGCAGGCGGATGGTATTTGAGTGTCTAGTCTCAAATATGAGAAAACTACCTAGGGCACCTACCAAGAGCCAGGCAGGTCGGGTGGGCACATACATGTGTAACTGCCAGTTGCATGCAGTCTTGTTCTCTGTGTATGGCAGGTGGAAAGCACCGCAGTCAAGAATAGCCTATGTAAGTCGGTAGGTATGCGAGTAAGTGCTACTACTAGGTAGCTACCTAGGTATTCATAGGTGGGTGGTAAGTTATGCCTGTATTATGGCAAATCATCTCACAATGGTGCAGTGTAGCTGCCTCCTAACATACCCAATTTAGCGGTAAATGGCAGGAACTTGCATGGAGTACCTACACAGGCAGGTGCAAGCCAGTGTTAACATCAACAATGCTCCTTGTCTTCCTTGCCTTCATCTACGCATTTACGCATCTACGCATCTATGCGGGCACTGACCTTCACAACCTCAGCATGCTCAACTTAACACAATTTGAGTCAGTCCAACCCAAATCAACCCAACACCACTACAACCACATCGCCATACGGCTCGACTATCCAATTTATCCAGCGACACTCGCACGCTTTTGTCTGCATTGGGAAATAATTTATATCAATACTGCATGTTCTCCGTCTATAACAACTGGACTTCCTCCTTAATGTTGCAGCAGAAACCCACGGCATAATATCGGGGCAATGTCAGAGAGTCCTGCTTCTGCTATGCCTGGCAGTTCAGCTACGGCTGCAGCCCATGAGGCTTATGTGGCGCCGAACCCGTCCGATGATGTAAACAAGACACTGGGCGAGATGGGTATCCAAGAATCCCCCGGCCTATCGATGCTGCCACCCGAGATTCTTCTAGATATCCTCGGCGAGTTACCGAGCAAAAGAGATTGGCTTGCTCTCGCCAAAACCTGCCGACGTGTCTCCGGCGTTGCAGCGGCTGAACTACGCAAATATAGCTTGGGGGAAGGGCGAGACTGTGCCTTCTGGCACGCATGCGTAACAGGTAAAACCGACATGGTACAGCGTCACATAGCCCACGATGCTACGGTTGTCAACCAGCAACTACGCCCCAGTTATAATGGGCGCGGGAGAATAGGCTCCCAACTAGATTGGTTAGTGACGCCTCTAGCTGTTGCTATTATAGCTGGCAGGGACGAGATTGTCCAACAGCTGCTCGACAATGGTGCAGATGCAAACCTCCCCGATGAAACAATCACCTTGTCGGAATATCGTGTACCTCGCTACCCCTTGCTCTGGGCTGTTATATCGAAACACAAGCGATCAGTGGCCATTATAAAGATGCTTACGGACCACTCGGCTGACGTGAACTGGCTTCCCGACAGCTGGGACAGGAAAATAGCAAGCTTAGGTCACAACTGCCCTAGATACGAACTATGTGTTGTCATCTTTCAAGTCTTGCAGCTCGAGCAGCCCAGTCGGAGTTCTATGCGCAGTACGCGGCGGCTCACTAGCTGCGAACAGTATAACCGCGACTTCAAGAAGATCCAAACCTTGCGTCTGCGTCAGCTCAAGGCTCTTCTGCAGGCTGGTGCTAACCCCAACACGCCGCACCACTGGGAGGCCATGACGCCAATTTTCTTCCTCCTGGACAGTGTTGCATCGTACGAGCCATCCTTTTACTTCTCAGACAGCTTGATTGTGAGTGATGAGGAAGAAGCCCAGGCTGCCATGCTCAATGATATTGCCATCTCGTTCCTCGACGTTCTCCGCGACTACGGTGCCGATGTTCGCAGACTAGGAAATACATTTTTTTACAGGAGCAAGATGGGACGCATGTTCTCTCTCGCTTACCGCGAGACGCCTCTGCACGCGGCTTGCCGACTGAAGGATCGCCACAAACCGCTGATCTACTGGTTTTTGCGCAACGGCGCGCATATCGACGACCTCAGCGGAGACGGGAATACGCCACTTATGGTATACTGTGGCTCACGTTTCCAAAGCGTAGATCAGTTCCAAGAGTTCCTCAGCTGCGGCCCCGAGGTCAATCGCCAGGACAAGGACGGCCGAACGGCCCTTCATCATCTATGTGCCAACCGGTGGCTACAACCTCTGGTTATGGAGAATGCCGTGAGGATGATGCTTGGTGCAGGAGCTGA